>JAYRBT010000042.1:12887917-12915109 GCA_036023395.1 Myiotriccus ornatus | reverse complement strand
AGAATAGATTGGGTTGGAAAAGACCTCCAAGATCATCAAGTCCAACCCCTGATCCAACTCCAATTACTATATCAATATATTCATGCTCTGTTATCTCTTGGAAATTCAGAACTCTTCTCTTCTGCCAACAAAATTTCTTCCTCATAAGCACAGGAAGTTTTATCATTTGGATCATAGGATCTTGACCTTTTACCTAGTCAATTCAAAGCACATGTAATGAGCTGGGTATTTACTCTGCCTTTTGTTGGTTCAACAAGAATCTGTGATTGCTAAACAGCAGTAGTTACTCCTTGAGCTCATGCCTGCAGATATTTACTAAAGGTATCAGGTCCAGCCACGAATGTTTATCCAGGCACCAAGTTGTTACTAAATGGTAACAACTCATGGCTCACACAGATTTAACTCCTAATCTCCTGAACTCTCTATCTTGTAGGAGCATCATAAACTTTGGGATTAACACACATGGGCATCCACTGTTCATCATAGTCTACAGGGAAACTCCTGGAGGAACAGGCCACTTCAAATAGTCTGTTACATTACATATACACAATGACCAAAGGGCTGACAACAATCATATCCTGTGCAACAAGGAAAATGCTTTCTATTCTGGTAGATGAAGCAACTGAGGGCAGTACTTATTGGTAAGGATACCTCAGATCCAAAATTAAAATAAGCCATACAAAATCATTTTACTGCTCCTGTAGCACTCTTGTCTTTTAGACAGAATGCCTATTTTTTTTCTTGTTTCCCTTTTTTTGTAGTTACCCATGGTTCTTTTTCAAAGCAACAAAACAACCACTATTGCACATGTCTAGGAACTAGTGGGGTTTCTGGCCAGTGTGAGTTTGCCAGCAGCTATCAGCATAAGGAACACATATTTTGACATACAAAATCACACAAGTGCAAACCCCACCACACTTTTGGGAAAATTTGCCACTCAGAGTGGTTTTAAAATTCTGACCAATGAAGCTGGGAAGTTGTTACTGAGTGTGGGATTTCTCAAGTATTTAAATTCTTCATTCTGAATAGCAAGGATCTTCCACAGTCTGTCATGAGTAAATGGGAATGAAATGGCATCAGATTTCTCTGTTTATCCATATCAAAATTGGTGCTTCACACTCCCTAAAAAAGGGTATTTTTTTCAATCATATCTATCACATTTATTTAAAACTGGAGAAAACAGTCTCTGTTCACTAAATTCTGTAGAATCATTAGAAAGTACGCAATCAAAGGGTATGTAGTTCACATCCAGTCGAAACAGTCATTCTCCATATCATACCAACTGTGAAATGGATTACAGTAATTATTTTTTCTTGTACAGACAATGAATTAAAAAAATCTTATACTATTTCATAAATTGACTTCTGAAATGGGATAATCTAACATAAAGCCACAAATGACTGACCACAAGTCTTCCAGACACAGTGGAATCCAGAGTGAAGTTATTGCTTCCAAAACCAGATAATCCAGTGAAATTAAATTGATTGTTTGATGGATCAACATCAATATCTTTACAGTAATTTCTAAGATCAATGAGAAATGTCCCAGGAGCCGTATTTTCATTTACTTCTTTCCTGTTTAAAACAAACACGTTTCCCATCAGAGCAATTTATATTTCTTCTTTTGAACTCTTCATAGATTTTGTGCCAAAACATTGCTTTATATTCTTAGTGAAATCCTAGATCTAAACACAACAATACATGAAGCAACCCAGAATCTGATCCATATGTTGTGATGGACAACAGCCCTGCACAATGGGCAGGTTAATGATTAATGTCCATTTGAACCTCTAGCTGCAGATCTGGGGAGCCCAGCTGATATGCCCTGGGCTGCACACTGGCCTGGGGCAGCAAGGCAGCACCAAGGCAGTAACACACTCGATACCTGAAGGCCGAAGGACTGCATTCTGGTGGGTTGTCATTGATATCATCAGCAATGACTGTGATCTCCATTTCACTGGCATGACCGTTGCTGGGACTGTCCTCCACCCGGACTATCAGTGAGATGCTGGGATGGAGCCGCAGTGGAAGGGCGTCGCGGTCGATTCTCCCGGTCACCTGCAGCACTCCGGTCGCTGGGCAGACAGCAGACAGAAGTCAGACATTCACCATGGGGGGAAGTAACAAATAGTCATGGTGTACATTCAAGAGGACAGGGTATCTCAGCAGACAGGTAGCAGAACAAAAAGTCTTCTATTCTGTGCAAATCTTGTCTGGTTTAGTTGGTTTTCCTTTTTTTTCTTTTTTTTTTCCCAAGTGATACAAAAATGCTCTGAACATTCTGAGTAAGACTAATGGCTACATACCCACTGCTCAAAAACAGGCCCTGGGAGGCCTCAGTAGAGCATTTGTAAAGCAGTTAGGTTTCCCTTACTCTCAAGTTGCTATTGCAAGTCAGAGTTGAGTGCATTCACAGAGCTTCAAGGAGAATGAGCAGCTAATCCCTGTGCTGTCCTTGCTCTCTAGCAAGTAAGACTGCTTCACTTTCTACTGTTATCATTCAAGCATCCTTCAGCACCTCCAAATCTACTCACACATCAACAGAGCTGCTCTTAGCTGTGACAGACTGTGTCAAGTGCTCTGGTCAGCCATTCTCTTAATATTTTTTTCACTTCTGTTAGCTTCTGTTCAAAAATAGAAGGTTTTTATGGCACAGCACAGTACTATTCCCAGAGCACAAAGGTAAAAGAACAGTGTATATATCCTCTGCCTTTTGGAGTGTAATTGAGGGGAAGGGTGACAATATATGGCCAAAGGGCATAGGGAATTCAAAGCATTTAAGGATCGCCCTGATCCCCCACAGCACTGTGTTGTGTGGCACCTCTTACAGCTGTGATAAGCAGTTCTAAAGCAATAGCAGACAAGGAGCAAAGCAGTCAATGAATGCCGGCCCTGGAGCAAAAACCTCTGAGAAACAGATCTATGGACTCCAGAGAGCACAAAGGAGGTAGGACCATGGTAAGAGAGAGGATTCGTTTGGATGGCCTTACCTGAGGAGGGTCATGAATGGAGCAATGAACCAGAGGTGTAGATTTGCTGTGCACCTCAGTGCTGGAGAGGATTTCAGACAGGAGAGAGGACATTATGGTACAACTATGTGCAGCTGTTCCAAGAGCCCCAGAAGGGTCACTGCAGCTCTCAGAGATTAAAAAGAAGTCATTTAATCTGACTTCCACCCAAGGGATCATCACTCTGCAGCCACAAGTCAATATTTGTCAAGAAGTCACCTTTGGTCTACTTTCTTCAAGATATGTTACTGAGTCTTGGCCAGCTGACCAAAGAATTTGACCCTAATAAAGTATTGAGCATTCATTATTGATATGGGAAGCCACAAAATAAAGTAAGTCAATCTAAAACTAAGGCCAAAACATTTTCTCCAAAGTAGCCACTTTTTTTTTTTTCTTTTTTTTGGATGTCAGAAGGCACATTTTTGCTTGTCTTACATGGATTTATGGAGAAGTATCTGTCAGAAGACTGGATGCTGTAGAAAAGTCTGCTGGGAGAGTCTTCATCATCTGGATCTTTAGCTGTTATATTGGCAACAATGGCACCTGGGCTTTGTTCCTCTGGAATTCTATAGATTCTTTGTTTTCTACAAGATAAAAGAAAATTCAGCAAAGCACACACTGTGTTTACAAGGGCAACTGATTACAGACTTCTCTGAGCAGCCAATTGTAGGAGCAGAGCCATGGCCATACAGGGCTCAGAGATGGTGTTTTCACATCAGGGTAAATATCTGCCAGCTGGACATGTAGCTGTAGCTGAACTGGCATGTGTTCCTGTGTTCACAAAGCATGACACAGCCACACAAATTAGTGTTCTTACTCTGCAACTTTTCCACAGTACAAACAATTTGACTTTCACGGAAGCTGAAGATGGGAGGGGCTGTTAAGTCAGGCTGTCCATCTCCCTAAAGACTCACCAGCTTTAAAGCCACTTGCTTTAATTCCTTCATTTTCCAAGAGAAAAACAAAAATAGAGTAAGTTTTATGTAGTTAATCATCTTTTGGAATAAATGTTGAAGGCTTTTGGGGGACAGCAGTGTTACAGAAAAGCTGAGTTGCCCCTTCAGTAGGCAGAGCCACGGAGGAGAACTCCTGTGGGTGCCCGACAGATGAACATGCCTCAAACTCCCAACAACATCTGTCTGTCTGATGCATTTTACATAGAGAAAATGGTTCTTTACTGCTGCTGTTTGGTATGCCAGTGATCCCAAATTTCCCATTAATTGAGTTTTATAGCTCAGATATAGTCTGGCAGCTAATTGCACAGGACTGCTTACAGTGATTGCAGTTGCATGTTCACATGGGTATTTAGGTAGGCAACTTGAACCACTTGCAAAAACAGGCATGGGCCAGGACACCAAAATTGTGCAAGGAATTTCTGAAGTCTGATCTATGCTACTGAAACACACACAAACACACAGGCATCTCCTGCTTCTAGAACTCAAAGAGTTGAATGTGCTCAGGAGTTCAGCAAAGCATTAGTAGTGTTTTTCAAGACCAAATCACTTTTGCAGATTTTAAACTTTTGATGCCACCACTTAACTAATTTCCCAGTACAGGAAAGCATGAGCCCTTCATTATTCTCTGAAAATACACATCATGTGGCACTTAGCCATTGGAGCAGAGAATTACAGAACAAACGATCCCACATCTCCGGGTCTTCACTTGCAATTTTAAAAATGGTTAAGAAGACACATTATCTTCAGTTGTCCTGCCAGATTATATGAAAAGAGACAAGCATCCAGGAGAGAAATCACATAAGGTTTTCCTGGTAAAAATACCTAACTTAACAGCCAGAAGTAAACAAGGAGTTTATGAAGGCTGTGGTGTCAGTGTATTTATGAAGCTTCTATCTCACTCTTGGCATTGGATCTCCTCCTTCCTTGTTCTCCTGTTGCTTCCAGAGTCACTCAATAAAAAACAGTAACAGATGTCCTTCACTTGTACCAAAAATGTCACCCCAAAATGCCTGGATATAAGAGGGACAGCTCTAATTGGTTTTTGGCTCAAAGTAGGAACTTCCTAGGCCCACTGGACCACAACTCCAGCCTCTCTGTGGACAGCAAACTCACCACAGCTCCACTTTCCCTACCAACCCTCCTGCCCCCTGTGCTGGTCATTGTCCTGCCCCCACTAGATCTTTCAGGAAGAAGTGGGACATTATTCAGCACACCCCCATAACACCAACTACCAGTACAACTGGGGAGGAGTGGGGGCCACTTCCTACACAGCTGTGTCTGGGATGTGTCCTGTAGTCCATCTGTCTGCCACCTGCCAGTGGCTTTGTACAGGATGGTTCAAGCAGACCTTTCAGATACTGCAGCGTAATTGCAAAGGGAGCATATGTTTGTTTTCTTGTCTTCTCCTTTGTTTTCCTGACTCCACAAGTTTTCCATGGATTTTAACAGCCAGAATTTCAAAAGGCTGAATGCCAACGGAGCGCTGTGAACACCAAAACCAGATGTGCTTGCATATACTGTGGGAACAATTAAAAAGACCCTTTGAAACCCCGTTCTTGACAGCTTTGATTGGGGTAAATAAAGGAGGTTTGCTAACTCGTCAAGTTTCCCAGCTCCCATCCCAGCACTAATTATTACAGTGTCAGAAAGTAGATGGCCCCAGCATGCTGCTCACATTTTAGCACAGGAGACACCATATGTGTGCATACTAAGGACAGATCATGAAGTGTAATTTAATCTAAAGTGCTTTACAAACTGAGATGCACTTTTTGGTCTGTAGTGTCAATCTAAAAGTGAGAAGATTCAAACAAACACCAGACTGTATTCATGCCATATGAGAACTGAGGCTTAGAACTTGGGTGTTACAGATGCTCAAGCCACTGCAGCTTTCACTAATTCAAACAAGTTGATAAATATTTAAAAGAGCTCCTTTAGCATTCCAGACATAAGAATAAATACACAGAAATGGCAACATTTGGAGGGAATAATCAGTCTAGAACACAATATGCAGGGATTGGTACTGAGAAGAAGATTCCTCCTGCTTGCAGCAGTGCAGTAACGTAGGGCAGGCTGTTAAGATTGTTGTGTATTGCAGACAAGAGGTTCAAGTCTCATATAAGTAGTAACAAGAACAGCAACAAAAATCCATTCCTATTTCTAACATTTAATTCTTCTGTTTCTTCAGATTCTCCAGCCCTCTACCCATCACGGTCGAGATCCTTGACTTCAGCCCAGGTGCCATTCATTGTTCTGGCTCCACAAAACACCCAGAAGATTGTTCCAAACAAGTGGCTGGAATGTCTTGGCATGGCCCCAGGTGCTATCCTGGCTTAATCCTTGCAGAGATGGCAGGAGAGCAGCCACCATAAATATTCTCAGCAGGGCCCTTGCAGAGTCTCAGAATCAGGAGGCATAAAGAGAGTGTCTTGAATCCCATCAGTGTCTCATGCAAGTGACAAAGATTAATCAACAACAGAGTCAGACTGACTCAAATAATTGCCAAGCTCCTGCTTCAGAAAAAACCATCCATCGTGCTTTCCACCACAAATAGCCTGTTTGTGGCACATGCATTTTCTTTCCCATTTTTCCAAATTTTCAACAATATTCCTGATTCCAACTAAAACTCCATTACTCTTCAAAGCTATTTCTGACTTGTGCATTATGACACAATTTCCTGCTTATGACACAGTAAGAGACAAAAATGTTTCAGAAAATCCCTGGGATTGTTTACAAGTGTGTCTGGGAAGAAGAGGAAGACAGATCAAAAGGGAGACCTTTTTTATGTCTAGACATTTCTGCATGAATAAACATCGTTATGGTGAAATGCACACCTGCATAAAGGGTAAATTCTAGATGATTGTATTCACACAGGTTGAAATTAATCTCCTTGTCTGAACTTGTCCATAGGTCTCTGCGTACCTATAACCTCTCTAAATGCCGAAAAGTACAACAAGCTTGTTTGACTTTTCTTAGCATGAAGGCAGAGCCTGGAGAACTCTAAACTACTAAGAATATAAATAAGAATAAAAGAGGGAAATAAGGACAAAGCTTTCCAGTATAAGAATGGGAATCATAACCAAATTAAAATACTTTTTTCAGTAGTATTTTGTTGTTATATTTATTTGCCCTCATGTTACACCGTCTCATTGATGCCAAAGCAGTAAACCTGGAAAAACATCTACATTTTGAGTGCAATGTAAAATTTTCACTCACGTGGTAAAGTAAGGCCTTTCATCATTGATGTTAATTATATTTACATTTACGGTTCTAGTTGAATTGAGTCCATCCAGATCTGTCACTGTTACATTTAAAAAGTAACTGTTAAATAAGAAAACAAAAGAAGAGTTGTTCCGTGGCTATGCAGGAAAACATTTCTCTGACTACTGTAAGCTAATAGGCAACGTGAATAAAATACATTCTCACCAATGTGGATCTTTCTCATAATCAAATTCTTTCGTGGAGAAAATGGCTCCACTTTCCGTGATCAAGAATGGCACTGTTGCAGGGAGCAGTGAATACTGAAATGAAGAGAGTAAGGAATTAGTCTTTGTATATTTAAACATCCCTTCATTCATTCCTCACCTTGTAGAACAGGCCAAGTTACAGTACAGCACAATGAAACTGCACAATGAAATTCTGACACACAGATTGCACAAGCCCTGATCATCACACCTGAACAGCTTGACCCTGGTCATAAGTGGTTTGCTTACAGCCAGTGAAGAGTCACAGACACCAAACTACATCAAAGGTCACACTGTTCTCTACCTCTGGGAGCTCCAAGTCTGCAATTAGAATTTCACAGAGAGGGCAGCCAGCAGGGCCACAGCACCACAGGAGATAATCAGCTTTGTGGTGGCAGCAGAGTGCATGCACAAAGGAGAGAGAGAAGGGGCAAGGCTGGATTTGTGGGACATAGATGCTATGGAGGAGGCAGCGACGTTTGGGGATCCATATGATGGCAGAAGGCAAGGAGGGGAGAGTGGCTTTTCACAGAGTATATACGGAGGTGAGGCTGGAGACTGTTCACAACAGCCCAGTGCTAACAGAGGTGGCACATAACAGCAGTGACTTAGTGCACTGCACAACACGAATGGGTATCACAGCAGTGCAGGGGTGCGGGAAGGAGCAGAGCACCCCAACACCGCACGCAGTAGGGAGAAAGGCAGCACCCTGCTCCCTGTGGAGATGTGCCAGGCATACCCACCACATCCTGCCCGCTACCTTCACACGCCAAGCCAGCACTAGTAGCCCACAAAGACATTTCCTTTACTAGTGCAGGTGTTAATAGTACCCATAAAATCTGAAGTATGCAAAAACAGAGTAACCTGCAAAATCCACTGAGCAGATCTGCCTGAGGATGTAACAGCATTTCTCAATTTGCTGCTTCTTATGCCTGAGATATGTCAGCTTGCAGAACTTACTGCCATTGCTTTTATACACAAAGCAGAGCTAAACCCCCACAGCTCTGCTTCTCTCCTCGCCGGCTTCAGAGACTTGACTGGGCAAAGCCTGAGGATGGACTTCAAGCTAATTGCTTTCTTGAATAATGCTCCACATTGAAGTAGCATTTTTGGGTTCAGTTCTTGAATGTGCTGTATTTATTGGCTTTGTAAGGCAAAGCCAGTAGACCACAGATACAACACAATTCTTAGGTAAGTGCAGTTACTTTTTCCCTGTCTGCAAACAAACTTAGCATTTTCCAGGCTTTTTCCTGATACTGAGAGTATTTTCAGATCAGCTAACACATTTCTGTAACGGAAGGTCACAGTTTGCCCCGGCATTGTCAAAAACCTGAGATTCAGTTGCCTTGTAAGTGATTTCCTTACAAGGAAGGCTAAGAACTCAAAATACAATTTGGGTCCAAACATTAAGGCTGAATTTTCTTAGTTTAGTATTGAAAATGTTTCTTTTTTCCTGACTAAACCTTTTCCTGTGTTCCTGATAAGGAAGGAAGTTGTTGAAAGATGTTGGTAATTAGCTTTTCAGATACAGTGGATTATGTCATCTCTGTTTGGCTTTTTTTCTTTAATACAACTTACTTTGAGTTTCTCGTTTTCGGGATCAGTTGCATCAACTTGGTAAATGCGTTCTGGACGTGTTCCTTCCAACACATAGATCATTAGAGCTGCATGGATATAATTGTACTCAGTGTTAGCTGGGTAAGAATAAAGGGCCCAGCAGCAAACAAACTGATGCACTGAAGCTTTCTGGAGGTATTACTGCTTGCTGCATGTTCTCACTTCACAAATGTAATTCCAAAACCATCACAAATATCACAAATACTCAACAGATAAAAAGAAAACAATTACACATCTGTTAACAGGTAACCATCACTGCGAACTGCAAACTGCAACATGAATTGTGCCTTCAGGGGAAAGACTGGTCTTTCCATATGGCCTATCTTGAGCTGTTCACAGGTTATGGAGTAAAACTATTCATTTGGACTACATCTGTGTCTTTCTTTACTATGCAGATGGGGAGAACACGGTTCTGTGCTAGGTCACTGTCACCGTCCCCTTCCCAAGGCACGTCCTGTGCCGTGCCAGGAGAGCTCAGAGCTTTTTCTCTTCATTTCTGTTTTTCCTTTATACCTATGAGGTAAATAGTGGATGGGCTGCACTGACTTAAATGTTTGCTTTACTAAGGTTGCTAATTCATTGCAAGGTGTATTTCTTTCCATAGCAGGGATTCTCACAGCTGGGCTATCCCATACCGGACCACTGGCAAGAGGCTTATCTCTCCTTGGGTAGAGCAATTAACAGGACAACAGATCTTTAGATCATATTATTTGCTTTATGACCTTTTGTGTCTGCTGGACCTGCTCTTTCTGGACTATTAATTTCCACTGTGACCCCTACTGATTGCTGCTTCTCATCAGAGCAGTAGGAAACCCAGAGCAGCATAATGAGTTGTTCCCAGAGGACAACAATATGAATATAAAGTTTAATGAGAGGAAGACACTTTTTCATAAACAGCGAATGCTCAATTAGTGTCTAATTGTAGCTGGTACTGTTAACTAAAGCCACACAGTCAGACAGATCAGACATCTGTGCTCATCAATTTATGGCAGCTCTAGCTGAGAGTTAAGCTGATGCATTTATTTGTAACAAGCTCCCACGTAGTGTGTTTCATGCTGTGTCGATCCCCTGAAGTGTCACATTTAATTATTATTAGATTCCAGCAGCACCCATGATATGTAAGACACCAGCTATACTGAGATGACACAGCCTCTTCCCTAGGGGAAGCTAATTTGCTTTACAAACTAAGTATTGTATGGAATCAGGAATGTCAAAGTGCTTGGGAGGCATCAGGGAAGCAGCTGAATCTGAGCAGGCTGCTCAGAACTGGTGAGTTGCAGCCCACATTATACTGCTGTCAGTCCTGATCTGGGGAGACAGCAGCCAGCTTTGAACACCTACCACGAAAGGATCACAGTTTAACATTTTCAGACTTCTAAAGACTCAATACTGAAGTGTGCTCTGCCATACAGTGATGTTAGAATATCAAGTCTTCAAACAGGCTCTCCATACATCATGAAATAATCTGAACTGTTCTATCTGCATGCAAACACATAATAAATACATCACCATATTCTGCTGCCTCCTGGTACAGTTTTTTCAGGTCCCTTTCATTAGTAAATGAGAAAGATAAGGTCACTCAGAGAGTAAGACAATTATTTCCTATCCATTTGAGGGAGTTGCCACTTGCATTAGGTACCACGGCATGCCCACCCTGCACTGGCCACAGATGGGTCCAGACCCTTCAGCCTCATTCCTAAGGCTACTACATATTCCCCCCTCATTGCACTTTTGCCCATAGTCTAAAAGTAAACGTGGTTAACATCATCTGCCCCACACAGGAGACAGAACTCTCTTCCTCTTCCCATTTGCACCACCATAGATCAAAATCACAGAGATCTCACTCTTCAAACTGATTTTCCACTTCATTTCTCATGTGCAGGTGCAAATGCAACATACAGATGTAAAACATCCACAAAGCAATTTTTTTTATAATTTTCCTCAGAAATTCTTGCACATACAATATACACTTATTTAAATTTATCTGGCTTATCCAAATCAGCCCAGTTTTCAACAAACTACTGAAACATGTACCCATATTCAGTGGTTATATAACCACCAAACTTCCAGTCTCTAATGTATATTTCTAGGTAGGTATTAATACAATAAAAAAAAATATATTTATTGGTATAAATGATTTTTTCTTTTAATTTTTTAGGTGCTTCAAAATGGTTAAATAATTTTTGGTCAAAGCTTCAAGAAAAATAAAAGGATATTTCCATTAATGAAGAACACCAAATACTTGTGTTAAATTAAGCTGTGATAAAAACCATGTTCTGTTCGCCCCTCGTTTTTGTAAAGGAAAATTCTTAGACTACTTTAGCTATGGGCACTGTATGCAGCTATAGCTTTTTTTAACCTGATGTCATCTTTTCAAACATTGTTCTTTTCAAATACTACCATTATCTTACTTTGAATTGCCATATTTCCTCTAAATACAGGATGTTCATTTTTATCTGTTACTCGAATAGTCAATATGTTAAGGTCAGTTCTTCCAGTTGTATCTTCAACGAAAATCTGTAAATCAAAGCTCTTTGGCATTGTTTCATAATCTAGGACAGGGTTTCCAGTGGTAACAACCTGAAAATAAAAGATTATCATTAGCACATGATGCAAGAGATAAAAGTTAAAGTCTAGATGAGTGAATAAGTTATGGTCTAGATGAGTGAATAAAGTAAAGGGACACTTTCAATCAGTAAACAGGGAGTATTTCAGATCACCTTCTACTTGCTGGCACATTTCTTGTCAGTGGCAAAAATGTGACAAAAACTGAGTGGAGAAAGAGACCAAATTGTTGTGGCTTCATGGAGCAACTCATGGATCTTTTGTGTGAGGACCAGTTTGAGGAGGAGAAAGCCTGGAAGGAGTTGTCCTGCCTCACAGGCAATGCTTTTCCTTCAAGGTCAGGACTACATTTTGCCCCTGTAACCTGTTTCTGGGAGAAAACTTGCAGGAAACCACAGAAAGAAGGGAGCTGCACAAGTAGAGTGCATGAGAGAGAGGCCAGAACTGTTTGGTGAAAATGCTGAACTAACTAAAAAGTAACCTAGGCCTTGAGTTTTGCAAGTCTGATAAGGCAAACATTTCCTTTGGTTTGAGTTTGTTTTTTTCTTCAAGGCTTCCAGCTCTGCACATTTCCTCTTAACACAGAATATGTACAAACACAAGACTGAGATTCCATGAAAAAACATTAAATGCATTCATTTTGGATTTTGGATGAGTCCAGAGCAACAGCCAGATGCTGAAAGTTGTATGTTTCAAACTGAAATTAATAAAACCTCAAGAACTTTCCTTTCTTGGACAATAAAGGAAAAGGCAACTGTTCAGTTTACTGTGTAGCTAAAAAGCTGTGAAGCCTGAACACAGTAGCAGCATGCTGTGGAACTGGAGAAGGAGGAGAGTTGGGCCTTGCAAGTGTATGTGACAAGGAGAGTGTCTCTATTCACAATGCTCCAGAATAAAAAAGGCTGGAGAAGATGCAGAAGGAGAACAATGAAATAAATCCTTGGGTTTAGATTAGATGCTGTGGCCAGAGTTCAAATACAAAAGTGATGTCCTTTGTTTGAAGACAGAAGCCAAAATAGAGCCAATTAAAAAAAGGAAAGTGAACAGAATCACAAATGTTTAGTGCCTTCTGGTATGCAAAACAGCTGCTGTCTGGAACCTTGTAGATCTTTTTGTTACAATACTGCAGGAGAAAATAAGTGTGTCCTGGATGGTCTCCTTTCCTCCTATATTATACAGATAAAATTTGATGCTAACTCTCAGAAAAACCATGCTATGAAAGTTGGTCACACCAGTGGAAAGGTTGCTCTCCAAAATGAATGTTAGTTGGAGATCTAAATACAGTAAGCAGATGCAATGAATTCAAAATGAGAAACTGTCCTATTCTAAGCAGAATTTATGTGCTCTGGGGATTATCCCTCCAGTTCACAGCCAAATATTTTCATTGGTGCTGTAACTACAGCCAGACTAAATGTGTCTAAATATACATCTTACAGTCTCCTTTATAGAGGCCTTGGAAGTGAAGATGTGACTCTAGATGGTTTCTTTCTAGGTTATTTTTGAACCTTTTTGAGAAGAGCTTGCCACTCACATGAGCTGAGAGCCACTATTCACATTTATTACAGGCAGGACCAATGCTTACTGAAAAAGGTAGGACTGTGCACACTTGAAGCAGGTGCAGACTTTGTGAAAGGGGGTTTAGAGTCACCCCACAACCGTCTACCTCTCATTCCACCTGAGAATTTCACAACTCCCTGCTTCCCCCTTCACCTCCGAGATATTCAGAGAACATCACTAACAGCACCCAGGTATTTTCAGGCAGAAATACGTTTTCATGCATTCAACACATCTCACCCTTGGGAACCTTAAAACAAGAGTAAGGTAAGGTGGAATGGGCAGGGCTTAGATCTCAAAAACTATGACTTTCTCAGAAATTTCAAAACATATCAAGAAATGTGATATTACTTTGTATTGCAGCAACCAGAGTAAATGTTCTTCATAAATACATAAAAGCCTGTCCTAGCAGGTACTTAGCTAACCTGAAAACCCCATAATTCATACATGAAACACTCCCTTTTTCTGTATCTTAGCAAAGATCTAACAGCAGTAGGTGGAGCTGAGATATCTCATTTAGGATTATATCACTTTTGCAATATATTGAACAGATCTACAACATAGCATAAGTAATTAAAAGCAGCTATGCTCATGAAATAAATGAACTAAGAATACCCATGTATTTGTCCTTGCTTTATGAGTTGTAATTGGCACTCTTCTGCTTATTTGTAGAATTTGTATGTAGCTTGCTTTATAATTTTCTCATGACTGATATTCACTGACTCGATCTCTCTGTTCTAGTCCTCCAAGTGAGTTAGGGAACCTTGAAAACAGCTACAGTTCAAGCTAAAATACAAATATTCACAGGCCATTCTGGTAATGGGGCTGTGGTATGAAATGAATATAAACTGACACTTTGAAAGAAGCAGTCTCCAGCCTACAACTTTTTTGACCATTCATTTTACTCCTTGTGTCTCTCTGAACTTGCTATAAGAAGAATTTCTCCATCATCCTTGCCATGACAAGAAACCAAGAAGAGACTTCTTGTCTATTTGCAGAGCTATTTTTCTTCCTGCTTGATTTCTCAGTCTCACTCAGAAAGTAGCCATATAAATTCTTATGCTGCACAACATAGTAATGGCATGGGACAGAAGCAAGCAGTGTTTTGCAGTATGCTTTGCAGTGGAAGGGATAGCTTTAATTCAAAATGCCAACATAAAGCCTAGGAAGGGAGTCCCATATTATGAATTTTCTATCAGCAAAGCCAGCTTAAGGGACATATCCATTTCCTTCTGGACTCCAGGAAATAGCATGAAGCTATGTTAGGGGAGGTTTAGGTTGAATATTAGAAAAAGGTTCTTCACCCAGAAGGTGGCTGAGCACTGGCACAGGCTCCCCAGGGAAGTGGTCACCAAGCCTGACAGAGTTCAAGAAGCGTTTGGACAATACTCTCAGGCACATGGTGTGACTCTTGGGGTGTCCTGTGTAGGGCCAGGAGTTGGACTCGATGATCCTGATAGGTTTCTTCCAACTCAGCGTGTTCTATGACTCTATGATTCTACGATCTCTTCAACTGACCCAGTCCAGGCGTTTGTCCAGCCACACCCTATGCTTCACAGATGAAAGAGGGCTTTTTTGAAAGTTTTATTAACCATTTCACTGGCCTGGCTGGGGACCAGTAAAGAACCAACAGAGCTGGCACAACTGAGCTTTGTACTTTGTTGAGAGGTGTGACTGTGGGACCATGTGAGCTGCAGCAGCTCCCCTCAGGCAGGTCAAATAAATGAGCCACAACTGCCCAGAGCCACAGTCTTACTTTTCCCAAATCTTCTCAGAGAAACACCAGCAAAGAGAATAAGAAAAGAGCCCTTGTAGCAGTTCTGTGAAAACCTGAGCTTCACTGGAAATACTCAGAAAAGGGTATTTAAGATGCTTCTTAGTTTGTATCTTTTAAAGTTGGTCTTCAGTGTCACTGTTCATTCTCAGACACAGAAGCAAGTTACAATGGGATGACAAGTTATCATGTATCTGAACAGTCACTGCCAGTGACAAATGTGAGCTAATACTTGCTAATTTATCCAACAATGAAAAGTAGCCTGAAGTAATGGAAGTTGCTTTGCATTTCCCACAGGACAAAAGCATGCAGTGCATAGAAATACATTGCAGATGCGTGGAAAGCTGAGAGCTTCTTACCTCAAGATAACGTCCTCATGTGCCACAGCCTTTGTTCAGAATTAAAAATTACTTTGATCTGACTCAGCTTCCTTTATTTTGGAAGTGAGTCAAGTTAATTAATTCTAGGTGAGAGTGGCCAAACAGAAGCTGCATGTGGTTTAACTAAGCCACTTCAAATTCACAGTGACTTCACGTAAATAAAGTTGAAAAACTACGGACAAATCCTCAAAGCAGAATCAGGGTTCTACATGTTCTTCTTCACCTCTTATTTTCTAAAAATCACATTTTTTTCTATCAGAGAATTAATGGAATTATTGTGACGAGTGATTTTTGAAGATGCAATTAAAAATTGTATTCACTGTTGCTATTCATTTGTCATATCTTTTACAGCATGTCGAAATACTACCACATCTGCATTTACAACTTTTTCTGATGAAAAGATAAGATACTGTGCACTCTCAGTGCTCAGTAATCCAGGAAACGTCAGCGTACATGACTGAACATTGCTCAAGCTAAATGTAAAACTCACCCTGTATTCAAGACCTCCTTTTGATTCAATATCAAAAGCCTCTGTAAGTGGATTTGAATTTACTATGGTAGGAAGAATTGCGACACCTTCAGAAGACAATGGAGAAACAGTTACATTGAAGTCACAGATTGAAACACCAGCTGCTGTGTTTTCTTCAACAGTGCTTGTTGCAGGTAAGCCCTTAAGCAACTGGGTTTTTCTTCCTGCAAGATGAAAATAAATGCAAAATTAGTTCTGGAAATCTTGGGCTAGCAGGAGTACACAGCTTTTGCTAAGAGCTGCTATTTTAGCACAAAATGGCCTGATTCCCTTTTTGCTTATAAGCAGGAGTATGCATGGTGGTAAATCTAGTGCTAATGTAAAAGAATCAATCTTTAATTCAGTCCTACAGTGTTGTCATCTAGAGTGGCTGTTTTCAGAGTGTTATTGTTACTGCACTGTTTGCAGTATTTGCTTTATATAGAAGCAAAGAAACCAAGGATGTTTCTATCATTTCATTTTGCACCCTGTACTAATTGCTGCCTCTGTTCACTGTCACATCAAAAAGCACATAGAATCACACAGGCCAGGATGTCAAGGAAACATTTTTTGTGAACTACACTGTATGCGGCAACGTTTTCTTCCATTTTCCCTCTTCTAATTCTTTCTAGGACAGCTTTGTGCATGCCTGGCTCGTGAGTAGTGTGAGTTAGCAACAACTTTGGGTATTGTGCTGTCTCCTGCTTTGGGCATGGAGTAGCAATCTGGAGTCCTTGGAGGAGATGTGGACCCACAAAAGCACCCTATGGTTCAAAGCTACCTTGAAGCAGCACATACTGGTGAGGCATCCAACAGCTTGTCAGTCAGATCTCCGGAGTCCCAAAACCAAACCTTTTGCTTTCTCTGTTATTTAACTTCTAGTTTTTGTTATTGACAAAGGCCTGTCATGATTTATCTCATGAAGAGTGTCTAGAAAACATAAATCATGACAGCTTTTAAGGCATGTCCCGAAACAACATCTTGGTAATTTCACATCCTCAAACTGGCAATGTGCCTCAACATGAGACTATGGCAGGGCTGACTGTTGCTTGGGGATGCTTCACTGGCTCATCCAAAACACTTTCCAGGAAGGCTGGCTGCGTTCAGTTGAACTTCCTACACACTGTGTCCCAAAAGAAAGGCAGATACTGCTCACTCAGGGGCTGGTACAGACTGTTCATACACCAGCAATTACTGTAGCAAAAGCTCCAGGAAGTCCTTATTTTTGCTACACAGCTGCAAGGTAAAAAGCTGCTATGGGAAATAGTCTGAGGCCATTAGAGCTGCAGCTTCTCCACAGCTGCATGAGGATTCCCATGCTCCCACACTCCAGACACAGCAGGTCCATGGATCACTGATCTGGCTGGGATTACTTTGGCATTTACAGAAAAAAAAGTCCTTCGAGATACTCTGCAGGTGGGTGAGGTACAGGCTGGGATGTGGGAGACACTGAGGTGCGAAGACTGTAAGAGTCTGCCTGTAAGAGTTAATCTGAACAGGTCATGCTGACACTCTGATAGGACCGAGATCAGCTGAGCTGTTACTGATTTATCTGTGAAGGACTAAGTTTTTATGACCGGTCTTACAGATTCTGGAAAACATCACTGATGAAAAAATCACCCATGCAAACAAGGCTGGGTTGAGACGGGCTTCTGGGAATACATTTCCGTAAGTGGAGCTGAACTTTGAATATAATCTCCTGTGGACAGTACCTGATGAACCCAGCTCCCTCATCAAGCCTCAATTCATTAATGGAAACCATTTATAAAAACAATGAAATAATTTGCAACATTTAGAAATGTAGAAAGGAGTCACTATTTTTATATTGTCTCTAAAGATTTTGTTGGCTGTTTATTCCAGATCTGTCTTTCTAAATCACAAGTTCTTACTTCTTGATCCTTATTTTTAACTGAAATTTTTGGTACTGCATCTAAATGGCTTCTTCTTTTTTCAACTGATTTTACAAAAACCCTTCTTCCATATTCACAAGTCCTTTCTTACCTCTTTACTTTGCAGAACAAAATATGCCTGAAGAAATTTAATACATTATTTATCATAATTACCAATGCCAAACATTGACAAATGCTAAGACAAAGCAATAATGAGATTAGCTTTGAGAAGTTTATGAATATATGTCTTATTTATCTGTGATTTGTTAGTCTTTACAGTGTTCTTGAGTCACACCTTGTCTCTCCACAACCATACAGGTGAGAAAAAGGAAAGCTGAGATTCTCATGCAATGTCTGCATCACAGCTTTGGGGACATCAGGAAAACAAACACTGACAGGTTCCCGAGGGATGGCAGAGCTCTTTCAGTTCCTCAAGAGCAAAGTGAGCAGGTAGCAACATCACTGGTCCGTGAGCCACACAGACTGCGGTTGGAAGATCTACTTTAAGTTGCTAAAGTGCACATATTCATATTGGCAAATGTTCCATGCATTTACACTGAACAAGGACAGTGATGTTATTTTTCTAATATTCTCCACAAGTTTTTTCTTCTGTTTGGTCTTATTAGGTTGCTTGTTTTTACTTTGTCAAAGAGAAATGTTATCAATATTTGAAAGGAGGATACTGGACTATTAAAACTACTTATTTTTTCTTGAAGAGCTGACCTCCTTTCCCACTCCAGTGCTGTCACACTAGCAGTGGCTATTACACATGAAGTGCCTCATTCAACAAAGTGTCTTAGTAAAGAGTCATATTCTCTTCATTATACTGATGTAACCACACAGCTCAATCTATTTCAGTAGGAAAATAATTGTTACTTGATTTTTCCCATCCATGTCTGATCCTAAATATGTATTATAAAGCTCCCAAGAGAAAATATAACAGCCAACAGTGTTCTAATTTTAGCAGCATAATGAAATCATGTTCTTACCAGATACTACTCCCAGCAAAATGAGGAAAAGGAGAATGTTCTTCATTGTCTTTACAACCCTCTCCTTTGTGTTCCCAGGATGCAAACTGAAGGAAGATCATGGTATGTTTTCCCTAGTTTACATCAGCTCCACCTAAATTTTTCCTCTTTGTCACGCTGTGCAGTGAGAACTGAAACAAAGGACCCGTGTTTCTAAGGGAGTTTCCAAACACCGTCACCTTGTTTGCTTGTCAGGAGCTGCTCCTTGCTGACACTGCATCCACAGACCTGGTCTGCACTTAAGAAAACAATCATTAATTGTCCTTTCACTGCAATCATCTTATTCAATTAAGCATTATGAAGAGAATCTAGTATGTTCTAAATCTGGAAATATCATGCTGCTTTCACCACTCTGGCAATGAGCATTTGACCAGAGTCAAATACTCATGCTTTTTTATATGATGAAGTCTGTACATGATGCAGCTTTGCTGTGGCTGTGTCAGGAACAGCACAGACCCCTATACAAAGTGCACTGGTTCCCTAGATTAGGCATTTAGCTCCCTAGCCCATACAACACCTATACAACTTTTTTTTTTTTTAGTTTAACTAAGGGCAGTCCTAGTGTTTTTTCATGGAGCAGAGTATAGGGTTGACACTAAAATTGGAACTGGATGCAATATAGGTGCATTAGAACTGACATATAGAATAATTTAGCCTGGAAGGGACCTCTAGAGGTCACCTACTCAAACATCCTGCTCAAAGCAGGCTTAATTAGATCAGATGGCTCAGGGATTCATCTAGTTGATGCTCAAACACCTCCACACAAACTTAACAGCTCTGCTAAGAGGTAGAATTTTGCGATTCAGGTTTAACACTGCTGTGGAGAAACCTGCCTAACCTGTGAGCTAAGCTAGCATTGCTAGATGGTTCTGCATGACCCTCTGTGGCTGTCCCACTGAAAGCTGACAGTAGTTCAGAAAGCTCTGTCCCATGCTCCTGTTTTTGTGTAACATGAGCATGTTAACTGAACATGCTGAACATGAGCAGCCAGTTTAATGCTGGGGCAGGCATTACCTATGCTTGTCGCATTTGCATCTTCAACTATGGTTTCATACACATATGTGCCCTGGAGAATTCTGTTGATATAATGAAACTAGAAAAGATGCATCAGTACAACCTACTGATTGGAACTGAGCCATATCTACGTATCTGATAATGATTTGTGGAACCATGAGAAATATTCATTTGAAGGGTAATCTGCATCTATTTTAAAGTGCTTTTTGGGCCTTGTGATGCAGCCTGGGTTTAAAGTGGATGTCGCCAGGATATCATCTGGGAACACACACTGCATCAACCTGTAGTACTGAGGAAGCTAATCTTCCACTGCCCCAGGAAAAGTGTGCCTAGACTTTATATTACTAAAAAAGTATAAGGAAAACCTCACCCTCAAGTGACCTAATTATGCTGATAATAATGTAAATGTATTTATCTGGGCAAAAAGTCTAACCTGTCCTTTTACCTACCAGATCTTTGCCCATCCTGTCTTTTGTGTTTCCTGGGTTCACAAAGAAGCTTTTGATGTGACTGGACATCTCACAAAGATGAGGTCTCTGTGCACAGGCATGAACCAGGCTTGTACAGTGTGATGTCTTGTACAGTGATCTTTTACCTGTTACCAGAACACCGTAAAACTGCTGCTAGCTTTATTCCCTCCTCTTAGTTGCAATGTATAATCTATGCTACTATAAGGTTGTATCTCTAAGTCTTGGAAAAACTATAGAAACATCTGGGATAAGTTTTAAAATCTTTCAGACGTGTGTCTGAACTTGCTTAGTATCTACTTTGAGTGACAGGACTGATTCCATCCTATGTTCTGAAAAGCCAAGCCATCTCCAGAACTCAGAGGTCACAATTTTTATCTTTTTTTTTTTTTTTTTACTGTTTAGATTGGGGTTTGGGGTTGGGGGGAGGAATTGGTTTTGGTGTGGCTTAAGGTGGGTTTTTTTCTATAAATACATTTTCCAGCTTCTTTGTTTTGTCCTTCCCTCCTCTGAGAACGTACACAGATCTACTTTCAGCAAGGGTTCAGTGTCCATATACATAAATCAGACTTTCCTCTGCACATTTCATGATATAGACACTATAGAGGGATATGGGAGACACGGATGGGAAAGGCACCTGGAATACACGTGTGCTTGAAATGCTGGCCTTTCCCCAGCTTAACCTGGAAGTGGAATAGGAAATTGTTTCAGGTGCTATGTGAATACCCATGGAGTAGTTAATTTCTGCTTTCTCTCTAAACATATCTCCAGGGCTTTCAAGTAGTTCCTGTTAATCCTCGTGGTTCAAGTATGTTGTGAGAAGAGACTATAGAGGTGACCAGGGAGATGAGGGGAGAGCCAAGTGTAGCACACAGGAATGAGGAAGGAGAATGTGGAATAAGTGTGAGCAGAAAGGGCTCCGGCTCTTTCTTCTTCCTGGAGTCACTGCCAGTATCTCTCAGGACCTCCTTAGGTCCCTCTTTTCTTATATTCCTCTGAGTGGGTTTCTGTGATTTGTTGATTCAACCTGCCAGGTTGAGAGACATGAAGTGAAAGAGCAGCCAGAACTAAAAGAGAGCCCAGAGCAGGATGAAAATCAAGTAGAAATAAGTATACAAGCCGGTTAGGAACAGATGAATCAGGAAAAGGTAAGCAAGGCAGAAGTTCCCTGGCAAGAGTGGCAACAGAAGCTCTTACGCTGGAAGAAAGTCAGGATTGAGATTCCTGGGAATATAAAGCAATTAGATGAAGAGAGGTCAAGGTAACACAAGCAAGAATACAACCAGGGAGTTTGCAGGCAAAATAGAGTGAGGAAAAGTTAACTGGAGCAAATGAAAAAGTCAAGATAAAAATGGGGGTTTAGTAATTCTTTGGTTTTCAAGATTATTTGAAATCTGGACATTTTAAAGCAGTGCAGAAAACACACACTTCTGAAAAAATGTCTTCTGGATTATCAGGTAAATGGAGAATACAAGGAAGATGCTACATCTTTCAAGAATTCAAAGAATCCTGGTTCCAAGGGAAAGACCAGTAGATTGGAGTATGAGAGACTGCACTCTCTTAGACTTTGATGCCAAGGGAAAGAACCCAGGAAGTGAGGGCTATCAGGTGGGAAAGAGCAGAACTTGATGTGCAAGCTTCCAAATGCCTGTCCTCAAAAAAAGTGAGGGGTTTCAATAGAGGCCAGCAGAGAAGTAGTCTACTTGTATAACAAAATGTGCAGGATAACAACATTCATCGTATTTCTATGCACTTAATTCTCAATTGCCTTCCACTCTGTCAACATGAAGGAAATGTTCTCTCACTTTTCAAACACATCTGAGGTTTAGGACATAATTTTCCCATTAATGGCTATTTCAGCCAGAGCAGTGGCTCTCTTGTCCTTAGCCAGCTCATGGGAAAGGAGACATTTTGCTCTTAGTCTAGTAATTACTTACCAAATATTGAGCAGCCTAAGAAGAATTTTCATACACTTGCTCCAACCTCAGTTTATGAGTATTTATTATCGTTATTCCATAAATTAAATTACTGAGACTGTCAGGTTTTATTTTCATCTCCTTTCTCTTTAAACAGTATGGCTCCTCCATTCACTGCCTTGGTAACATTTCCTAAAAAATTAAAACAGTACCTTAGCATCCTACACCAAAACCTTATGCACCATTTCCTCTGATTTCTCAGCTGAAAGCTTCTTCTGTACCATTTGTGAATGACAAGAACAAACTAAAATCACTGAGTACTACCCATGCTACCTTAATTTCACCTAAAGTGACCCCAGCCTAGCAAGGTCAGTAACCCATACAATTACCAAAAAAAAAAGTCCCAGGCAGACATCTTTCTAACATTGACTTGTAAACACGTAAACCCACCAGCCACTCCCTTGATAATTAACCTGAGGTATGTGTTAACAAGAAGTCATTCCATCATACCAAGTGGTTTTTTGGGGATCCAGATTTAACTAAAGAACAGCCTAAAATCTGGGTGAGTACACACAGAAGGCTAAAAATGATGCTGTTGTCAGTGTTGAAAACAAGTTCTCCCATTGCTCCATCAGTTATACACCCAAGGAATGAAAGCATTTGCCATAAAAGAAGGAATCCTGAGAGTCTGTCTTTTGCAACCAAGAATTTGAGCACTTATTTTAGGAGCTCTAGGAGTATGTAAGGCATTAAGTTAGCAGAGATTGTTCTGATCCTTCCCATTCTCTCTGCTCCATCTTGACAAATGAGGACTGAGGCAAACAGATGATTACAAGGATATGAATTCAAGAAAACTCCAGAGGTACTTGAGTCCTCCCTACAAAGAAGTCAATTGACTTTAACAAGGCCAAACAGAAAGTCCAGAAAAGCCAAAGTTCATGGTCCAACTCCCAAACTCAGTCATGATGACTGTAAGACACCATGACTGAAGAAAGCACATTGGTTGACAAATATTTTTCTCTTTGAGAAGTTCTTGTGTTGGTAAAAAATACTACGTTTTCTTCTGCCTTAAAAAAAACATGGAAGTCAATGACAAGTTTCAACATTCATTCACCTGAGCAAAGTAGATGCTATCAGCAACTACTTTGTGTTTTGTGGTTCAAGATCAAAAATGTGTGGTGGCATGGAACATTCAGTGCCTGCAAGAAATTATGTCACTTGTCCACACCTGACATGTGGATTTTAATCAGGCAATTTGTCTTCCAAAGTAAGTTCTAATGCTAGTAAACATTCAGTGAAAAATGCGTTGAGGCCAGTGAAGTCTTCTTTCTGTGTTTACTGTTTATTGGGTCAGGGCCTGAACCCATGCAGCAATTCTTTGTATCTCATGACAGAGCATTTACTGCATATTACCCGTTTGTCTGTTATTGCAATTGCTTTGCCACCCGAGCTGTTTGGTAAATATATAAACAAGGATGTGAAGTACCAAAAGATGCAAATCCAACAAGAAAGAATGCTCTGGGCAAATATGGGTACACAAACTGAGGTTTCTATTTACACAGCATGATGCACTTCACTTAGTCAAGTATTTTATTATATCAAGAATTACTTCAACAGGCCTTCGCATCACAAAACATACTGTATCTTTCCTATTTTTATCAGCAAAAGGGATTTGATTATTTTTGCAAAAGCAACCTTGCATTTTAGCGCAAGTAAAATATTTTCTGTTGACTTTGCAAAAACAACCCACAGAAGAGTGTGCAGCTAAAAGAAAAGAGCATGGGTGGGCACAGGCTGAAGGCTCAGGTGGTGGAGTTTACGCAGAAGGGGACAGGGTTTTACATGTGAGTTACACCATCCTTTGAACAGAAGGAGTGAGAATAATTCACTGCTTCCTAACACTGTGAAATTTTGTTGGTTTATGGTTTCAAGAACTTTGAGATCTTTAGCTGGGCTCTGTGGCTCTCCAGGAGACCAGAGGAGGGGTGTGTGAGGAGAGAAGGGCTTGTAACTCTGGATACACTCCAGTTTTGCTTTTACTGCCAAAGCTGTGGTGGGGACTGACCTGCAACAGGGCCCTGAGGTGGCACGGTGTGTAAAGAGGGACATCTCACTCTCTCTTTGTTTCACAGTATAAGCTCAGTCTGGCTGTTGGACTGAAGTACACGAGAGAGGATAACACTCCTTCACATAGGACCTTAAATAACTGCGAGGTGACTGCTCAGAAGACTGTGCTTCTGGTGTTCCTGTGAGCTTCTGTCCCCATCAAATCATAGAATCATAGAATCATAGAATAGCTAAATGACTACCCATCAGCTGACTGATGGTAACCACAGCGTGCATAGCCTCAGTCCTACCATCACCATGGATCAGATGGCATGCAGCAGCCTGATACCACCTCAGGATTTGGTCTTTGCTTTTGTTTCTGCTCCATTCTCATGCTTAGCAATATCCAATGCAGTAGTACCATGATTTACTCAGCTACGAGAGGGCAGACACTTGTGAGGCAGAGGATTAAAGTTGGGGCTGTGAAATATAAGATAGCAAAGGGACATGATGGAGAAAAAGTTGGATCTCTGCTAGGAAAGCTGAGGAGTGGAAGAAAGAAAAAGATAGGGTGTATGAAGCTGGGGACATGGAGATGTACAATAAGAGGATGAGGGAGGCAGCGGGTGTGGTTTTGGGGTCTTTGCAATAAGAAGCAGCTGTGGCAGCACAGATATAAGTTTGTAAGTGGGGAAAAAAATTGTGTGATGGGATGCATGGGAAGGGACAGCCATCAGCTTGAAGAGGAGGCTTGGGTGATCCTAAGACAGGAGGGGAATAGAAAAAAAATAGCTTTTCAAAAATAATTTCAATTTTTGCCTCAATATCTTGCCTGGGACATACACTGTCCAAAGCCATCCTTGAAATCTTTCTACATTTGGGTAGCACTACTCTTTCATCTAGGCTATTGGAAAATAATTATGATGACCTTAGTCTCCCAAAGATCAGTGACAAACTGGATTTTGAAAGGAGAAATTTCAAGAGACCTGGACCTGAATAAAGTGGTCCAAAGACAAACAAAATCCTAATCACATGAAGGAGACATGCAATATTCATCACTGGCCCTGTTCCTTGCTTCCTGTAAGCTCTGTGACTAGAAAAATCCTTTAGAAATATCACACAGGGTTAGGGTCAAATTCATCTGGGTACAGACACAGAATCACTTTTTTACCGTTGCTGAGTTTAGATTATGCTTATTTCACATGAGTGGAAAAAATAATTTACTTACAATTGACATAAAGCAACATTATATCTGAGTAGTGACTTGACTGAGTCTACCACCACATTAATACACAAAAGGCAGCAGGAAACAAGTGCAATATTCCAGATGTAGATACTTGCCTGTGGATTTGAGCATCAACATCATGGAACAGTCTGAGACCATAAGAGCTTTCTTAATGAAACAGAAGATCCCACACAGTAAACTTAGAGTCCAATAAATGTTTTGACAGAGAACTGTGAAGCTGTAAAGGTAGGTGGATGAATGCACAGAGATTACAAAAACCCCTGCAGCCCAGACTGAGTTTAGTCACATAAAACCTGGCTGTTATAATATGAGCTATGGGGGTGATAACAAGAAAACAAGGTCAGGATATGTCCCTTTGCTGTGTATGGCTCCCACTGACCATTGCTGGAGCTGAGGGAATATTGCCATCTAGTGCCACACAGAAATCCAGCTGTGTAAACAGAGAAAAGCCATTTAGTTCATGTAGGCAATGGTTACAAAGCATCCTAAAAACCAGGGACGTTATGTGCCAGGAACATCATTTTGGTCAGTGTCTTCGCCAAGTTTGTTACTAAAAATGGTAAGTTTTCTCCTTTAAAAAAATGACTGCCTTGTGGGAACTGAGTCATAATGCTTTGAAGGAGAGACCCTGTTCAGTCATTCAGAGGTTGGGCAAAAAGTGCAAAGTATTCCTACAGTGCTTTAGCAAGTAACAGTTAGAATGATGGGATGCTGTTGAGGATGAGATTTACCTTGCCTTCCCCGAAATTAATAGAACACAAACCTGTGTATATGAATGTTATATGGTCACCCTAGGCTTTTTTTGGAAACAAAAAATTACTAGGGCACAACTGGTAAGACCAGTTTTAGCTGTTGCCTTTAGGATGGGAAGTGCTGTACTTTTGAAACATCTGTTTCCCTCTAGTGACAATAAAGAGGATTTGGGATGGCTAGGTCTGATGTTCAGAGCCCTTCAACCCCTAGTGCCTGTCTCTCTGTACCATTTCTTAACCAGATAGGCAACAATTTTGATGACCTGTCAGTGGAAAAATAAATACCACTTTCAGGCTCCTAAACCCCATGATCTCAGTTGTGCGATTCTCATTCAGGTTGTGGGGACACATGTGTTGACACAGGAGTTCCGACTGACCACAGTGGAAACAAGTGCTGGACTGTACCACACTGCCTTTGCTGACAGGCCAGCACACTGGACCATGACACATTTTAAATTCACCTCTGTGTGTGCAGCAGCATTATGAAGTTCCTCCCATTGTCATGCCAGAAAGAGCCCTTAGGGGCAACAGAGCAGTTCAGTTCCCTTCAGCCAAGACCCTGCTGAGTGAGAGATGAGGGTTTTTTAATCAGTGCATATGTTTGAGATACTTTTAATGAGGCCATCAACTCACTTATCTGTGCTACCAAATACATGCCATATTATAACAATTTTCAGTCAGTGCCCATCTGGAGCGGATTCAAACGAGTGGCTGATTTTCAAAAGCAATTTGAAAATCAAAATCAATTAAGTAATCAAGTCTTCCAGCTGCAAACAATGTCCAGAATTTCAAACCAGGAATGTCATGTTTATATATGTTAACTTAAAATTACTTAAATGTCCCTCCAGTACCTCTGCGTTAATTGCCATGTTGTTGCCTGTGATTGTGACTTTCACACTATTTCTACCCAGTCATCATCATGGCTAGGCTTTGCAAATGAAGATTTGAGAAGGGCTCTACCCACGCTTGCTACAAGCGCGCTGATGGCTAAAAAGGCCAATGCGAGATAGAC
>JAYRBT010000042.1:12872561-12887817 GCA_036023395.1 Myiotriccus ornatus | reverse complement strand
TTTGGAGCATCATGCTGAAGAAGATTGTGAATAAAGTTGGTGCAAGAACACAGCCTTGCTTCACACCATTGGCTATTAAACCATGTAAAGAAAAGGATTAAGTCACAAAGAGAATTAGAGTGAATAATGTAAAAGAATATTTTCAACCTGAGAAGAGTTTAGACACCCACCACTCCTTTTTTTTAAATAGCATGGATGACAATTAAGCAAGAGATTGCTAAATTAATTTGCTTGTATTTTAAAAATTTATTATTTTACATCATCAAATATAAATCCTTTTCTTCATTGATTTTAAATATGCTGCAAAACATGGTATCTGAAGTTCCTCTAAATGAGGAATTATTTAGGTAATAAAATGCCTCACAGTATTAGTAGTGTATAAAGTTACTGATATCAAACTCTGTCAGGGTTTTCAGGGGTATTTTCTTTGTTTTAGAGAGGTTCACTTGGCAAAGTCCTTACATATGGTATTAGAAAGGAAAAAGAATATCTGCACTGTCCTGAGTGTCCATAATATGTACCAAAATCCCATCTAAAAAGGAACCTGAAAAGCAAGGATGCTAGATTTATAAACAGATTTAGAAATGTAACTTTCTAAAGCCCTTACTCTTACCATCTCAGTTCCCCATTACTAAGTTTAGTTAAAAAAATTATAAGCTAACAGCTTCCAGAAATAAATAGCTAGAAGCTGGCAGCAAAATCTGGAATTCCCCCACACCTCTTATCCACAGGGACACAGACTGACCTTTCAGATGCAACTTAAACCCAGCTGATTTCCTCAGGCTTTTGCCTGAAACGAAGCCTGGCTCAGACAATTTGGGTGTTCTAGGCAGGCAGGAAGGGATTACTAACATTAGCTCAATATCTTAATTGCTGTACTTAAAAGGCTGCCTACAGATGTATCCAGCACAGGGAGAAAGCTCTCACTGATTTCACTGGGATCTGGATCAGTCTTTTTTAAGTTTGAAGGAGCTGGGGAAGTGAAAGGAAGGATGGATGTTTTACCTGCTGGTACAGACTACCATGACTATACTGAGGTTGGCATCAGCAAAAAGACTTTGCCTTTACACCAGGACACATGGTTTTAGGAAGATGTGACATGAAATACATTCACAAATTGTTTTCCTATGCTAAGGGGCAGCAGTAAGACAACATGCCAAATCTCCTTAAGAATCAAGAGGATGTCCACACACCCAGCAATTAAGTTGGGTGGACAATCTTAATGCAAAGAAGGGTGATGTCCACACGTTTAATATCAGCACCTATTTATCTTTTGTTTCAATCAACACTAACAGCAGGCAATGGGGTTTACCTGTTTTACTGATATTTGCAAACCTCTGAGACTGTTTCTTTGCATAAAACATTTTCCTGAACAAGGGCATTTTTCTTGATGAAACCAAACTACACTGCACAGTCCACTCTGCTATTTCACACCAGTCTAGGCTATCCCAGGCTAATGTGCCTACACAACTGCTGGTGTTGCCACACAGGGAACTGGATCCACAAATTGAGCCTGGATGAGAACTGAGCGAGTGCGTGACACTTCCAGGAACAAATGGCCAGGAAATAGGGATCTGGGCGAGAAAGTGCCTGTGGAACTACAGCCTGAAACACTCCCTTCCTTTGTGTTCAGAGGACACGGAGTAATGCTCATCCAGGTTGTGGGATACACTAGAAATGGGTTTTAAGGACCCTGAATCCTCTAACGTTGTTGCTGTTCCGTAACTACAGAAATTTAGCCTTGCTTCTGTTTTTAAAAAGAAGTGCTAAATGTTATATTATTAGCTTTTTTCTGTTGAATTAAATTGTTGTGTGAAATAGCAGAGGGACAGTCACCATGTCCCAGCTAAACCGTTTGTTTGTAGCAAATTATTTTCTATTCTGGAGCAAAAAGAATTTAATCAAGTGTCAGAAACAAACTACATCTTGACAGATTAGCAGGGTTCCTACTGTTAAAATAAATTTGTTGCCGGATTTGTTTACAAAACTTATTTTTTCAGGGATGGGTGAACTTCCTGGTATTTGTCAATCTTTTGAATAAATATTGTGGAAGATTTGTAAAATGAGAATTAATTAAAACTTTTCCTATGAGTGTAAACCAGACATTTTGCTCAGTGTAAAAAAATTCCTTGCAAGCCAAAGGGAAGTCTTCAGGGGGGTGAACAGTGGAGAGGCAAGGAAATCTGAGCACTGCCTTTCCTTTTCCAAACAAAATTTGGGATATAACAACTATGACTAATACAGAAATTGTAGTTTATATATTAGATTCGATACATCCCTTTTTAACTTTCTTCACAGTTCTGAACTGACCTCCAGATATTTGACTTCAGTTTTTAAATCCCTCAGAGGTTTGTTTATTTTCCTGAGAGTCTTTTTGGTTTGGCTGCTTCTGCACAATACGTGGCAGATGTGCTCATTTCTGGATGTGGAGCTTTTTGATACTGACTCCTATATATGATTTGTGGGGCTCCAGGGAAGGCAGCGTTAGCTTGGATGGGGTGGTATCACCATCGCAGACAAAGAGATAAGCTTGCTGTCGTCATCCATTCATTCTGCTGGGGTAACTGAAGGAACCAGATAATGAAAGGCTTATTCTAGTCAGGGAGAAAACAAGGACAAGTATTTGCATTCCACCTTTTCCTTCACTGCAAGTTGGGTTTTTTGGTGGAATTTGGGAAGTGTTATTATTTTTACAAGTGGTAAGGAGGAAAACATTCTTAATTTATGAAACAGTAGAAGTAGACAGCAAATCTTTAGTTCTTTCATGTATAAAGTCAAGAAAGTGTCACTAAAGATTCTTAGAATGATTGGAAGGAAAATCTAAAGACAGTAACTTTTTTCTAATAAAAAGACAAATATTTTCCAATTTTGACTAAGATTTTTTACCTCCTCCCTCCCCTCCCCTCCCCCCCCCCCGGTTAAATGTCACCAACCTGAGAAATTAGTCCTTGACAAAAGCCTTCAATGCTACTATTTGTAAAACATTGTTTCTGGCAAAGCTAGTGACAGATGTCAGTCTGCAATGGACAGTCAGCCAACAGCAGCAACAACTTGAGGGACAGCAACATCACTGTCCAGGTGAATTAAGCACATGACCATAGGTGGGTCCTACAAATAAGTTACAAAAGAGGTCATGGACTTCACAGAAGACACAGGATTTTAAACCATGTAGCATCCAGGCAAACAGTCTTTCTTTGATTCTTTGTGTCAAAACAGAGGGATTGATTCTTCCCAGTCACCTTTCCCTAAAAAATGTCCAGCTTTTGAAATTACCATGACTGGTCTTAAATGTTTGATTAGTCAGAGCTACCACACGCTGCTGCTGTACTAATTAAATTAAACTCCACTGGGTCCATCCTTCCAAAGCCTTGCTGGGTGCATTTGAGCAGTGTTTCCCACGGTCATATGTATGAAGCTGCATGTTGGCAGGATGGATAAGCATCTCCGTTTTAAAGACAGCCTCAAGCTTTTGCTTAAAGAGGCTAACACTGCCACTAACAACTAGGAAATCCTGGCAGATAGTCCACATGAATTTCTCTTTCTATATTTGCACAATGTCAAGCACTATCAGCACTGAATAAATAATAATCACAGAAACCTGGAGTCAGCCAGGAAATGGCTATGAATGAGACATTCATATTTTAAAACCTGAAACTGCAAAACTATCTTGTTATGATTCTGGGAAAACTATTCTTTCCCTTTTCTCCTCTTGTTTTCTTTTCCTAAAGAAGAAGAAATGCTAATACTGCTGTTGAAGGTACCAAAGAAAGTTTATTTGGTCCTGTATTACAGATTTACACATCTGAAGTGTCCTGCCTGCTTAATACATAAAATCCCTTCAAGCAGCAATATGAAGAACAGTACTGATTTTAAATCCAAATAATTTATTTCTAACTGAAAAAAATTAGAAATGGAATACAAATGTATTTATACCATGGGAGAAAAAGGGAGAGTAGCTGAAAAACAGTTTCACCAGACAATCCTGCTTTAGATAATATCTGGACAAAGTCAACATTTTTCTAAATATGATTGCACCTCCCTATTGAAAAGGACTTATATTAGTCATAAATCGTTAAAACAATGAGGGAAATTCATGAGGAATTTAGTCTCCAGCTCTACAGAAATAATAATAAAGGGTAAAACAAGTTGAAATTGGGAACTCTTATTTAATTAAGACTCTTGACAAACATTCAGGGTTACTCTTTCTTCACAAGAGAATCATTCATGTCTCCTTCTCTGTTCAGGTGTAAGGCTCCTCTAGTGTACTAAATGTATTGTATTTTGATGGTTAGAGATGAGAAGAAACATTCTTACTTTAAAATCTGGTTTTATAATTGCTGATGGGGTACACATACAAACTTTTTTTTTCATATATTGGTCATCTTTAACAGAAATACAAAAAGATCCAAGGAATGTCTCAGAACAATCGAATTGGAATTTATTCCAGAAGCATTTGTCAGAAGATATAATGGCAAGGATTATAAAAGAGAAGAATACACTGAAAACACAGAATGCCAAAAATCACCATCTGCTGAGATGATGGGAGTATCATGCTCAAAGCTGTTAAGGTGTTACTAGAGCTGTTGTTGGATGTTACAACATTAAACAGTTAATTGCAGTTCATGGGTTTTAAGTAAAAGAACTGGGGACTGCTTTTTACCATAGCAACCACAAAAAAGAAATCTATTCTAGCATGTATGCAACGTGCACCAACAAAAAAGCAAAGAAAATAAATATATTTGGAATTTGGCTTTTAAACTATAATTATTCGGACAAATTCCTCTTTCCAAATTTATATTCAGAGCATCCTTTGGGGAATTAGATGTTCATTCCAAATTTATCAGATGTCTCCTGAGGGACAAGAAGATGTATTACATTCTGTGTCTTTTCTCACTAACAACTGTCAGGATGACTCCTGCTGCTCAGGTAAACAGAGTTGGGGAGTGAAAGAACAGGAAAGAAAGGAAAACTTCTGTCACCTCACTGACGTGTGGCCACTTGTGCTGCGGGCAGGGCACGGGTATAAATGCATCGGTCAAGGTCCCATGTGTACTGTTGCTTACCTTTTGCCACTCCAGCCATTTCTGTTGTGTGCTGAGGTCAGCCTACTTGTGCTCTTTTAGCATGAGGAAGCATGTTACGGTGGCAACCTTTCTGGTCGTTTAATCCCAGGTCAGGTCAAGTTTGAGAGGACAGGAGAAAAGGAAAATAAAATGACAGTGACATCATCATCATTCCTTAAATACTAACACATAACATTTTGATAAAAATGGAACTTCTTATCCACGTTACTTTTTGAAATAAAAAAGCCCAGCAAACTAACTGAAGCAGTCACCTAAAAGGTGAGAGAGGCAGGTGAAAAGCAATGAGAAAGGAGAAAGAGGCAGGTCCTGCTAGTTGCTATCCCCAGAGGATACCCCGAGGGCAGGAGACAATAGGAAGAATTGTATTTCACTAGCTCTGAATTAACTAAAGGTTTGAATATGGAAATGTTTTTAAAACATCTATTGTAACTGCTGAAAACAATTATGTCTAAGGTATCTGCCAACTTTCATAATTATCTGCTGTTGTTTTAAAAATGTGTATGGGAAATTTTGCAAAATTTAGGACCAATAATCTCATGGCTGACACAGCATGCTCTTAGACTCTTACACCACAAATGTAGTGTGAGAACTGAACAGAACAGTTGGCTACATTAAGATTCAGATTGACAAAGACAGACTGAGGGGGGGTTGTCAGCTGATGCAAGAATTTCCATAGGCAAAAATATTAAACCCTGAATACACAGAGGAATTCACTCACATGTGAGTGCTTTCAGGACCTAGATATGCCCTTCAAGTTTTACCTCTACAAATCCAGAAGACACATGTTCATGGCTCTGTGCACCCACAAGTTCTCTATATACAAGACTACTTCTACCCCGTACAATGTAGACTCTTCTCTTGATTTCAAGAAATTCATACTGTACTGCTATTAAATCTTGTGTTTATCAAGGTCTTTTCACCATAACTCACTCTGTTTCCATACAGCCTCTAACTTTATATTTGTATTTGTTTCTAACAGCACGATGTAAGTTTTCCCCCATCAGTAATGGAAATCTTTAGAAATATTTTGAAGTGCCCAACTCTACTGTGAATTGAACACATAATTCAGTAAAATGCCCCTGCTTATGCTACTAGAAGATTTGACTGAGTTGTATTAATTGTGCTAATTATGACGATATGTGAGGACACAGAAAAAAAGGGCTCCACTGATCTTATGAATGGAAGAATAGACACCTCTTGCCACAGAGAACTGACTGTCAATATATGCTTAGACATATAACCTTACACAAAATTTTTCATCCCACTCCACGTAAAGCATTCTAATTTTGCTAGCTTTCCTACACCCCAGGCCACAACTGTAATAGTATTTTGAAGTCACTAGTAGCTGCAATGCCAAAACTGCTCCTAGTGCAGAAGGAAAAGCAGGCACTGTATTATCAGATTATTACAGTCCTTGAATGCAAAAATGAATGCAAGTAAAAATTTAGGAGTTCAGATTTAGTATCAGAATAAGACTCCAGTTCTCCACAAGGAGAAAGACTTCAATTCCACACAAGAAGGAAGAGGATTTTGAGTACAGTTAATGGTTTGAATCTGAATATTTTCTATTCATCCCTTATTAGTGTTATATATTATTCAGCAGAATTAAACACAGACAGTGGGAATCCACAGATGCCCACTGTCTCTTAAAGGAAAACACTTTATTTATCTGGCAATTAAAAGATTTGGGAAACAACAGCCAGTTCTGGCTATAATTTTCCATCAAATGTGTATCTGAAGTTGAATTACGAGATTCTCAAATGCTAATTTTGTAATTATTTTTAGTTGTGCTTTTTTTCCCTAAACCACTGTTGTTCACTTTTCATCGGTCTTGTAACTTTTGCATATACCAGATGTCACATGCTGAGTATCTACAAAACAAGATTGGATTCAATGCGCAGAGCTGCATCGCTGGATGTTATTAATCAGTTAAAATGTTTGATGGCCATAGACATACAAAGATTCTCTTAATCTGAGCCTGCAAAGTTGCAGCCTTAGCTCTGACATTTGTCAAACCATGGGTTTCCAACAAATAGAGTAGCAAAGGACATTGTATTTACATCATTAAGAGGAGGATTTAATTAAGAAAATTAGATTGCAAAATTGCAACCGAGGTCCACCCACATCTGGTCTCTACAACCATATTGCATTTTTAAAAGGTCTGGTGAAGGGTTTGATGACAGAAGTGCAGGGTGGCCCTTGAGAGGTTTATGCATGTAAGCCAATGCTTAAATATCAAATCTATTTTTTACCTTCAGTGCTTTTAGTCGTCAGGCACATCACTCACTACACCCCAATTCCTGCTAAGGCCTTTGAGATCCATTTGGGCTGAGTACAGAATTCGCAGTACTTATCAGAAGATCCCATATTTGACTCTTCCAGGGTGCAGTGGGAATCTTATTAGGACAAGGCTCCTCACAAAGATAGCACCAGAAGTGTGAGGAGCTACAAAAGAATTCCCTGTACAATAGATGAGACACAACTGATTTCTGGCACTCCACTTCCAGCCTCAGCCAGAAATACAAGACAAACAGGCTTGCTTTCTTCTGTGATTTCCACATGTCTGCTGCCTGTATGAGCTGGAAATAGGACATACCATAACAATTGTCAAAACATTTCAGAAGTTCGAGCAAGGTGTGATCGGAGCCAGCTTCTGGAGTCAGTGAGGGCTTGGGAAGCCATGTGAGCAGGCTGGGCCCTCTCTGCTACCTGCTGATATAGCGACCAAATGTGACCCCACCAAAGGCATTGCAGTTTGACCCTCATTCAAACATCTTGTCTGGATGGCCCCAAACTTTCACAGTCAGGCTGAAGGGAACTCAAGTCTCTGGGAAACACCAAGGGACAGCACACGCGGGCTGAAATCTGGCAGCCCTTGGGTGCCTACCCTCAGCTCACTCATGCATGGTGCCTGGCCCTGCCAGGGATGAGTCCCTGCTTACAGTGGGGAACAGAGAGCTCTGGGAGAGGGGGACAGTCAGAGCACCAGCACTTGTGGAAAATGGTGGGAAGGGAGGCAGGACCCTGCACTGAGAGCAAAGGGCTCCAGCCAGGGCCAGAACATGGCTGGGAAGGACTGCTGGCTTCTCGGGGAGAGGCAGAGGAGAGCTGGCTGCTGATGAGAAGGGAGATAGAAAGGGGACTTTCCCCAAGAGGTGAAGAAGCATTTTAGAGAGGAGAAGAGGGCAAGTCCAAACTGCTTTATGATGGGAGACGTAGCTCTCTGGTGGGACAGGAAGAGAGGACTGGGAGAGACATACTGGAGACTCCTGTCTTCCACTGAGGGAAACAGTGGAAATGAGAGGAAAGGCTCCTAACTGCAAAGGAGGGAATAAAAAAGAAGGGCATAGTAAAAGACATGGTAGCTACTGGTGAGGCAACTGGGCCCAAATAGGACAGTGGTGAGTGTGGTTGGGAGCAAAAAACAGGACCCAAACTGGTGCTTCAGTGGAGTAACCTGTCAGGAGACGAAAACCCACCCTCCAACATTAGGGTAAAGTAACAGAAAAGAGGGAACAAAATTCACAAAAGGGAAGCATTTGGGAGAGAGAGGGAGAAACAGGAGAAATATGGCATCTACACCGAGAAGGAACTGAAGAAACTTGGTTACGATAGAGTGAGGGAGAAGAGCTGTTGTGTGCTGCCAACACACACAAACGTGGCTGGTGAAAGGAAAGTCAGAATATACATTATTCATCAGGGCAAACTTAATTTTTAATGAAAGAATACTTCTATGCCTACCTCAGGAGAAATGTGTGAAGATCTTTGGGGACCCCTGTTCTGTGGGTTTGGTTATTCACACGGGCATTGTGAGAGAGCAAAGCACAGGTGTTTGAATGCAGACTTCATACTGAGGCGAGGTAACTTTGTTCATCCACAAGTGGTTTTATATCTCAAAATATAAAGAAGTTTGACACATCTTTCAAAAATGCAGGTAGCTCTTCCAAGTTTCTTTTCTGTCCCAACTGGATGGTTAAGAGCCTTCCTCTAGAATCTGGATATCGCCTTCAAAAATATTATCGTTGCTGCTGTTTAACAAAAAAATGTTTCAAATTAAAAAACCAAACAGACAAATATTCAGTAAGTAAAAGTGATTTTCTGCTAGATACAGCTAATAATTTTAAGAAGCAGTAAGAAACACACACTGATGACTGTGTTTTAAAACAATTTCTCTGTGATCTTTCCTGAGTACCTGTCAATACAGGGAAACTGAATTTTAGCTTGTTGAGTATTCTTTGGACTTGCATCCCCGTCTTCCAATTTCCCAGATAGATATATTATCTACCCCTGAGTCTTCTGCAGTGAACACACTTGTCTGACCTGGTCTAATCCTCAGTTTGTTGCCACAAGTCCAGCCAATGAAGTGTTAGGCAGGGTCCTTTGATAGTGTGCTTTAGGAAGAGAGTTTTAGATCCGTGTTTCATACAGGTTATACTATAGCACTGAGACTCCACCTTCAGGTGAAGGTCAAGACATAGGGAAGATTCTCGAGGTAGAGAAAATATTGGAAACAAGATGGTCTGAACTGAAATCTCAGAGAGACTCCCGGCTAAAACCTGAAACTGTTGCAGATTAAAATAAAAACCAAACTGTTGCAGAAAAAAAAAAAGGAAAAAAAAAAAAAGAAACATTCTTGCTTCTTCCAAGCAGTTGGTAAGTCCTTGTGTCCAGTGAGGATGCAGATGTGCATCTTGAAAAGACAGTAAAGTACTACATTAATGCACTTAGACTACAGACAATACTTGAGCAAAATTGCTTAGAACAAATTTAGACACTGGAACCAAAGTATGTGCAATTTTTTCACAGTGCTTGCATAATTCTCTTAGGTTTGAAATGTGTAGTAACTGTTGATTCCCATCTCTAGTTCATAGCCCATTTTTTTGGTAGCATTTTTTTCTTTAAACTTTCCTGAGTTCACCGTAATAACTTACCTTATTGTGCATTGTTTCTTCATAAATCTCTGCAATACACCTCTATTTCCCATTTCATCTGATTAGTGCTGCTGCAGTGTTTCAAGCATTGCTTTGTTTTGTGTGAAGCAATTTGCAACCCCTGTTTGAGAAATATGTTTTTGTTTGGGTACAAGAGTATCTCACTTAGAATTTCTTTTTCAGTTCTCCATTTTTTTCTGACTGTTTCTTTTTTAAGTGCTGGCTTTTTTGGCTAAGATGGAACTGAAAGCATAATTCAGATTTTTTTGTGTGTGTTATTTCAGAGGACATTAAAAATAGATTTCTCTGCTATAAGTGCCTATTTAATATAGTTTTCTAGCTCAAGTCTTCTATGATGGCACTCACACACTGTTTGAGACACCTTCTGAAATTACGAAGAGATCAGAAATAGTACAGGGAGTGCACTTCTGGCCAGAATCACTCTTGGGAGACTGGCCCAGAGTGGCTTCTACATTTGGCTTGCTAAGTGCTGAATTGTTTTAATGGCCATCCCGTATGCATCTTTTCGCAGAAATCTCGGTATAGGACTTGTTTTTAAGTGTCTGTTTTATTCCATGAATTCAGCTACTCTAATTATCACATAGCATACTAGGATGTTACATTGTATTAAAAAAAAGTTTCAGAATCAGTTTCACCAGAGAAATGCAGGACTATCTATCTGGTGCATTTTGCACCTTCTCAATACAAACTTCTCTGGCACCCTGAGGTGCTGCTGTAGTATTAAATAAAAACTTCATTTACCCACTGTCGAAAGAGAGACAACAGATTGATAATCTACCGCTGAAAATTAGCAAGAGTGTAAAAATCCACTATCAAAACCATTTGTACACAAGTTAACATACACATTAGTTTTACCCTTCTCAAAATCCTGGAGGAGGATTGAAGTTTCTCTGCTGCTGTGACTGACAGACAGCTACTTTGCTGGTGCTTTTCTTATGCATCACTGACTATATTTAAGAAAGTCTTGTGAGTCATTTACTGTTCCATTCCCACCAAAGTAGATACCTGCGTTCATAAAACTGTCTACTATGTAATGATTTCTGCTATATAAGATAAAACCACTATTGTGGTAAAGCCATTGCAAAACAGGATCCTGAGAAGTACTAATGAATTTCTTGCCAAACTGCTTAAATCATAATTACTTTGTCACAAGCATCATATGTTTATAATCTTGTTATGATACTGAAGCCTGATACAGCTGTTTTTTTGTAACACTTCTGTAGCCAGTTTAAAGCCATCTGGTGCACGTATTGCCAGGTATACACGACTTTGTTGTTGTGACTACATGTGCACTCTCAGCAAACTCACGGTATTTTCTCAGTGTATGACAGTGGAGTTGAAATGGGATCATGTTATTATTTAACTGTACATAGTGACTACATATGAGGTTCTTGATAGCCACATGTGAGAAGTGCTGTTTCAGTTTGTTCTCTCTCCACATTCAGATCCTGAAAATTATCTCAATGTTAGACTGATCTCCCAATAAGCCAAAGATTGATATGCAGCTTCAGATCTCTTCTAAATGTCATAACTTCTCCTGTGCTTTTATAAAGCCCAAGTCTTTAATTATAAATCTAGTAAGTAGATATAGGAACATACGATTTTTATCTCCTGGTTACTTAGCAAAAAGCTTACATTTGGAGATCATCTTATTAAAAGACCTGTGATATATGGATTAAAAAGATTAGAGTTAAGGTTTCATCTGTATTTTGTTGTCTATCAATTAAAGGACATAATTTGCTTACAGTTTACTTTTTTAATACCATGTTATGATTGGATCACTGTAGTATTTAGAAGCTGCAACCAAAATAAAAACTCCATTATCTTAAATTCTGAAAAACCACATAGTAAAAGGAAGCCCCTGCTTGGCAGCTGAAATAAAAAAGATCCTGAGAGACCAGGAAGGGAAAGAGGTACCTTTCCTGACTGACTTAATTATTTTTCTGCAGCAAAATGACTTGTTGAAGGTCATAGGAGAATTGAATTTCTATGTTGGTGGGCAGGTGGAAAAGAAACAGAGGATGTTTGGTCCGCATTTTCATGCACAGCTTTTTTTTACTCATTTCCTATGAAAATAAATCTTCTCTGATCGTGTTTGTGCCTTTCCCTCCCTTTTTTTTTGTTTCCACCCATAACTTTTGGCTCCACTGATTAACAAAAACAAATTTGAAAGACGAGTAAAAGTCTTAAATAGGATTCTCTTCCTATGAATTTTGTGAAAGCAGATGCCAGGAGAAGGGAAGAAGAAACCATCTGAAGGTCCTTGCTATGGTAAAGCTGCAGCTCGAGTTCACCTTCACAAGACAAAACTACATATATTCCCAACCATGGGAAAACTTCTCTAATTAGTCAAATCAGCTCTCTTCCTATTTTGCCATAAATCTCTAGAGCATAATGCACAGCTGTCCACGCAACACACACTAGTTTGATTTGCACCAATCTGGAGTGAAATAAGTAGTGTTCTTTGGGAGAAGCCCTGGTGCAGAACAGGGGCTACTTTTCTGTAGCTTCAGCTACAAGCCAATGGAGACAAACTGCTGGCTGGTTTACTCAGGGATGGGGTTCATTCCTTGGTGCAGATTCATAGACGCAGAACAGACACAATCAAAGCAAACTCTTACTTCTTAAACGAAAGATGCTGATCACTGGAAAGTCAGGCTTATGTGTAGATGTGGCACTTGGGGACATGATCACATGCTGTACTTGGTAGTGCAGGGTTAATAGCTGGGACTTGATCTTAAAGGTCTTTTCCAACCTAAATGATTGTATGACTCTGTGGAACCATTTGTTTAATGATTATGTTTTTGGAATACATATGGTAGGGAGGAGGAAGAATCCCTTTGGGAGGGCTTTGGAAACCTTTCTCTCAAATTGTAAGTCACTGGATTGTTTCTTTTGAGGAAGGAATTGGTACATCTTGCATCTCTGATTTTATGCTAATTTTCCTTCATATGGTCTGTTTCTGTTAAGAGCCTAGACTGAAGATCTGCAGTGTGTCATGGTAAGCAATATGTAGATCAGTGCCATGTGTCAAAGCTGGAAAGTTTCTTCACTTTTCTTGCTTGGTTTGAGGCTGCTTGTATTAAGTACTTTCCCTCTCCTTTTTTTCTCACTTGTGTGGTTAGGAATTGCTTTACTGCCTGTGTATCCTGTAGCAGTGTTTAATACTAGTTAGATCTTTGGCCATCTGCACTTCCCTAAAATCTAATGTTGGTTTTCATTGATGGGGATTTCCTGGGTGCTCACATGCCTTTCTTTTCTATCTTGTCTCCAGATACACATCTTGGGTAATCACACCAGTGTCATGGTATAAACTGTGCAGTGTAACTTCTCTAATTATCAGACTATCTGGCCACTGTCAAGACTTTTGCTCAACCATCTTGCAGTGAATTTGAACACAAGTGCCAAACATGGTTGACTATTAACTTCACGTGCTTTATCATTCCTTCTAAGGAATTCCATCTTGCTATTCCTGACCAAAGTGTTTTTCAGTATAACGAACAGCGTTTTCAACCTCAACATAAGCAGCTTATGTCTATTCTTTATTTTTTCATCCTCACTGATGATTATGTCTCCTTATAATTAAAAACATCAAATATATCCACTACCAGCTGAATTTTGTTAGACTAAGTAAAATTCTTCTCATATGATAGAATCTTCATTCCTCTGATCTTTCTAGTAACCCTTTCCACACTTTTTTTGTAGGAAGATTAATTTAAACTGGTGGATAGGACTGTACTTAATATTCCAGAATAGATCTTGCCAGGGCTTTCTATTATACAAGCACCCTTCCTGCTTCTGGAAATTCCACATATATTACATCTAAGATCATGCATCTTATGTCTGCTTCACGTTGGTTGCTAACGAGCCTGCTGCAACTGACTGGTTCCCATAGGAGGTGCATTTTGGTGAGCTTTCTAGTTGTTTGACTAAGCTCCTGAAGTTTCTTGTAGCTGACGTTACTTGACTGGAGGCACTCCGGCCAAGCCACACGTTACGAAAGCTTTTAGGCTCACCTCCAGGTATTAAGGATGGGGCTTGTATACTCCAGCTACTTTTCAGAAGAGATGGAGTGTGAACACTGTGTGTATTTACCACTGCATCTGTTGACAGTCAGAGTGTCTGTCCTTTGCCCAAAACGTTTATCCATTCTAGCACGGTAAAGAGCCCAATAAATGAAGCTGTGAGAAATTCACTTAAACCCATTCCAGACTGCAGGACCATTTACCTTTAGACAGGCAACAGTGCTGACTTCAGCAATTCCTGTCCTGCTCCTCTGGCCACAAGGCCAGACCCTGAGCAGGCCCTAAATGCTATTGTTTTTTTCTTGAGTCTAGATTAATTGCATGCTCTACTTCAGCATTGTCACACAATGGTTTGAACCAGCAAAAAGTGAATGGTGACAAAGGGTCTTAAATGAGTGGCTGGCAAAAAAAAGACATAGGACGGCGATAGGGCCGTGCAAAGCCCACATCAGCACTCCAAGAAGTGTCTGTTGAACAATAAACATCAGCACTCCCGCTGGGGCTGCAGAGCTGAATGAAAGGTGCTGCATGCTGCATGCATCACAGAGCCTGATTAAATGAAACCAAGTCCTTAACCAGAGGTGTTCATGTTTGGCTTAAAAGGTGTGAGCTGCAGCAATAGGCTTATGGCGCAACTCCTTACCCAGATCAGGTATATCTGAGTATAACTTTCACTTTCTATTCTTACCTCAATGGAGAAATAAACAGAGATGACACGGCCCTAAATTAAAAGCATGTACATCCCAAAGGTTACGTAGAGTGAGATGAAAACCTCGGTGTTGTTTGAAGGGAGCAGGACCTGCGAGCTCAGAGCTGCTGTACCTAAAACACCAGATACTACCTGCCTAAAACACCAAAACCAGAGAAATCCCATTTGCAAGCAGACGAAGCCCTACTACAGACCAGGCAGCACTTGGGCAACAAAATGGCTGTGGCTATAGGTGATCCACAGAAGCGCAGCTGAAGAAGCCGGGGGGCGGGGGAGCCCCGACGCCACACTCCGGGGCCGATGGGGGGCCGCGCCGGGGCCGTGCCGCAGTCACCGAGAGCCCGTCCCAGGCACTTACTGCGGGGCGCTGCGAGACGCGCGGGGGGCGCGGAGCCCCGGGGAGCGCACGGCCGGCGGCTGCGCCTTCCCGGCGGGGCTCCTGGGCCGCGGGCCGGGCCCGGCTCGGCCGGGCGGCGCCGGGGCCGG
>JAYRBT010000042.1:12844211-12872525 GCA_036023395.1 Myiotriccus ornatus | reverse complement strand
GGCGCCCCTCGGGGCGGGCGCGGGCCCGGTGCCGGCGGCGCGGGGCGCAGGCGCGGGGGGCGCGGGCATGCGCGCTGGGCGGCGGGGAGCCCGATCTGATAGGGAGCAGGGGCTGACACTACCCCCGTGTGGGCGGCGGAACGTCCCGAGGATGACGTGCGGCGTTCTCGAATCCCGTGTCTCGCTCGCTCGCTCGCCGCCGCCGCCGCCGAAGGAAACGGGAAAAGCAACAAGGAGGCAGGAGCAGGCGCGGCGCCATGGCGGCCCTGGAGCGGCCCGTGCCCAGTCCCGAGGCGTTCCTGGGCCAGCCCTGGGCCGCCTGGGTGCGGGAGGCCGCCCCCCCGCACGCGCACGGCGCCGCCCCCCCGCACAGTAAGGGCAGGGACCGGCCGCGGTCCGGCTCCGCACGCCGCTGCCCCCGGAGCGGGGCCGGGGTCCGGCCGGGCCGCCCCCCCTCCCCTCTCCCCCTTCCCCTCCCTCCTCCCGCCGGGGCCGGGAGGTGCCGCCCCCCCGGGCGCTCAGCTGACGCCCGGCCGAGCCCCCGTGCCATGTGTGCGGGAGGCGCACGCCGCGCCTGCCGTGCCGCTGCCCCGCGGCGCTGGGCCGGCGCCGCGGTGGGGGAAGGGGGCGAGGGGGAGGATGCGCGGAGGGGCCGGAGGATGCCGCGGGAGGCGGGGGGGCGGAGGGTGCTGCCGCGGGGGGCCCGGCGGTTCCGCTCCCTGGCAGATGCTCCGACCATTGTGCTTTTGCTGTTGCAAATAGAAACACTGCTCACCTCCTCACCTCTCCTCCTCCTCCCCTCGCCAAACAATAAATGCACACCTCAGGGCCCTCGGCGCTTCCTGACTCTGCTTCTCTTCTGCAGGTGTAGATCTAGAAGAGACTGGAAAGGAGGGTGGAAAAAGCAGAGAGGTTATGAGGCTTAATAAAGAAGGTAAGTGGATAGTGCTGGCACACCTCTCTACCTGTCTTGTCTTGGTGGTTGTGGATGACTGTGGTTTGGCCTTGACAGGGTAGTCTCAAAGCATATGGATCTCTCTGCCGTGAAGAATGTTTCAGGATTGGATACACGCAGATGACTGTCACTGTGTCAACTTCTTTTGAAGTACGGGTATAACAGGTGTATGCGTGCAACTGACAGATGTGGTAAAAGATAAGGCAATTTTGAGTCAAAACACAACTACACATCAGTGGCCATATTGGATTTTTTTTGTAGACCCTGTCCCTTCATGCAACATCTCAGTTGCTTCTGTGTGAAGATAAGCATATAAACCTGGGCATCGACTTTACACGTTATGTTAGCGTTAGCGACTGTAGCAAAGACGTTTTCACTTGTGGAGAGAAAGAGTCTGTTACAATATTTGAGTTCATGGACTTTAGCTTAAGTCACGTTTATTTTTTCATTCTCACTGCTGAGTGTGACTTGCAGACAACTGAGTGACCAGTGTCAAATATTATCTTGCGCTAGACTAAGCCATGTATATTACGCAAAATCAAATATAACGAGCCATTTGGGCCATCAGGTTTCCTGGTACCGTCAGTGTGAACGGGCAGATTCCAGCCTGCTGGTATTTGCCAGTGTGCCATGCCTGACACAGTTCTGTCAGTTGCGAGAAGAGAAACTTTAGTGGTGAGCATAAACAAATCAAATTTACACCTTTCGTTTGTGATATGTGTCATTAACATCGTGCTGGGGGAACACCTAATGCAACTAGTGAAATGCTTTGGGACGCTCTTTCATGTAGCTTTCTGTTTGTTTCTGTTGTGTTAAGAAAGCAGTTTACATATACAACCTCTCTGTCATGAGAAATACTTCTTGTAAAGTCAGTTCATAATGAATGATCCCATCATAGTGAAACTTCGTTGTGGCTTACTCATGCTGAGAGAAATCCTGCTATTACCTGTAATGCCATAATATATATTCTGAAATGATGTTAAGTTTCTCATTATATTATCGTTGTCATTACACGTGCATTCAATTTTGAGTATCTTGGCAGCTCAAAGGAATCTTATGTTTTCTAAACAACCTCTTGAAAAAAGAATGAATTAATCAGTAATGTAGATTTGTGTGATAAACTATAAAATTGCATGGAGTACATGTTAAAATCATTTAAAATACCTTAAAACTTCCCTTTTGGAAGACCTTTCTAGAGATGCTGAGCTTGATTGTGTTCCTGTCTTGATTCTTACGTGCCTGAACCTCTTTATTTTGCCAGCCCAAAAATAAGTTAGCGGCAGAACTGGGATTTTCCTGTAAGTAAAAGGTTCAAGGTGCAGTTTGTACATCTGTCAGTAATGTTGATTCAAAAATCATGAAACAAAAGCCTTGCTGCTTCATCTTGGCCTTCCTAAGGAGCTTAATTTGTTGAGATAAAATGTTTTGTGCTCAGAAGTCCTTGAACACAAATTCTTATTATAAGCTTACTCGAGACATAAAGATTGAAGCACATCCCTACTCTCTAATTATACATAATATGCAAATTATTTCCTAGAATGATTCAGTTTAGATTATCAGTTCTAGGCTTGTTTTGAGTTTTTTGGGGGGTTAGAGACTCCAGCAGAGGAGTTCTATGTAAACTCACTCTCCAGAAAAATTTTTTCCAAACAAAGTGTAATGCTGTTGCTGACATGATGGTGACAGGTGTGAAGCGCTTACTGGTTTTTATAGTACTTGTGGCGTAATACAAATGAAAAAACAAACCTGACTGTTATATTTAGAAAATAAAAAGCTTTAGAAATGTTATTGTTCTAAGTAGTAACTTGTGTTAGATCATTTAGAAAGAATTTTCATGAAGTTTGAATAAATTAGTATATGTTGAAATATTTCTGTATTCACTTAAACAGTCTGTTAATACAGGTGTTTTTACCACACCCATCTGTGTGTCTGAACACCCACTGTAAATCTTCTTGGGCCTCACTATCCTTATTCATAAAGGTGGGGAAAATGTGACAAGTTAGATTGGTCTGCAGGAGACATTGCTCATGTATTTGCAGAAATGCTTGTGCTTTTACTCTGATCTTGCACACATCTGTCTTGTGACATGTTGAATTTTTTTGACTGCTTTGTTCATAGACAAGGGTTGTGGTCATGATAGGTCTGAATACCAAATCCAACTCCTTTTTCTTTACGATTTTGTCTATTTGAGTAGACCTTTTTATGGCATCTGTGGTGCCAAGAGATTGTAAGCGGTGTCTTAGAAAAATCAAAATTACTTGTGTCAAGTAAGTGAGAACAACAGAGACAGGATTTTAAGTATCAAAAATTACTGTCCTGTTTGATAAAGATAGTGTAAAATCGGATCTCTCTGCATTTGCTTCTTGTCATATTTGCCTGCATTTTGTCATCTTTACTTGATGTGACCAGATTTATGCGGTCATCCTTTTGTAAGCGGTTGAGCAAAATAGCCTTTTTACACTAGAGAAACTGTGTGGAGAGCATGGTGGGGGAAAGGGATGGGAAGACAAGCGGTCTCCTCCAGACCACCACAAGGTGTTTCACTTTGGTTTTGTAGAAAAATATGGTGTCAGGTGGCAAAAAGTGCCATCCCTGCATCATCCCTGCTCCACTGCCTCCTTTCTGGTTGTGTGCTGTACGTGTTGAGAGTGGTGGGCTGCTCTTCCTCCTCCCTTTGGCCCAAGTGGGGACCTGGGAGGCAGCATTCCCAGGAGGTGGTGGGTAGAAACACTCACTGCCAAGTCTCCACCTGCCCAAGGGGTTGATACTTCTTTGCACATCCCTGGGCAAAGGGGTCACAGTCACTGTGCTGTTCATTTCTGTAATGCAAGAGATGCACTGAGGCCGTGGTGCCCCCTGTGCCCCACCTTAAGGGTAAAAGTAAAGACACAGAAATATTGCTCACTGCTTTCCTTTATTCTGCAGTGCATATGTAGGCAGCGCAGAGGGAGAGAAATTTCCTGAACGTTTGTTCAGTTTTGTAGACAGAATTGCTTTTTGCATGCTAATACTAACTCTTAAGTTTTCCTTCTGCAAGTGCAGTCTGTCCATGGTTGACTTTTACTGGCATGCAGACTTGTGGAGAGGGGATTACAAAGTTGCAAGTGTTCACAGAAAATGAGAAATTTTATGCATAAATGTTTGTGCCAGAAAAAAAACTTATCTGCTTATCTAATCAGGAAACAGAAACAGTATTGTGTAATTTATCTGACAAATCACTACCAAGCAACCGGCTTAGCTAAAAGAAGGGTTATCAGAATTGGAGCAGCACTTAGAATTTATGTTGAATTTTAAAAAGTTGAATGGCATAGTTGAAAAATTAAAGATTTTCTTGCAGGTAGTGTGCGTAGTAAAAGAAGTCTGTATTTATTTGAGAATTTGTGTTCTGTAAAATACCACAGTAACTGTGTACCTGTGTTCTGTTATTATCAGTCTTAACCTGTAACTGATTATAGATTAAGTTAGGAGGCATGTGTTTTACTTTATATGATACTGAAGAAAATAACAGAAGAGTGGGATTTGTTGGTTTTGCGTACAGAACTTGTATTAATTGGTTTAGTAAATGTGCAAGCATTGAGTGTGCTGTGAGTGTTTCTAGGTAGGCACAGGCTGTAAAGGAGCAAAAGATACCTTGTGTATCTCTGTGAACTACAGCAGGGTTAAATACGACCTATGGGACTTAGGTCTATATCTGGGTACTTGGTGTCAGAGTCAACTTCTGTTTCCCAGTTCAGTGGGTTTGTATTATTGAGGTTTCAATCTGATGATGTGTGTGTTTTGTCTCAGATAATCTTTTCACTGACCATACTGATTCATTATCGTTTCACATTAAGGATGTTACGAAAAATTCTTATAGTTTTTCTGATTTTGTGTTAAAACTAGAGGTTTGCAGTCATTACTGCACCACCCTAAACTTGACCGTTTTACTTGATGAATACACATGCAAACTGGAGTTTTAAATCTATTGTATAGTTGCCTACACTATATTTTTCCTATTTTGACTTCCCCCCTCAAATATCTGATGGAAAGCTTTTTGATAAATCCTTTGGCAACATCGGTACAAAATTAAGGGGATACTGATTAGTTTTGCTTTCAGTATCTTTTTAATTCTTCAGAAAAATATCTTGATGATTTTGTCATTCTTCTTGGAAAAATAAGAAATTAAGGAGGCTAGGTGGTGGTAGGGAACACTTCTGTAGGGGGAAAAAGGGCATACAACATTCTACGTTATGAAAAACAAGAGAAAGAAAAAATTATTTATGGGGAGATTGTGAAAGAAGACAAGACAAAACCAGCTGGTTAATGTAAGCATTGGGATTGGAGTTGATTTTTATTTAATTATTATTTACTTTTTTGTTTACTAGTGGTTTGCCAATGGTGCTGTTTGTCTCCTTTAAAAACATACTAAACCAAAAAGAATAAAAACATTCATGTTTTTCTTAGATGAATTCATCTTTCACCTTTTTGTGGTAGTAGGGGATGTAGGAAAGGGCTGAGAGGGAAAGAAAATTATAGCAAGGTTTTTTAAACACATACCCCAAAAGAAAGATGGAGGTTATTGAATTTAGACGAACATAGCTGGTGATTTGGGGGTGGTTTTGGTTTTGGTTTTTCAGTGGGCAAAAGAGAGGGTTGAATGCTGTATAATTTTGTCTCTTCCCTGTAAGCTAATAAAGTCTTCCAGAGATACTTATTTTTAAACAGATGTAATATTCTGGTGAAGCTTGATGAGTGGAAGAACTGAGAATTGTCAGGACACAAAACTGTGGCTGTTCTCAAGAGAAACTTTTTCTTACCCTTCTTATCTTTATGCTGGCAATATAAGAACAGTGACCAAAGGTCCCCATGGGGGTTTTCTTTAGGATGAGAAATGACAGTAGGATTGAATTCTGGTGTGCATTCTGGTGTGTAAGTGGCTGATCAGTTCTGTGTATGATATCTGACTCTGATATTTTTTTTTTTTTTTACATGGACAGCTTCTGCAGGGGGGTGGCGTGGCTCCTAGTTATGGCTGTCACCTCATTTAATGTGTTTCAAAGAATGGTGACAGAGGAAGAATGAAACATTATGTATGATAGTGCCCAGAAATTTTAGTCAGAATTGTAGTTTATCCTCATAGTTACATAGTTATTTTCTGAAACCTGTCCTTTAGTTCTTCAGCCCACACACTGGATAAAAGGAGTGGAGTAATGGTAAAACTCTCTGATCAGACATTCTGTGTTTTGAATCAAGATTTTGATGGTTTTGAGTATATATCTAAAACTGTTGTTCTCTAAATGACTTCTTTAAAAATTCTGATTTTGTTAGGTGGCACGTATCTTGAAGTTCAGTATTTGTGCAACAGTTGTTCTGAAGAGGTTAGATCTGGTAGTTTAAGGTACCTCTTTTGACTGCATGTGAGGAAACCATGTGTGATTCTCTGTCAACTGACAGCTCTGTCACTAAGGATCTGTCTCTGACATTCCTTGTACTTGTTGTAATTTATAACTAGACTTGAGAAAGAGGGAAATTTGTGTTTACTAGGGTGTACCCCAAGCCCTGCTGACACCACAGAAAGTCAAATGACTTCTTGTATCTAACTTTGATTGAGATATAAAAACACGTGTGTGTTTTCTTGTTTATCTGCCTCTATATGTGGTTAACAGTTTACAGATGAAATAGAGGTTTCTATGTATTACAAAAAAAGACTACACAAGGGCTGAACCGTTTCCACAGTGAAATGGAGTAATTTCTTTGAAATGGGCCTTTTGTTCTATTTAATTAAAAATTAGGACATTATCAGATTCTGTTTTACCTTTGGGGCAAAAAATATTAGCCATTTAACCAAAGCTGAGGTGTATGAATGAGATGGAAGCAGGGGAAAATCGTATAGAAAACACTTCAAATTACATTTTGTTTAAGTTTTGGAGTTTCTGGTAGTCCACTGCATAGATTACTAAGAAAGATCACCTTCAGTAAAAGCAGTGTATGTGTTAGAGCTATACGTGTTTCTTAAAGAGGCAACTCCAATATAGGGTTATATGAGTGCCATGACTACTCATTATTAAGAGTAATTTTGGAATAACTAGCAAGGAAGATTTTTAGTTTATATGGGCATGGATTAAGTTACTGGATCATTCTGTCTTCCAAGTTCAACTTGGTGCAGAAGTTCTTCAGCTTGTCCTTGAAAAAGCTGGTTCAGGCGTTAAAGGTGCGGAATGCCAGGTGAAGCTGGTGTCTTTAGGTAATTAATGTGCCAAAAAACCTGTGGCAAATGCTGTCCTGACACAGTAAGGTGTTTGACAGAGATCTCCAAGCAAGATTATAGCAGGAAGCCTTTGATGGTTCTGTTGATGGATGAGAAGGGTAGATGCTATGAGGGTAAAAATGGTGCAGTTTTTTATCATAGTGTTGTGCAGCTGACTAAGCTGAGTCAAATTGGAGAGGGAATCCAGCACAGTTACTTACAACCTATGTGGGACATAGGAAAACCAACTATTGCATGCATAATTTCTCTCTTTTTCTCTTCTGTATCCCTTTCTGTGTTTGATTTTAAGGGACTGGTTTTGTCATAATGTTTTGTAGGGCTTATTAAAAGTTATGCCTGAAAACCACTGATGTTGCTGGAGAAGTGAGCTTTCTGATTGCTCTTGGTCTTGTACTCAGTAGAAATGTCTTCCTTATTTCTGAAACGTTGTGCTTATTATTCAATAATTTCCTTTCATATTTTACTAAGTTGTATGAATAATGCAGTGCTTAAGCCCAACACATATTCTATTTATCTGTTTTCTTGACAGTAATTAGAATTTAGAATTATTTGGGTTTCCAGCTTTTTGGTTTCTGTGTTCATGTATTTATAAAATGTGGGCTGTTTGGCAAAAGAGAAGTGGAGTTTTCCCAGATCAGAAAGAGCATCAGCCAGAAGTAGCAAATAACTTGACAACAAAAGTTCTAAGTTCTGCACAGCTGCTGGTTCCAATGTATGTTTAGTGCAGTTTCACTTAGTCCACAGGCCCCTCCTGAATCATCTGTGAAACGGAAGCAGTTGTATTGTGACAGAGCTGTGCATGGTACACAGGGGGTTCAGGCTTGCTTCCCTTTCCGTTCCCATGGAACAGGTGTTCAGCACAAGAGACAGGAGGGTGACTCATGAAGTAACATCAAGACATGAGAATGGCTGGCAAAGGGGAAGAGTTCATGGGTTTTGGTTCTGTGTGATCTTTGTTATGTTATTTGTTTTGTTTATAATTTTTTTCTATTTTACAGTGGTTTATTTCTTCTGTCCAGTCATTCTTTCTCTTCCTACTGCAGGGGGCTGGACATAGGGAGAGGTCAGAATCTGTGAATTTGAAGTTATATTTGAATTGAATCCTGCTAATGTCATATAAGTTATATTTGTTGAGAAGTTCGTTGAATCAAAAGTATCTTCTCTAGCAAGGCAAAACAGGATGGGATTGGACCTCTCCAGTGACAGAATAAGGTGACTTGAGCCTATCATTTTGAGGGGAAATGGTCAGAATGGAAGCTGCGATTTAAAACTGTGTAAATCATTACATGTGTCCATTTTTGAGTCTCTGATATGTATTCTGTCCTCAGGTGGCCTTTAGGCTGGCTGCTTTGGATTGTCTAGATTAGACAGTTTTTCAGGTAGCAGTTAGCACATCCAGTTGTTTTTTAAAGTGTTTTTAGTTATGTCTGTTGAGACAGGATGCTATGATGATTTAAATCTGAAAAGTTTGTTGGATCCATGCCACCACAACCTCTGACAGAGCCAAAACCTTGTTTGTTTGGGGCTGATAATGGAGATAGTCAGAGGATAATGATCTGGATGAATATAAGTAATTGATCTGTTACTTCTGTGATTAGGGAGGCAGTATTACTATTTGCATGATCCTAAATACTTAGCAGCCTCATCAGACACTAGACATTACTGTGCTGGGTACCACCACAAGGAGGAAGGGTATGTACTTGTGTGTGTTGTGAAACTGTTGTGCTGCAGAGAACTGATTTTTTTAATATATGACAACATAAGAGTTTTAATATTGACAAACAAAAGAACTTAGTTGCTCTACGTGATAGGTGTTTGACTTTAGTCTAAACTTAAAGCCACTTAAAATGGCTTTCTTAGGACTGTGGCAAGGAAAGCTTTAAGGTGATGTTTGAAGGGCATTGAAGTAGTTTTACAAGTGCTTTGAAAGTCTCCTTACTCAAGTGTGGAAGTTGGCCTGAGTGAAAATACAGGCTTGTTAAAAGTTTAGTAAGTGGATACTGACATCATGAACCAACTAGAAATGTGAGCAAATGGTGTGATAGCAAGTAAGACGTGGACAGTATAGTGTACATAAGAGAGAGGAGCCTGGAAAGCCAAGATGAGTCATTCCCAGTATATAAATTTGGAATGGAGGATTGTGCATAGAAGGATGCAGAGAGAATGGTCAAGCGTTATGACAATATAGAAGAAGGAACTTCTGGAGCAATGTGAACAAGCAGGATAATGTTTGTCAATATGAAAAAGAAGAAAATATAAATAGCTAATGTGAGATGAAGATCCGGACAAACCTTTAGCTGTGAAGGTGTTTAAAGAAGACCTTGTTCTAGGGACGCAAGACAGGAAGAACCATTTAGATATAGATGTAACCTGAATGAATGGATCAAGAGAGAAGTCATTGGCAAAGATGACATAGTGTTTTATCATAGTATTTTATATGTGAATGACAGGCAAGATGATTATGCTGTCCAGGGTTATCAAGAGAGGAGGTAGAAAAAAGAGGGTGGGAGTGATGAGATCTAAGTTCTGTTCTAGCTGTATCAAGCTGAAGCTGACAGCTACTCAGTGGCAAGAGGTGTAGAAAAACAGACTGGGGTTTTTTGTTTAGACATAGATGTACTGTCTTTGAGACCTATCTCCTCAGGAACTGAATGTGTTGGTAAAATTCTCAGATGTAAGAGAAGGGACAGAAGACACATCTCGATGGAGCCCTGCTAGAAGACAAAGGAGCCTGCCAGTGACCTGTGAAAGGATTGGTACAGGAAGGAAGGGCAGCAGAAGAGAGTAGGGTCGTGGAAGTCAGGAACAGGGAATGAATGCTTCAAAAGGAGAAAGGCATTTAATTTTCATGAAGAATGAACAAGGGTTATGGCTGATGGAAATGATTAACTTGATGTGATGTTGCAATAGTAAAAGTTTTTAGACATTTCAGTAAGAATAGTTTCAGTGTAGTGTAAAGGACAGCTGAAGGAAACTCAGGCTGAAGTTAGAGACAAAAGTGTAATTTGTTATCAGACATCATAATGAGCTTAGAGGTGAAAGAAGGACAGAAAGAGTAGTGTAGTTAGAGAAACAAGGGGTCAGAAGTAGATTTTCAAGCACAGAAAAGGCTGATTGCCTGTCCTGCTGTTCTGTCAGAGCAGGAGGAGAAAGGAGATGTGAGGTATGGGGTGATGTGAGTGAGGCAAGTGGAGAGTGGGACAGATGTAGTTTGTATCTGTTGTAGGAGGAAGAAAGGAACTATAAGGAAGAGAAAGGGAGTGGGAAGGGAGAACGTGAAATGGTTATTATGTTTTCTCTCTTTCTCTTGGAATAAATATTTGCATTCTATTGTGGAGAAAGAAATAGATACAAAAGAAAAGATTTGAGAAGTGAGTCAAAAGTAGGAAGAAAAAAGGCTGAAATTGCAGGTGTGGGTTCAGCTCAAATGGAGGAATGGCACAGATTACTAAGCAGCAGGAGAGAGAGAAAATGTGCGATAACCTCATTTTCAGACTGGTTCTCTTTTCCACTGCAAATTCCAGGACAGGCAAGAATACAGCAAAGAAAACCGATGTTTAAGATGTTTAAGACAAGCACAGGTTCAGGATTGGTGGACCTAGTATTGGCATGTAGAAGCAAAAACCACCACAAAAGAAAAAGCCCTTCAAGGAGAGAGAAGTGTGTGTCTGGTCATATCTATCATATTGTGTGATGGATGTGAAAATAGTAGTTCTGTTCCTTGCAGTGCATCATAACTAGATACAATGTCTATGTGATCTGTCACATACTGATACTGACTTGTGCTTCCTGCTTCCAGAGCCGAGACAAGGCCACGGGATTGCATTATCGTGGACTGGGCCCCGGGTAACGTCGTACTGCTCAGGGTGTATCACGAGAGCTTGGGCGCAGTGCTGCAGTAACCATGGTTGTATGGCTTTTGCTTGTCTTGCAGGGCAAAGCAAGCTTGTTCCTGTCTACATGCTGCAGGCAGGCATGCTTTATGATATAGCACTTTTTTTTTTCTCTCAGAAAGCAGGACTTAATGATTTTAGAGGTGTTACATGGAATGGCTGTCATTCATGATGCAGGCTCCTCAGTGTTTAAGAAGTTAATCTCAGGTTTTCACATCTCTTCAGTAGATCTAAACATCTGTTTAAGGAAGAGGAGAATGCTGTGGGAAAGAGCTGTTCACTCACGCACAGAACATTGAGCTGATCCTTTGACTTGGAAGGCTTTATCCATTAGCTTGCCTGCCTTTCCCAAGCAACTTTCTGCATGTCCCTGTATGTTACCAATGTTCAGTCATCCCAGCAGCTTATACATGTCGCCATGCAGAGGTACGGAGAAAAAAGGGAAAGAAAAAACATCTTCAGATTTTCTCTTCAAAGTCTCTCAGGGGTTTTTTTGTGCACTGTCATGAAGTTTTGTGGTTCTGATCTATATTCATGCTTTTGCTGTATTTTTGGCTTTTTAGAAGACTTGGAGAACCTTGGGCAAATATACTAAGAAACTGAATGCATGGCAATGGAAAAACATGAGGAAAAATGGGAGGAAAAATGTTTCAGCTCTTGAAATTATGGTGAGCTGTGTGTATAGTGCTTTTAATAGAGTCTTCGTACATTCTGTGCTTGGTGTAAGTCTTCTTCAGCTACTCTCATAACTCACAACACACTGGGTGTGAACGTTACCAAGCCTTGTAGGTATTTAAATTTTGAAAGAGGTAATGCAGCTTTACATATTTTTGGGTTTCTTGCTCATCAGGAAAAATTATTCTTGACTGCACTGATGAAGGAGGGAATGCTACAAATTTTATTTTGTGGCATTAGTTATTGTTTCCAGCTTTTCAAGATACCTGTCACTATTCTAAGTGTTTGTTTTCCAAGCTCCTTGGAAAATCAAAGGTATTGTAAACCTTTATCGCTTTCCTGGAAGGTAAGAGTTTATCCTGTGTGGGAGTTTTTGTAAGGTTTTGGGTTGTTTGGAGTTTTTTTAGTTCCTTGTTACTAAGTATTTATTTGGAAAAGTTCTGGAGAGATGTATAACGTGTTCAAATGATGTAACGCATATGAAAGTGTTAGCTTTAAAAACTAGCAGGATATGGTCTGTATTTCAGAGAGCTTATGATGCATTTCAGACGAAGCCGTAAGTAGTGTGTGTTGTGAAGACAAAAATCAGTCTATGAGTGTTGAAAAATTTCTTGCGGGAAGCTATTTTAAGGAGGAATTTGAAGGAGGTAAAGAATAATTAGTTGATGTGGAGGAAGGACGCATCAAAACGGATAGTATAGCACACAGGAAAGTAGCGTACAGAACAGATTCCTAGTGAGAGCAGTTTATTTGTAAAAATAAACTCTCCCTGTTTTGGTAATATTGTCTTACTGTCCGGGAGCTGGAAAGCAAAACTAATTGTAATTGCCAGACTGCAAAAATAACATAAATATTGAAAGATAAATCTTAATCTTTCTTAAGTCTGTTCCCTAAACATGCCCTTTGTTCTCCAAATACTTAAACATTCCCTTTTTTATTAGGCTTCAGCCTCATCTGTTCTCTTGAATAGTGCCCTAGTTTTGCTACTAGACAAAAAGTGAAGAGAAGCTAACGCATGGTGTATGCAACAACATTTGTCATTCTCTTACACTTTTTCTTCTGTATTAGTTCTTTTATGCCCATTTGTTTATATGCATATTACAGGTTCAGCAGATAAGTAATGGGCAAAATTCTAAGCAGCTTTGACTCTTGTTCTGGACTTTCAACCTTAGAGTAAGTCTGTTGTGTCCGAATTCCTCTGTAGTTTGAATTTCTTTTAGGAGAACCCCTTGGATGTGGGCTCTTCATGGCAGATTTCTGACATACCATGTGCAAGCATAGTGTGTTATGGAAACAATACACAGAATAAGTGCTTTTAAAAGCTTGTTCATTTTAGTACTGTGAGGTTGTGAGAGAGACTTCCCTGTGTTCAAAATCATGATATTGAAGCTGCTTTGAGTAATAATCAGAACAATGTGTGTATATCCAGAGGAAGGGTGAAGTTCGATTCATGTCAGTGTGAGGAGAGGCAGAGGGCGTGGGTGAATGGGAAGAAGTCATGAGAATAAACAAGATGACTACTGATAATGTTTATAGATCGCCTTTCTTTGGAAAGAGGCCCAAGGTATCCTACCAGCTATGTGTAGAAATTAATCCATTTGTCACTGAAAGAGGATGGGAAAACGTGGCTGCTACTGAAAGCCCAATCCTACCTGCACTGGAATTAAATGACAAAATGCTGAAGGCCTACCATGTACTGATAGGGTGTAATCCAGTCCTCACTGAAATATGTTATTGCATAATGATTTGGAAAGGAAAGGATCAATACCTTATTTCTAGATTACAAAGTGAATACAGGTACATAGAATATATTTATTTACAGGGGAAAAAACCCCAAACAAATAGAAAAAAAGAGGTAAAATACCAGAGCACATTACTTTTCCCTGTGAGAGATTGCAGCAGGCTTTGCTGACTAGCACTCACATTACTGCTTTTCAAATGTTAATGCTGCCATTGGCGCCAAATTTTACTCATTAAAGACTGCCATATTTCAAAATACATTGCTGTGGTTTATCTTTCTTTCAAAGAACAGTTACCCAAACCACGCTTATGAGAATAGGCCAGTTCCTATTATAGCAAAAGCCCACAGTACTTCACTATACTTTAGCAAGTCACCACATACTAGTATGGTGCTTTTCAATCATTTTTTAGTTACTTAAAAGCAAAATTTGATGTTTCTACACCAAAGCTAGGTTGTTTGCTCCTTTCCTGTGCAAACATTATGGATATTCTCTTCTTTTCTGCACCTGCTCTACCAGTGAGGACTGTTTACTTTACCAGATATGGTAGGATATGATCTTATAATCTCTAAAAGGATTTTCGGGGGGGGGGCAGTTTACCTTTTGTTCTGTTTGTGGGAGTGGTCATCCTAGATACTTATGATTTTACTTAGGTTCTTTTTTCATCCTAGATAGGAAGGGAAACTAGCTGGTGATAGCCAGTGATAACTGAGGATTATAACTGGCAATTAATTTTCACTACATGGGTAGATTTATAATATTAGCAAATCGTCCATGACTAGCCTGCAGCTCTGCCTTTTGTCTGGAAGAACACTGGCTCTAGCCTGAAGCAATCTTTCTTTGTGCCCATTGGATTTTACTGAGAATAAAGCCTGCTGTGGCCACCCAGCACCTCAAGAGGTGAACAGACAAGTGAGCATCAGAACACCAAAGTGTAAAATAGGCTGGGAATGGCGAGTTCATTGAATGAAATAGTTTAAAGAGGTAGTTTAAATTGGGTAACTGCTACATGTTTGCAGTGTAATCTTTCTCCCTGCAGTTTTTCTCTTGTAAAATACAGGCACTGAATTTATACATTCTATCACACTTGGAGTTGATGCAGTCAGGTTTAAAAAATAAGTATGGTTTTCTTTGTAAGATATGGAAGTTTGGTCATGGTCCATTCTGAATTTGTTCTGTTAGAACTTCTATCTAGAATATAAGTAGGAATGGAAGGGTTACCCTTGAGGGTTGATTAATTTAATTTCAGTGTTACTCCCTGTGCAAAGCAGTCTTGAAGGAAGCAGAAGGTGCATAACTGAGAGAGTAGGAGGAAGGTGATCACTACTACTTTTTATACAGCTTTACTGAAATACTGTATACCAGTTCTTGTGTCCACATCTGGTGCTGGAAAAACTGGAAGGGGTTCAGAAAAATCTACATTAATTTGAAGCCTGGATAATCAGCTTTAGAATGGAAGATTTAAGCAGCTCAATCTATTTAGTTTATCAACAGACAGTAGAGGCTACCTGATAAGTCTGTAAGTAGTTAGACAGGGTGAAGGTATCTGACAGTTAGATGGTTCTTTGTCAGGTAGATTAAGGGGATTCTCATGGCTGAAAGCTGAAGCTAGATCAGTTCAGACTAGAAATAAGATGCAGTTTTCTAATGATACAATTAAATAGGAACAGCTTATCAAGGGATGTAGTAGACTCTCTGTTGCACAAAATCCTTGCATAAGGCCCTGGTGCTTTCCCAGGAAGCACACAGTGCTTTAGCCAGAGCCAGAAAGCTTGGGTTTGGAGCTAGAATAATATGATGAAATTCTATGGCCTATTTTAACATAGAAATTCAGTACAGATCATAAGAAAGATTTCTGTTCTAACTCTTCTCCCTAAAATTTCAGACATGGTAACTGCTTCTTTTGTTAGCAAAAGTTTGTCTGAAGATGAGATGATAAAAGCAAAAAGCTTTCTAGCATGGTGGGTGAGAAGGGACCGTCCTTTAATAGCAGGCAAAAGAAGAATTAACACTTTCCAGTCTCGCTTTATGTTTTTCTGGTAATCAAAAACACTAATATCCTCCCAGTCATTACTTCTAAGCATTAACAATTGCATTTACCAATGTAATTGTTGACCTTCTTAGAAGCATTGCAGATAGTTTGTGCCTTCTCACTGTAAGGTCATGTGGGTGACAGCTGGACCGAAACGCCTTCTCTGACTTTGTTTTCAAAGGAAAGCAACCTTTGTCAACGTGTTTTCCCTGATGTTGCCTTCTTGGCCGTGGATGTTTGAGGACATAGCAGGTCAATCTTTGTGGTAGTGTAAAAGGCTCTGTAATTTCTAATTAATTGTATGAGAACTCATTTTGTCCTAGTTTTGAAAAAGAGATATTAGGAGTTGTTTGAAGGACATCAGCACTGGCATCATTGAGTTTGCCTCTTTCTTGTAAAATCATCACCAGTCTGAGTGAAAGTGTCACCTTTTCTCTTGATTATGCCCACAGCAAGGCAAATCAGTGCTGATTTGCGGTACCTTTCAACTTAGATGAGAAATGTTGTATATTGGGTTAAAAGAAGCGCCTAAACTACTTTTAGGGAATTTCCAAGCACCCGTGGTTCTGTAACTCTTGTAAGCACTGTATACAAATTAAGTGGAAAGCAAATGTGCTGCATCTCAAGTTTATAAATTCTTTACCTTCATCCCCTTACCAGTATTGTTGCCTCCAAAAACTTCTAAAAGAAGGCAGCATGAATTGAGGTGTTTTTTTTTAAAAAAGGCAATATTGAATTTCTTCTTATGAAATATTAGGGTAAAATATTTCAGTACTCAGAATAGATTTTGTTATTGTTGTTTTTGCTGCAGTTGGAAAGGGTAAAACAAACTGTGAATTGGATCATGAGTTTGCTCCAAACAAGTATTAGTGTGTGTTCTATTCTAAAGCCCTGTGAACTCTGTGAGCTCAGGCTTTTTCTGGTTGGGAATGTATAGGGTCACGCATACCCTGTGCTACCTTTTATTAGTACCATAATACTATTTTATTAGTATTATGAGGAGATTCTAAAGGCTCAGGGAATCTGAATCTTCCTCAGTTCCCAGTTGTTGCCTACGACAATGTGGCACAGCATTACAGATCCATCAGTTCTTGGCTGAGTAATCACAAAATATTTAGGAGTTTACACTTCGAGTTGTCCTTAGTGTTACTTGTGTAGTGGGCTGGACTGAATGTTAGTACTAAGTGTCCTTGTCACTCTCACTGTGTATATCCTTCTTTCCGCAATTTCACAAATGCTGAATTAGGCCAGGATCTGCCATTAGGCCAGTATTCTCTGCAGAATACTAACAGCCATGCTAAAATCAATCAGATGATTGGTCTACTCAACCTTCACAGCATCATTTAATCCATACTTGCATTCAGGTGAATTGTATTTGAGACTCTGGCAAATATTAGAAAAGATTATATTTGCTTTGATGTAACGCACTAGAAAGGATAATTTCGAATCTGAAAGCAGGAGTACAGATTGATACTCAGCAGGAAGGAGACATTCATTAAAAATCAGAGGAAGTAGTCAGATTTTAAAAGTTACTCTACCATCATGGCATGTCCAGCCAAGGCAGTGGTTTGATGGTCTGTGTATTAGGCAGAGCTACGTCACTATTGTGGTCAGATAAAGATCTTTAAAACCTATGGAAACCATGGTACTATAGAAAGCTCAAGGCTTCACCCTCCTGTAAAGTAAAGTTCCTCATGGCTGGTACTTAAGCTGGAGGTTAAGAGCACCCAAGTTGTTATTTCTCATTTGCTTTCTACAGGAACAAGGTACAATGCTCTAGATTGTCCTGCCACAGTCTCAAGTTTAAATGGATCAGGACTGTCATCTTACAAACGTTGTGCTTGCTTCAGAAGAAACAAGATGCAAAGCTTCAGAACCTCATATAGCACATGGTGGCACAAAACCATTCTGGGTAGTTCCTTGGCTTTTTGTTTCAGTGTCCTGCTTACCAAAAGACAGGACATCTTGAATCATGCGTTTCCATCTGATGTCTGTTGATTACAAAGAAGCCCTTCTTCTCTTCCCCACTCCCCTTGCCAAAGTATCACCATGTGCTTCTGCAGGAGACAAATGGCAGCAGTCACTCACACCAGAAGAGTTCCTGTCTTGAAATGTGCGGAAGCCTGGTAACTCTTGCTAAACAGTATGTACTTGATATGGCACATAGGTGAGATGCCAGTTCCAGGAGAGAGGTATGTCCATCTCTGTGCATCTGATGAAAGAGAAACTCTACTTTCTTACTGCGAGTCATCTGCTGAGAGAGAGCCACACTGACCTGTCAGGAGGAGAATGTTATTTTTACCAGAGTGACTCTTCAGGATGCTATCGGCAGGTTAGATTCTGCAGTGTAGATGTGGAAGTGCGGGATTGAAATACTTTGTGCTGATGTGGGAGCTTAAGGATGAGCTAGTGCACAGTCCTGACAGTTGCATCAGGGCATCTTTTAAATTGTGTGCTGGATAAACTATCAGCAAAGTGCAGTACATTTGCAGTCTGAAAGAGATACAAAGCACACAACAAGGCTAGCAAGAACAAGATGAGGGATGGCACTGCACTGTTGCTATATTTATACACTGAAAATCTGCAGGCAGATATCCTAAAAATATATGCATGTGTTTACACATATTCATATATTTAGAAAATTTTCTGTAATCATGTTTGCATTGGGCTTCTAATTTGGTTTTTTTTAAAGTATCTGGTGATTCAAAATGACCCTCTTTCAATGCATCAGTTATGTTCCCTCATCTGATGTTACAAATTTTATACAGTGTGCTGGGGGTCTTTTGCCTAAATGAAAGCTGTTTTTAATCCATGATACACTGGAGACTTTTTGTCTTATTTGGCTGGTCATATTTTGGTAATTTGAAAAATTACAAGAAATCAGTACTGTTATTTATCAGTCTCTCTCTTTTGCATTTCTTATTTTGCTTCAGCTGCCTCTTTTATAGCAACTGGTTTTAGCTATAAAAAGTATACATGGTATACTCTTAAGTGGAACTAGTGTTTGGGAGTTGGTCTATGTATCTGTGTTTCATATAGCTGATATTTTTAAATGATCCTTGTCCCCTGTCAGTATTTTAGGTGGACTGTTTTGCTTGCCAGGAATGGCTTCCTAAGAATTCTTTCAGTGATATTGCAGCAAAAACAATACTTACAGAAGAGCAAAAGCTTGTACCTTTGTTTTTTATAGATAGAAAACTTTCACAGAGTCAGTGCTTTTAAAGATGCCTAGGGCTTTAATAAGTTTACTGCCAGTATTTAATATATTGTCTTCAGGTGTTGGGAACAGTTTGCCCTTGTCTGTATTAACATCCAGACTGTTTCCTGCCCTGATCTGGCAACCTGTAGTTGACATCTGCTGTCAGTTAAAAATTGTTGGTGCCTTAGTAGAGGTCTTCCCCTGTGGCCTGGGGACAGTGAGTCTTGCTGGGCACGTGTCACTTTGATTTGGCATTGCAGGTTTGTTTCTCTCTGCTTGTCACCTCCTTTGGGAGTGTAACAGCAAAGAGGAACCAAGAGGGGGTTCAGAAGAAAATCAGATCTCTTGATGCCCTAATGTAATGAAATACCTAAAGTTTTTTTCTATAAAGGCAAATAAGGTAAACATGATACTTCTTCATTTAAAAAGTGTAGCCTCCTGTTAAGGATACTGTTGGGTTTATTTTAGTTTGGCTAATGATTTACCCTTTCGGAACCAACAAACACAGTTTTAATGCTTTAGTAACACACTTCTCTAAAGCACTTGGCAGGCTGCTTAATAAATTAAGCCTCTCAAGCTTTCTCTGAAGCATCACAGATGGAGAAACAGAGAAACATGGAGAAGCCAAGTGACTAGTTCCAGACGTATAAGATAAATCTCTAGGTGCGTTACTTGGAGTGCTTTGTTTAAATGCACCCATTTTGGAGATTGTATGAGGCTGAGGTGAATAAAAATAAATAAATTGCTGCATATAATTTCAGCATATGACATGTTTTTCAACAACATTCACCTAAGACATATATCTTGTTATTTACACAGGGTAGCCAGTTGCATCTGCACAGAGGCTACATCCCCCTTACCACTGATACTTTTATGAAGGGTAATGGAGTACCAGATACACTGCTGCTATCTAGTAAAGTTTTAGTTCATCCTTTGTTTGAGGAGAGAAAAATTGTGTTTGTCTCTCCAGGAAGTCCCTCTCTTAAGGGTATCCCATGGAAGAGATTTTGTCACCGGAGTAGTTGTACTTTATTTCTTGTTGTTTTCTTTCATTATGTTTAAAATTTGCTCTACTTGCAATCAACCAAATTTAGGTACTTAGTAAAATCCAGGTCTCTGTCAGACAGCACTGGCAAAGCTTGCCTTGGAGTGTACAGTGTATACAGAAATATCTGTGGACTGCACTCTACTAACCCATGTACTGAAACCTCAGATAGCTCTGAATGTTGGGTTGGTTTTCCTCAGAATTTGTGTTTTGATTGAAGCAGCCAGCAGAGTAGCAATTTGATGCTACTGTGCACGTTCCATAGCTTGAAGGAGTCTCTCCTTCACTCTAGCAGGTATCAGTTAATTTTTTTCTTTTTATGAGAGCAATTTGACTGTCCTATGGGTTAGTTCATTCAGAGAGACATTTTGCAGCAAGGAACTTGTATTGTGTGTGATATCTCCTTTTACGTGGTTTTGAGTTGCTCCTGCCTTTTTTTTGTTTGGCCATAGTTTTGTTTTTAATTAGAGAGGTCTGGGCAAGTGGAAGAGCACAGGGGGTTAGAGGTGAGAGGAAATTACCCTGGAGAAGAATAGGGAAGAGGAGCAGGGGGGAATTCACACTCCGGTGGCGTGCTGTGAATGTATCCTCTGGAGTTTCGAGGGATGTGTCCTGGCTGGTAGTGTGCCCTCTTGCCTAATTTGCTTTAGGTGTAAGTGCTTCAGATATGCCTAATGTGGATACGATGGGAGCTTGCAAATCATCAGAATCTGTTTGAAGGAATCAAGAAGTGTGGTAAATGATTAAGTTTTTGTTTGCTTAGTGTGTCCCGAGTTTTGATATGTCTGGGCTACTGATGACTTACAGTTCCTTTGGTATGTGTGTTCAGCACGTCTGCACGGCAAAATATAGGGCAAAGTTTTCATTAACAGCAGCGTAACTCTCATTATGACTGATGTTGCTCACTTTACATGTCCAAAAATCTTTTCTTAAAAGTTCTGAATATTGACTATTTTGAAAATGAGAATATTTTTTTTTCATTTATGTTTGAAGGCTGTAAAATCTGGAAGTCTTCTGAATGTAACTGAGAGCCATGCACTGAAATCCATGCATGTCACTTGAGGAGAACCTTATATCCTTGTATGCAGATGTTATGGTGATAATATAGTAATCCAGTCATTAAAATGTACATTTGTTCTGTAACTTTTAATAAAGTGAAATTCAATTCCAGTGTGTGAAATAACAGTTGACAATAGAACTGGAAAAAATAGTCCTGTGCTATTGACATATCTTTAAATATTTAATTTAAATATTTAAATAATTTTTTAAATTTGTTTAATATTAAGAAATATTCACCTGGGAGGGACGTTCTAATTAGTTTGTTGGGGGTTTTTTGGTATAGCATATCCTTTTGCTGGAATTTTAGCAGAAATGATTGTATTCACAGTTTCATCAGCGGTTTTGCAACAAGTTTGACATTTTGTAACGCTCTGTTTCCACAGAGGAATAAATCCTTGTAAGGTTATTGAAACATGCAATTGTAAAGCCCTTGGAATGTAAACAGTGATTGTGAGCTAGCTGTGAGTATGTTATTTTAATAAGAATTGGGGCATGTTTTGATAATTAACTGAGCATGACTGATTACTAGTGATTTTTATGGTATTATAATTTTTCCTTCATTATTGCTCTTTCTTCTTTTTTTCTTTTTTTTCCTTTCTTTGAAAAGGGGAGTTGTCATCTGTCAGTTTCTGGTAGCTACCCTGTTGATACTAAACCAAAATAAATTGATTGTGAATGGCCAAGTGGCCAGCTTCTGGACTGTAAATGGTAGACAGTTGCAATATTCTCCTTGCTGTAAAATATAACTCTGAGATGAAACTCAGTATTCCCACTTTATGTACGTGGAAGTATAGACAAAAACTTTGAATCCAGGGATCTTACTTATGCTCATGTTTTCTACTGAAAATGTTTTTCAATATACACAGTGAAGTGTATTGCTGTTGAATTTATTAGCTGATGGCTGTGTTAGCTGTAAAATTCAACTGGTGCATGAAATAGAAAGTGCTTCCATGTAAGTGATAAAGAAATAGCAAGTAGTAATTAGCAAGTTCTAATTTGTGTTTATGAAGAGTTTAGGATGATGCAGTCAGAAAGAAAAAAACAATTGTTTTTTCACTAATATAAAACTATGTTGAAAAAAATGTGGTAATATTACAAGATTTTTAGTTGCTAAAATTCTGATGCAAGTATCCTTCAACTGTTGCAAATACAAGTAAAGTATGTAGAGTGATAAAGTTATTAAATAGTTTTTCAGATATTAAAGAAACTCATTAAATCAGTAAAGAATTTTATAGGTAAGGTGTCCAGACTGCCGTGACTCTATTGTATCATCATGCAGTAACTGTTCATCATAGTAACTTACTCAGAGTATGTGCTTCCACACAGTTAACTGCTTTCTTTTTTACAGCTCTTGGAGGCTTTTTACATTGCAGAAACACATTGTTATAATAAAAATTAAAAGTTCCATTTTTATAAACTACAAAGATTCTTTACTCTTTAGGTATCAAATGAAATACTACACTTGAACTGGGAGACTTTACAGAACAAATGAAGTATGAAACTGGTTTAGGAATCCTCTGTCTATGACGTCTATGACAGGAGCTTTGAAGATACTTTAACATTGTGAAAGAAAGTGTGTTATGGACTTACGAGTTTTCCTTAGGCTGAGGCTTTCTATGATGAGTGGTTGGGGGGGAGGGGGGAAAGGACTGTTCAATCTTTCTGCTCTGCTAACTACAGAATATCCTTTTGGTTGGAAAGTTGGTGGAAAAATATTTATGATCGTCTTGAAAACAAGATGGTATTTAATTGCAGAGTAGTTGGATAGATCATTTACAGAAGCTTCATTAACATTAGCAAGTGGTGTCTGCCATTCAGATACAGAGTTCAACAAAACTCACATGTCTCTCAAACGGGAGATTGGGAAGGAACTGTACTCAGGTATTTAATCTCCAAAGAATTTCACAGACTCTTTTGGTTAGAATAATGATTCTGTCTGGTATTATATTTATTTGCCCTTCATTAAATCCATTCACCACATTAATCTCTCACCCAACTGCTAACAAGATCCCTGAGGCAGGTACCTTCCAGAGCTCTTGCGCTGCAACAGTATGCACAGTGCAGTCCTGTGCTGAGGTGTGCTGAGCTCCTCAAAATGCACATGTACCTCTTCACGCTGAAGCAACCCCAGCTCACGCAAGCAGCTCCAGAGTTTGCCTCTGATCACCAACTTGGAGAACGTGCAAACAATTTTCAGTGGACAGATGTTCACTCGCATGGCTGCTGTACCATATTTAGGCTGTTTTCTGGTTGAGGTTTTTTTTTCAGAAGCTGAATTTTATTGAACTTAGTCTTTCAGAAAAGTAGTAATACCAGTGGGTTTTTTTCCGGATGAAGTGCCGTGATAGGAATTAGCTGTCACTTACACCATTGTAATTATCACGTAAATTTGCAGATGATTTGTTAAGATTTATTCACATACGTGTAGTAATGGATATACTTCTTTTCTTGTGTGATGCTTTTTTTAGTAAATTTCAGAGTGTTTAATTAGGAGTTACAATGTACATAATTCTTCCTTATGTACAGGGAAAGACACTAAGACTTGAAGAAATTTGGCTAAAAGTTTTCCCAGTAGGGGATGAAGGAATGCAGGGTTTAGCTTCTCCTTTGTCCACTGTCCTGTCTGTTGGATTATGCAGTAATTAGTAGCAGCCCTCCAAGGACCCATACTGTTACTGCTAGTAAATGGGGTTAAAGTTTGTTCCTTGTAATAACGTGAAGGATATTTTTGTCTAATGGAATTGGTGAAAAGGTTTCCTAGGTGGTGTCTGTCCATGGATCTTGATGACCTTTCATTGCTTTGTGATGCCGGAATGTACCTGAAATGCATGAGACAAGGCGGTGTATTTTTGCTTCTCTATCTCCTTTTTCTTCTGTCTGTTCAAGGCACTATCACTGCTAAAGCCAGATATGTGCCAGAGAACTGAGTGTTTCTGAAAAGCTGTGTCTTGCACTCTATCTAGGAAACCTCTTGTTCCAATGACCCTACAATTAAATAAGTCATGGAGTACTACAGGGCACAGCAGACTTGAAGAAAAAATGTGGACACATGAAGAATCAGTCTTTAAACAGAACTGGTCTGTTGATATTTTTTTAATTGTTGAAGAGCTAGCACAAGACTGTAATACTGGGTGAAATAAATTACTAACTGCTTCCCTACACTCTAGTCCTCAGAAATAAAGGAACAATTGCTTTGCTACACCCGAATCCTCAGAACAGTATAATGCTGGAAGGGAGATTCCTCCTAAGCAAAGTTGACAGGCATCAGACTGCAGCATAAGAAGTGTTAAGTGGTCTGCTCGTGTCAGTGAGCTGTTAGGTGGATGAGATTAATCTGGGAAGCTGGGTGCTGGTGAAAGCATTGCTGCTGGAACCAGGTTGTGCCAGCAAATGTTGTTGTTGACCTTTTGCACATTCATGCCAAGAACCTGAGACAGTCACTGAGCAGACCCATTTTTAGCAATTTTCTTTGCATGTGTTCTTAGGATGTTCTTAGCACCCCAGTAAAAATGTCTGAGCCCTTCATATCCTAATTTCAGTCAGGTGTCAGCAGCAGTGAAGCTGCACCGTACCTGCTGCAAGGAGTCAGAACTCGGGGCTGCATTGAGCAGCAGGCTCACTGCCTTTGTGATCACGTGGCTCTGAAACATTCTTTTTTGGTCGATGTAGCACATCTCGATTCAGCCTGCTGATTCTTAATTACATTCAGTGGTTTTCCTTTAAAGAGAAAGACTTCTCAAGCCTCAGAAATGCTACTTTGGTATTTGAGTTACCCCCCTGAAGTACCAACCAAGTGCTAGGTGAGTCATTGCTGCTGCCAAATAGTGGAAAATGATCTACTCTTGTGAAGAACAGTGAGCCGAAAAGATCCTTGTAGTGGTCATGTACTTAAGACTGAAATTAGGAAAAACCATTATCTTTCCAAATTTTGAGTAGTTTATTTCACAAAAGCTGCCTTTTTTTCCCTGTCCTGGAAACAAACAAAGCAGCTCCAGAAATGTCTGAAGCTTTTCCAAGTCTCTGTTTGAAAACATGAAAATGAAATTGTTGCGTTGGTTTTGTTGGTTAGACAGTGAGAATTACATATGTGCAGGTCAGAATATGAATTGTGCAGTATTCAGTGTGGCAGAAATTGAAGCAGAACAATAATGTGATTGAACTAATAAACTGCTTCTTTCTTTCACTAAAAGGGAAGAGCTACATTAATAGCTTTTATTATATTAGTGTGTATGCCTTTGAGTGACTATTAAACCAATGATTTGTTTTATGATTAGGTACTGTGCAACATAACAAGTGCAAGAGTTTTTTGAGAGATACAAGTCACATTGCTTTTAATTTCTTTCTTTTGCTGCGTCAGTACTACTAGATGGGCAGGTTTCTTTAGACTGTAAATTTTTTTAAAGTCTTCATAAATGCAGTACCCGTATATTTCAGAGGGGAAACATTCAGGGTTTATTCTGTTCATTCTTTAGCTGATAAAAATTTCTCAAGTTTCTTAAGGTCTTTTTTTGCTTGATGTAGCAGCAAAAAAAATAATAATTCCTTTTTCTCTCATCTAATGGCAGCAAATCTCATGAGTGTGTCTTGCAAGTGGAGTTCGCTCCTTCATAGGGTGATCGCTTTGTTTTGTGGCTTTAAATTGTGCTTGATCCTGCACTTTTGGCAAACTGTAGTATTCCTAGAAGAAAGAGGGAACAGGAAGGAAAGGAATATCTCTGAATGCAGTGTGTATGTATGCTTTAGGATGTTCATATTGAAGATTTGATGGACACTTTAGTGGCATACAGACTTTTATTGACCTGAGCCTTTCATGACCGTGTTCATCTCTAAGGCTTGTGTCCCTTGGAGGTAAGCACCCTCCCTGAGGTGTGCAGCAGACCCTTGTCGTGGACTCAATCTAACAAAACTGTGCTTTTTATCTCCTGGAACAGGGAAAAAACTACTAACACACAATGCTGTGTTACCAGACTAGTTTGTATATAACGTGTTGAGTCAGGAGGAGCATATTCCTATCCTGAGAAATGTTTGTGGTGTGCATGTAAGTGTACTATATAAATCTCAGTGTAAGAGCTGATGATGTATGTGTGCTTTTTCAGACAGTACAAGTATTTGACTGATTGCACTTGCAAGGATAATTATTCCCTTGAGAACAGAATTCTTAAAACGAGAGCTATTTTCTGGAGTTGTATGTTAGTGGAACTAAAGGCTGCTTCAATCTGTAGGCATTTTTTAACTGTTTTGTCTAAGTGGCCTTGGGATAGAGTTTTTGTTTGTTCAGACTTTGGTTAGAAAGCTTCTCATTTGTCTTGTATCCTGTTGTCCGTTAATAATTTTTCTCATATATTTTTCCTTGGCATAAAGTCCTCTAACTGAAAAAAACCCCACAATCGAACACTTTAGGCAGTACCTTGATCTGCACGCCAACAAGAAAGAGAATGAAATCCATTTCACTTGTAACTGTTTGAAGGAAAAAGATCATATTACTGAAAGTCCATCTGAAAGTAACTTTTCAGAGAGTTGAGTTACATGAGAGGCAATATTCCTGGAGAGAGGTGCTGTTTTGGGTGTAGGAGGCAAGACAGAAAAAGCTCAGAGAGTTGTTATAAGAATTATTTGTGTCCTTTTAGACAGTACATTTAGACAACACATTTCCGTTTAATATCCAGCTGTTGACTAAGAAAGAGCAGACATCTTCCATTTTGGGTGAGAAGAGAGTTAAATTAAAAGATGTTCTTGCCCTTGGCTTTGGTTGTGGGGGGAAGTAAAGTAACACTCAATGAGATACTTAGCATTTTGTAAAATGACATAGGTGAGATTTTATTTTTCTCAATGTTTTTTAGCTCATTTACTCATCATATTCCCTGCTATAAAAGTTAGTCATTGTCTGAGAAATATTTTTCTGATGATGCTATCTTCATTGTTAAACTTTCCTGATAATAAGAATAATAATCTTGTTATTAAAAAGCTGTGCTAGAAAGCTGTGAAAAATTCATTTTTGTAAGACTTTTTTTAACCCTTAGTAACTTATCTTCTTACTTTAAAAAGTAGGATTTCTGTGAAGAATGCACAACAGTAGTTTTATTTGAAAATGTCAACAAAGAAGAATATTTGCTGCAGTTATAAATGCCACTTGGATATGAAAATGCTCTTTTAAACACTGTTAAGGCTCCTTTAATATATCTTAGTGATAGCATCTCAATTATCACACACCACTTCTAAAACACACTGCAAGTTATCTTATTCCTTGCTTGTTCTATTGTCACAGTGAGGTCCCAGCCAAAATGAAGGGCCCTATTGTGGCTGCAGTGTATGGACAAATAGTAAGAGAACACTGAAAGGCTGCAATCTAAACAGGCAGGGCAGACAAAGAGCATATTATCCTGATTTTAGAGATGGGATACTGAGGCACAGAAAAATCTAATCAGGGTCATGCAAGAATGTTGTTTGGGAGCCAGGAATTAAGCCAGCTCTCTCCTTCAGTCCAGTCGTGCCTTAAACCAGAGTTGCTCTTCTGCAGAAGATAATACAGCTTTGCAGGCTGTCATGTGAGTGCCAGTTGTGTCTTGCTGAGTGTTTATGAAGGAAACACCAGTTGTAGGATTCAAGTCTTGTTTCATGGCAGTCTGCACAGAAGAAAAAGGAGTGAAGGGTTTTTCAGCCATAGGATTTTTCTCCTGTTTTACTGCAGAGATAACATCTTTTTGTTAGTGTGCATTGACAAGAAAATAAAAGAAAAAAACCTGTAATCCTTATAGTGTTTCATTATTAGCACTTCAAAGGATTTTGAATACTAAAAGTATTGCAAATTTATTGTATTTAAAAGATTTCTGTCTTTTTCCTGCACATCCAGTAGTTGCTAATATGACTATTAGTAGTCCCTAATATGATGTATTCAGTGTTTCCTTACAAAAAAAAAAAAAAAAAAAATGTCAGTAAATATCAGAAGAGTTATTTTTCTTTTAAACTCTTTTTTCAGATCACTAATATTTGATCACTTAGTATAAGATCATTGAAGCTATGATTTTAGCAAGTGGGGAAAAATAAGGAAAAACCACTTTAGTACTCACCCTGACCCACTGTAAAGATGATGGGTAGCCCAGAGGTACTGTTGTTTAGTTTACGGATGGGTTATTAATTTATTTTGATGCTTAATATTTATTTTTACTTGCACAATAGAAAACTTCAAGTCTTTGCACTAAGTTCATGTTGAAACCGTGCTGTTTCAGAATCAAGTAGTAGCGTACCTACCTCACTAGTAAATACTTAGGGATTGTAGTCCTATTTCTATTATTCCTGGTCAGGGCCACTCCCCGGGCAGATGGAGCCCATTAGCCCTATAAGGCAATCCATCTACGTCCTGAGGACTTCACTGCCACCGTCCAAGCTTGCTTGGCCCCGGCAGATGAACCTCAGGATTAAAGGGTGGGCTCAGTTCCGCGCACACTGTAACTCACCTAAAAAATCCAATGC
>JAYRBT010000042.1:12737856-12841909 GCA_036023395.1 Myiotriccus ornatus | reverse complement strand
TACATGTTTGAGGGTGAAAGGATTGTTCTGTTGCTGTATGGTGGTTCGTGGAGACTCTCTAGTCAAGGTGCATGGCATTCACTTTGAATTATGAGGGAAATGGGCCTGATTTCCAGCCATTCATTCCCTTACGTCTGCCTGTGAGAAGCTGAGAAATCAGGAATCTAATGCAGAGACTGATAATCTTCCTGCGCAGTCTCCATCCTTTGTATGCACACCTGTGTGCAGCCATGCTCACTCTCCAAGGTTTTTGATAGTGATATGTGTGAGATCTGAGAGAAATCCACTGATTCTGCAGGGTTAGAAAGTGTCCTCATCAGATTTTTGCCATGCTGTCCATACTCAGGAGTCTGGGGACAGTTTTGCTAATATGTTCTACATAGCAGATGTCATCTCTGCTTCTGGTTATGGGGTGCATAGTCTGGATCCTTCTAAATAATGTGTCTTTTTTTCCTTGCCCTCAGTAATTTAATTTTTGCTGTCATTTAACACTACTATTGCTGTCTTGAAGATTTCCAGACATAATCAAGATGAAATTTGTAGCTGAAGGTGATACCTTTATTAGACTAACTCTAGCTGGTAAGGAAAATGGAGACATCTCCTTGAAGCCCAAAAGCCAGATCTAACTGTTAACCTGTTGGTCTGTTTAAAGACACTGTCTACATTTGCATGACTCTTCTAGCTTACTTTTGAACACATGAAAAGCCCATTTCTTCCTTGTATTTTGCTCACCTAGATTTTTGAGGCATGTTTTGTATCTGATTTGTGGAAGATTTGTTTTGGGTTTTTTTCTTTTATTTCTGTCTTTGGACCCCTTAATATGTTTAACCTCTCAATATTTTACAACATAACAGGATTTTTTTCTGGGTATTGACTTTGTACAGTTTTACAATAGTAGACTTTGTAAGTCGTTGCTCTAGTTCCTGGACTATGTTGTTAAATGTAAAATGGGAGGCAACTCAAAATCCAAGTTCATGAGAAGGAAGCTACTTGGTACAATCTAATAATTAAAGAAACACGTAAGACCGGTTAACAATTGTGTAGACAATAGTTTGATGTTGCAGGAGTTGTTAAAATTGCCTTGTGTTCATGTTACAGTTACACTTACCTACTGAAAACTAACTACTGTGTAATCGAAGGATGCCCATTTCAAATACAAACATGGGACTTACTACCTGTCACCCTGCTAAACTCTATTTTGTCTTGCTTTGGAGCCTTGTTCCTTTCTCCAAATTCTTCCATGTGGACTTGCAAGAGAAGGGCCAGTGCAGGGCATTGCGAAGTTGGTGAATGGTCTGTCTTTGCTCTAGTGGGTCCTCTTCAGGGCCGTTTGCTGTCACTCCAGCCCTGGGCTGCAGTGTCCAGATGCAAATGTTCACTGAAATTCATTAATGTATTTTCGCAACTTTAATGTTTGAACTTGGCCTTAGTTTAAACAGACGATAAAAAGGCAAAAAGAAAATTATTAACCAAATTTCCCATAACCATCCAAACAGACCTCAGTGCTCTATAACCTCCTCTCTTATATGTGCACTGATTTCTTAGTACCTGCACCCTTCATGTCTGAAATGGGAAGGCTCTTTACCTGAAGGACAGGCAGGAAAGCCAGTGTGTTCAGGAACTGAAAAGGTACAAATTACCCTGTCTGATTACATTGCATGAAAGAATTGAAAAGTTAAATGGCATAATGGGAATCTGATTTTAGAGATTAGTTCAGTAATCTGAAGTGTTAGAAACCAAAAGAATTACGTGAAAGGAGATGATAAGCTTGTGGTGGTTGGACCCTAGCTGGAGGCAAGTACTTACCAAAGCTGTTCCATCACTTCCCTCCTCAGCTGGACAAGGGAGAGAAAATATAACAAAAGTTTCATGAGTTGAGATAAGGACAGGGAGAGATCTGTCACCAATTTCTGTTACAGTCAAAACAGACTTGACTTGGAGAAATTAGCTGAATTTATTACAGGTCAAAATTAGAGCAGGATAGTGAGAAGTAAAGCAAATCCTAAAAACACCTTCCCCTCACCTTTCCCTATTTCCCTGGCTTAACTTTATTCCCAGTTCTCTACCTTCTCCCTGCCCAACAGCGCAGGGAGACCGGGAATGGGTGTTATGGTCAGTTCTTCACATGTTGTTTCTGCTGCTACTTGTTCCTCAGGGAGGGGAGTCCTTCCCTTGCTCCAATGTGGGGTCCCTCCCAGAGGAGACTGTCCTCCACGAACCTCTCCAACAGGAGTCCTTCCCACATGCTACAAGTCTTCACTGCTCCAGTGTGGGTCCCTTTCCATGGTATGCAGCCCTTCAAGAACAGGATACTCTAGTGTGGGTCCCCCATGGAGTCACAAGTTATGCCAGCAAACCTCCTGTGGCGTGGGCTTCTGTTTTCATGGGTACACAGGTCCTGCCAGGAGCCTTCTCCAGTGTGGGTTTCCAGAGGATCACAACCTTCTTTTGGGCAACCACCCGCTCCAGCATGGGGTCCTCCACAGGCTGCAGGTGGATCCCTGGACCACTGTGGACCTCCATGGTGAGGCTGGCTGTCCCCCTGTAGCCCATGATCTTCAACACCTGCTGCAGGGGAATCTCAGCTCCAGTGCCTGGAGCACCTCATTCCCCTCCTTCTTCACTGACCTTGGTGTCTGCAGCGTTGTTTCTCTCACATATTCTCTCACCTCTCTTCTCTGGCCACATTTACTTCTGTGCACTGAGTTTTTATTTTTACTTCTTAAATATATTGTTACAAAGGCTTTACTACCATTGCTGGTGGGATCAGCCTTGGCCATTGGTGGGTCTCTTGGAACCAGCTGATGTTGCCTGTCAGACATGGGGAAGCATCTGGCAGCTTCTTGGAGAAGCCACCTCTGTAGCCCCACCCTCCACTCCCCCTGCGCCCAAAACCTTGCCACAGAAACCACTGCAATGCTGCTGAATGTTTTTATATGTCACAAATTAATGAGTGCTTTTACTGCTATCTTTAGCTGAGAGGCAAGTAGCCTTAGTTTTACAAAACTTGTCTTGGAGTCAAGTGTCTTCCTTTAATATTGTAAAGATACCTGTGTGATAGATTTCAGTGTAAGCTAGAGATGCATGGCTACTCCACAGTGGTTTTAACTGGTCTTGGTCCTGTTAGTCCTCCTACTTGTCCGGTTCTGGGCTCTGCATGTCCTTCTCCTCACACCAGTGGTAGCAATTATTGGGTTCTGCAGGGGAGTAGCTTATGGAATTAAATGGTCAGAAAACATTTTCCTGTTTTGTTCTGTCCTTCTTTGTATTACTTTTCTCCTGATTCAGAGTTGTCTTGAACTTGACTCCTTGTGTAATCAGTTAATTGATGGTAAAAGTGCAAGGGAGGGGTAAGAATATGAAGCTTGGAGTCCTAAAGGACTGTACTGATGCGTAACTTTGATCAGTTTAAAATTCTAAATTGTGTACAGAAAGTGAAATAAAGACTCCATAAGCAGATGAACTATCTTTTGCCTACTCCAGGAACTAAAGGACCATGTGGCTACATATAGGAAGTTTTAAGAAAGTTTTCCAAGGAAGAAAAACTTACATTAGACACTGTCTTATCCTTTAGATTCCTTAAAGAAGTGAAAAGCTGAGATGTCTTGGTGTCACATATATGCAGCATACTTTCTGACCTGTGAGTTTTGGGTTTTCTCTTCCAATATTCTTGTGATACATTAATCTGGTAGCCCAGGCAATTCTGGTCCTGTATTGTCTAATTACTTTAGACTGGGATGGCAAGTAGCCTACATCAATTACGTAAAAGTCTTCAGAACTGTAGAAGAAAAGCTTTGTCACATTTTCAAATGGTGATTTCTTTTTTCTTTTTCTTTTTTCTTAGCATAAAGTGTCTTATGCTAAATAGTAAAGTCAGTGTTGTGTAGCTTACCTTGTAATCCCTTCACAACACAGGTTGTTACGAAAGATATGCAGATATGGTTAATCTACAGTATTTGTTTAGATACCTAGTTCTCAATTAAGAACTTTTTGTTTTTTCTTTTTTTGTGGGTCTTTAGGAATGGAAGGCACCACTTACATCTTCAGTATGGTTTCATAATGCCTAGATAAGGCAGTGTAGTACAAAGTCTTTCTGTGTCATTGGGGGTAGTATTTATTGTATTAACTATAATTAATGAACTATTCCCAGCATTCTCTAGGACTGCCAGTATCCTTATGATTGTTCTAACCTGGGAGGCAGCATACCATTCAACCATACAGGACTGGTTTAAAGGTATCATGACCTTGACTCTTTACCGCACTGGCACTTAAGTCTATTTGCTGCTTTTTCTGTTGTTTGTTTTTTTTTCTTTGTCACTGTCATGTTTCATTTATTATTGCTGTTGCTGAAAATGCCAGTATTTTCTTCTCATTGATTTCTTTTCTCACTTGACTTTCTAGCATGCAGAATCTTCAGTCCCTTGTATAAACACCCGAAGGACATCAGTCAGTACTTACGACAGTTGTGTTTGGTCCTATGTTAGTTGTGTCATGCATATTTTAATTTTTATTTTTCCCCAGTTTCATTATTACTTTAGCCATGACCTGCATTTTTCCATCAAAAAGAAATGAGTTTGAGCATTACTTTGTGGTTCTGACCCTGAAGTTAGCCACAATTTGAGCAGGGTCTGGGAGTAAGTGACATCCAGCCATCTCTTTCAGCTTAAATTATACTGTGATTAATTGCAACTTTGACTCTGACATTTTCAGGAGTAAAATGCAATTTATATTGGCTAACTAATTACTGAAGCAACTTACTGGTTTCTGCATAAAAAAGGAAAACTAAAGGAAAACTACACTCGGGGGACAATAAGCGGATGTTAAATGGAAAGAGAGTGTCAGTCATTTCTATGATAAGACTAACCTGTCTATGCAAGTGTGCTTAACCGCTGTCTGAGTAATACCCTGAAGATGTCTTTTTATTGTTTCAGTTTCAAGTTTCAATTCACCATTCAAATTACTTAGTTTTTTAAGTAATTTAATGCACTGAAAGGTTTTGTAGATTCCTCCAATTTTTGAATGATGTATGGATTTGTCACTTCTGTGGAACAAGAGGGAAATATTGGGTACATTTCTAGACATTGAGTTTAAAAATCTGTAGCTCCAGGAGCTGGAGAAACCACATAGATTTGTCTTTGTCCATTACCATTTTTGCCAATGCCTTTTTTTCTTCTTCTTCTTTTTCAGCTCCTCTGTTAGTTTTTAACTGATGTGTCTTGAATAGTCTTTCTCTCCCTGCTCCTCTCTCCCTATCTCTCTCCTGGCACATAAACATCAGTAATATTTTTCCAAGCAGGCTTTCTGTGTATATTTAGTGGAGAAACAGGTATATAAGTGAATGTTTAAAGTGTGTATAATTTACAGCAAAAGATCATAATTAAAAACTTGATTTCCCTTGCAATGTTGTGAGGTCTTACTGTTTGACAACCTTAATTCCGCAGTGGAAGAATGTTTTAGATTGTTTCTAACTTGTGTTTTATTATACAGTGGAATGCAAATGATTATATAATAATAGAGTAGGAACTTCATTTAAGTCACCTGCCTTTGATTGTTACTAAAAATAATTCCTTTGTGTATGTTACTGGAGAAGATAAAAAGTCGTATCTGACACCTGCATTTTTGTGTTTGTGCCACAATTTGCAGAAGCAACATTTTCTATTGTTTCCATGATATTTGTGTTTTGATGCACATTTCACCAAGCTGATATCTTACAAAACTATTTCATATGGCTACAGCTGTCTATTTATTTGCAAATGTTAGTGATATAAAAGCTACAAGCAGAAGCTGTATTTATTTTTTAAGTGACATACCAAAGTATACACAAAGTAATATTTTGTCTAGATTTTAATCTAGGAAAGTGATATTTCCAACAGTCAGCATTCACTGTCTCAGATTTCCACCTATCCTGCATATTTTTCACATGGTTTGGTATCCTGTTAGTTCAATAGCTCATCTTTAAGGAGGGCTTTTGTTGTTGTATGGTATCAACTGACACGGCTGGGGAAAAGATTTCATTCTGAGTGGGTAACAATTCAGTACTGCAAGGAGTGGGGGATGTGTAGATAGCACTTCTGAAGAGTGTGTGGGTATTGAAAAACAAGTTATCAGTTTTCTCTTACCATCAAGAGCCAACTTCAAATCTACTGGAAGCATCTTCCCGTAAAATGAGGTAACTGTGAGGGGGGCTGTGGACTGCTTTTACCCAGCAGAAGGGCTGGGCAGCCCTTTCTGTCTCAGACTTGTGTCTATCTGTATTTACACACAGGGAACAAACAGGTCACAGGCTCAGGGAGAGCTCACCATGCCAGTGGTGAGTCATGCCATCCTTGGTCAGTATGTTTCACTTTTAGAGGGGTGCAGTTATTGGGAGAAAATAAATATTCTTTGCAGTTACTTTTTTGTCCCTCCTGTTCTTTTTGTGCTTTGAAAATTATTTCAGTATTATTTGGTAGTCACTCACCTTATTCACCAGTTATAGCCTATCTTCTTTAGTGGTCTTGCCTTTTTCCATGAAATCTTCCCTGAGCTAGCTGTAGAGACACACGTTTTCTTCCCCAAAATTAGTCCTTCCTGAAAAGGTTATCACCGTTGCTTCTGACTAAGCAGGCAGGAAGGTGTGATTGTAGCCTTTGGAAGATAACTTTTTGTTTGGAGAGGCCGTTGTCTTTTTTTGCTGCATGCAGAAGGTCTAAATTGTCAAGTGGCTGTAATCTGATCTAAGAATGATACTAGTGTCCAGAATAACCCTTCAGTCCTGGTCACTTTGAGTAGGACATGGGAGCATTGAACTATTCTTATTTAAAACAGAAAAACATGTATAAAAACATATGTGGTTGCTTTTATTTTCTACTTTCTTTTTAATTTTAAACGTTCCTTGCTTTATTCATTGTAAATTCTCTGATCTGGATTGCTTTAGTAATATTATTACATCTAATAAAGTGTATCCCCAGTTGGAATTTGTACCGAGACAATATTAATACTTCATGCAATTTCAATTAAAAAGTAATTTATATATACTCTGTGTGTGCTTACAAATCATGAGTTTAATCATGAAAACAGATTTGTGCCAGTCTTGTTAACATCGATGAACTAGGAGAGGTAGTTGAATCTGTTTGGACTTCATGAATTTTCCTCTCTTAAAAACTCCTGCATAGTGAGATTTTTAAGGAATCTTAAAAAATTTTAAGGAATTTTTAAGATTTTTAAGGAATCTTAAAAAACTAGAAGTTAGCATTTAGTTTAAGTTTTTTACCTGTTCTGATTCAGTAATGATAGTATATTTGTGTGCTGTGATTCTCATTTCCAACCCGTGAACTTCTGTCCTTGAGATTCGTGGATTGTTCTAAGTGGACTTTTGAGAGGGGGCTGATAACTTCAGTTCATATCAGAAAACTGCCTTTTACAATAGACGTTTGCATCTCCACTGGGCTGTTTCTGGGCAGCTGCAAAATGAGAAAACTTCCAAAGTGCTGTTTCAGGATGTCACTTACTCTGTGTCTGTGCATCCTTTTGTTGCTGTGTTTCTCACAACAGCATTTTGGTGTGTTCTTCTAGACATCAGTACATATCAGCCTCTGCTGCCGCAGTATGATTAAAGCTCAGATTTTTATCCCCTGCTATTTTCCCATTGGGTGCAGTGGTGTTTGCCAGGGTTGTGGAGCGAGCTCACAGGCACCAGGACATTCCCTTCATCGCTCTGTCTTCTTAATGGTGCCTGATGAAAACGTAGATGGTTCTGTGATCCTCTGAACTAACCTGATTCCTTATTCCACCTGTGTCCTTGAATAGATTTCTCCAGTATTAATACCTTATGTTTTTTATCAGTTACTCCCTGCAGGTGGACTTAATAAAAGCTCAGACTCACACCCAGCCAGACTTTAGATGCCTCAGAGCTGGGCATATTTTAAAGACTGGGATACAGAGCTGTGAAGGTTAAATCAACTTAAGGAATTCCAACAGGAAAAAAATAGCGACTTTTGTGTTTGCAAGGGCAGAGTCTGTATGTTTTCATAAGAAGACTGTCACTGGACTATTCAAACAACAGGAAAAAGTATTTTAAGTTGCTGAGGTGTTTTAACCATTTTTGAAATATTTCGTAATTGTAATTAAATGCATGTTTTTGAGTTGAGACTTTTTGTCAAATCATATCCAGAAGAAATACTCCTTTCTATGGAGTTTGCAGTGCTATTAATGGAAATCTGTAGGTTCTGATCAAAACTATTCAGCTAAGAATTGCCAATGTAAAGTGATTTGTAAGATCACTGACTTATCACATTAAAATAAGAAATAAAATAAACAGGCCAGTTTTAGTGCCTTCATAGTTCTGGGTTTTTGTTTTATCATTAAGGAGGATTTGATTTAATCTAACTTTGCAGTTTTGGCTTCACCAGTACTAACACTACACCAAAGGAGTTTACACCTCACCACTGGTGTTCTTTTAAATTTAAGCTGAATGTGTTGACTGTTTCCATCTGGCTGTGCTGTATTTTAAGGCGTGGTTAGTCCAAGGCCAGCACTGCAAAGGGGTCATGACTGCTTAACCTTTGAACTGGATTTCAATGCCTGGTATGAGCAGTAACAGAGAGAAGCTTTTGGTTTTCAGGGGATAAAGGAATGATTCACATCATATCATACTGGGAAATACCTGCAGGTTGGTGGGGCTGGTTTGTGCCCGAGAGTGCTTGAACGAGCCTCTTAGGGTCTACTTGTGGTACTGCCTGAATTATCGTGAGAGGGATGTCTTGTTCCTCTGGGTTACCAGGGACTGAAGACACTTTGCACTTCATCCTGCGAACAACTGCCATCATGAGCAGTGATATTACCTACAGTGGTACAGGCCACGGCAGAATTGCTTATAAAAATAGCTCTAGGGACAAAATGATTGCTTTGGTTTAGAACTAATGAAATAAGTACCTGCTTGAGTCAGTTTTTGAAAGGAATCACTATTTTTTAGAAACACGTGGTATACTGGAGAATCAGGATTTAGTTGTTGATATTCATCAATCACAGCTGCTGTTGTACATGTTTGTCTTCACCGAGGGTCTTCTCATTTTTCCTCATGTTTAAAAGGCGGCAGGTTGATGTTTCAGTCTGAGTCAGAAGCTGCAAGTTCTGTAATAGATTTCAGATGCTGCTGAATAACACTGGAATGTGATTTTACAACATCTTTAAATAAAGATGTCACTGCCCTGTTCTGAGAGGTAGTGTGATCTATGGGACCACTAATTGTCATGGGGTTACTAATGCAGCAACACCTTCATTAACAACACTGGACATGGTGACATGATCCCACTGAAGTGCATAAAAGTGACTGGTGTTTCTGCCCTCTAAGCTGAGCTGTGGTGGATGAGTATGTGTGCTTCTTCTTAAGTTATAGCAATGCAGAGTGTAACAGGTTACCTCACTTGTAATGTTAGAGCTCTGAGGCTTTCAATTAGTAATTTAAGCCCATTTTACTCTGCTTGTAATGGCTTAAGAATGCATGTATTGCACATGTATGTGTTTCAGCTGAGAGGGACAAGTGCCTGTCATTGTCTGACTGTACCCATCTTTGGATTTCATGAAATTCCTCATACCGTCATCCGAGAAATACCTCATTAACCGACTTTGTCTCTTCCCAGAGTATTTGCTGGGGACAAACAGCAGGGCATTGGAACTAGAGAAGGGCATTTGCACAGAATCAGAAATTTCATGTCACGTTATAAACTTCTTGACTGTATTTTAAGCTGTAGGATCCTTGACCTTGATTATTATAACTGGCTTTTAAGCAGGAGCCTTCCTCTAGCAATTTATAGTCAAGCTTGGAATATTGTAACATGGAGCATAACCTATGCAACTTCTTTTCTAAAAGGATCTTTAGGTAGAGATTTTTAAAAACATATTCCTTTGGTGTTTCAGCAGTTGACCAATACAGAAATGCTTATTCTACTTCTTGGCAGCGAGTGTTAAGACAAAGGTTTTGCAGCCTGTGTTCTGACTCAGACTGAGGGATGAGACTGCAGCATTAGTACAGGACCTTGAGACCCAGAAGAGGGGAAAAAAATCTCTTAAATATTCTTTAGTAAGAAGCTCTTATGGAGCAATGTATAAATTTGCTTTGTGTAAATTAATATAACAGTAGTGGCCCTACAGTATTTTCAATTTTTTTTCTTAATATATATTTAAAGCATAATTTCTAATTCTTGTATATATTTTTAACTTTCCCACAGATATGCACTTATTTGGCCATTATCCAGCTCATGATGATTTCTATCTTGTAGTGTGCAATATCTGCAATCAGGTAGTCAAGCCACAGGTTTTCCAGTCACACTGCGGTAAGTGCATGTTTTCTTTCCTGAATTACAGTGCCAAACTGGCGTATGGTTCTCTTAAGAATCATTGCGTACGATCTTGACAGAGGCATTGCAGATAGATTTTTCTGGTTATCTTGTGTTCTTTCCACAGAAAATACCAGCAATTCCTTCAAACAAGCGTATTTCCTGTAGAGGAAGTTAAATTAGTTGTTCTAGAAGCTGAGCTTTTCATGTTGAACTTGTTAATACTAAATTAACCTATTACAACAAATAAATCCTGTTAGTTAGATACTAGCTAGGTTAAAACTATTATGACCTAACATTGGATTGTCTTTTATCAAAGCTGCAAAGTGAGGTCTGTGATACTGATCTGCATTAACTAGAAGTTGGATGTTATGGATTGTTTTCTGATCGGATTTATCTGTAGCTGTATGTAGGGTTTATTTTTATATTTATCATAGGGTTTGTTTTTTTACGTAATTGGCATTTGGAGTCACGTTTCTTAAATTAACGTTTTTCAAGAGAATCTTGAGAAGCAGCAGAAATATGCAGATGTTTATTTCTCAATTAGTATGACAACAGTGAGATGACAATTTTGATGCTGACTATTTGTAAACAAAATTACTCCAGATAGAAATTTTTTGTATTGATTAACAAACTACTTTAAACTATTTCTGAAAAACTTCATTCCAACGTCTGGTTTATTTATTACTTATCCCGTGGTTTATTTGTTATTTGTTCAGTGATTTGTTTCTGTGGTGATTTCTTTTGTTGGTTTTTTTTTTTTATTTTTTTTTAAAGGATTGCAAAATGTGACTGGAATAGCTAGCTTTGCATGAGGTTTAATCAAATTTAGTTTAATCAAAATAATTTGAAGGTGATTGCATAGTAATGAAAGGCAGCTAGTGCTGAGGATGGAATCAATTAAATACATTAAGGAAAAAAATGCCCAGCAAGATTTTCCTTGCCTAAATATAAGAAGTGAACTTCCCAAATCCGATGCCTCTTTCAGTCTTCTTGACAGCAAAGCAACTTGGTAAGGGGAAAATGTACAGAATGGACAGAAAACAAGTTTATTTACTTTTAAAGACATATTACCAAAATACTGCCTTGCATTTGTATGGATGCACTGCTGACAACCAACCAGGAGCAGCTGCATTCATGTGGTGACGCAGTTGTATGACTCGCCACCAGCTTTGACCTAGATTGAAATAATTGTGGAAAAATGGTAATAGTGAAATATCCAGTGAATAAGAAAAGATCTGGAAGTATTATTATAGGGTGAGAAGGGCTTATTAATTTAATGGTGGGGGCAGGTGTGGATTTTACTGTTCTAACAAGCCATCCTGCTATTTTTTTTTATTTTCCCAAAATTTTTTCCTTACCCATAGTCTTATGGTTCTTTTTTTGTCCAGCTTCAGGTATCTTATGGTTCTTTCAGTGACAGAAAAGCTTCTCTGCATGTGGTCATAGGTACGGGGGGCACCATAACCACTGAACTGTGCATCAGAAAATGATGTGCTGCAGACCAGAGGAACCTGTGTAACACCTTGCTGTCGCCTTCCGTAGTTGTGCTCTTTCCTGGACATGGTCTGGTTTGGGGAGCAGTATGAAAGTTGGTCCTGTTTTCATGGAGTAGGCATATAGAACAATGTTACTTCTAGATGAGAGTAAATTGCTCCATGTTAGAAAGGACTTTCTGAGCTCTTTGTAAGTAACGAGTTGTCATCCGTGTTAGTGTATTGCCTGTAAACTGCAAAGATCCTGGGAGTTATTGTCTTTTTTTCTTTTTCTTTTTATCTCCATTACTCCATTATTTATACAATTCCCTTTACTTCATCTTCATTATAGCCATCTTGTTACACTGGATGATTGAATGTTTAGTTCTGAATTGCTTGTTTTAAGAACCTAAGGTCAATAAAGGCTTGGGAAAAAAACCAGACTCTATTAGGAAAAAAATGGAGACTACCGAAAATAATTGACCAAAGGTGTTGTTACCTCATGAAGATTGTACTTAGTCTAGTCAGACTTGTTTCAGGAAAGATATTGCTGAAATGCCTGTGAAAGAGCTTTAAATATATAGATAAATTATTTTGTTTTAAAGAAAAAACAGTAAAGGTGATGTACTAAAACCACATAAAAGAAGTTTTAGAAGATAGAAGGTTTCTTGGAGGTCTTGAGAATTACTGTAAAATAACTAATAGTTTATTTGCAAAAAATTAATCTGTTAAAAGTACTACCTGTTGTATATGTGAAATGCATCTACTAACATATAGTTGTTTTTGTAAGAGATTAGTACGATCTAAAGAAGAGCTACAGATAGATGTTATTAATTGATCTGTAGTTGCATTTACAATATAAAATTGTAAAATCTCCTATTAGAAAACATATCAATCATGAGCTGCTTGTGGCTGAATAGTCTCTCTCTGTATATGTGAGGCTATCAGCAGTCCATTGAGAAAGGTCTGGAGAAGTCTTCATTTGAGACATTGATTCTGGCTACACAGGGCTCTTCTGTGAAGCAGGAATATTTAATTTTCTGTTTTATTTAGACTATTATCACCTTTGGACACAATCAATTTGGTGGATCAGATTTTCTTTAACTAGTTAGAGCATGCAGCAGTGTATCTGTAAATTCAGGGGTGCTAAACATGTCTGTCCGTAGGCTTTGAGGTGTTTAGACTGTCACATTTACCATGAAGTGCGTTATTATAAATGTCTTGAACTGCAGCTTCAAAGTTGTAATACAGGCAATGGAATGAGGAAGCATTAGAAGCCACTACTGTTTTTCTGGCTCTTGTAGGCTGTGTCATGGGGAGTCTTTATTGCTACTGACAAGGTCTTGTAGAGATCTATCCCAGAACCTCCCACAAAGTGTGGTTTGTTGCTAATATCCCTGGTAAGATCCTGTCCATATTCTCAGTAAGGAATTAGGTCCATGCCAGACACATGCTTTATGTTTTTAGGTTCCCTGCATTGTAACTTGAAGGTCCTGGCTTTGGAGCAGCACTGGAATGCTTAGTTTAGCAAACGTTTTTGTAACATTTCTCTTGAGCCCTTGCTGGCATTTGCCTTTCTCTGGAGCGTAAGAAGACCCACTGTTTCATTTACCTCTGATTTCAGACATGTGGCAGCCATCCTTGGCTCTGGGAAATTGTGAAGATTATAGAGGCAGATGTTATTTAACTTTTAAGGGTTTGATTTCTGGAATATCAAGCAGAAAATGAGAAAAAGCTGGTTGCAGTTCAGGGAGGCAGTACATCATATAACCTTAGACAGTAGAAATCAGGAAGGTAAAAGTAGAGATCTGGCTAATTAGAAGCCTGGCTTGCTGGACTCTAGAATATATGTAGTGAATGCTCAGGGTTGCAAGGTGGTAGATGTGTTCTAGCCCCTAAGTCAGAGAAATACTGAATTATTTTTAAGAGCAGCTTCACGTTCTTGTATCTGTGGGATAAACATTTATATCCGTTAGTAAGGATTAAACCATTCATGTACATGTGATATAAGCCCACTTGAAATAGTCTTGCTGTTATAGGCTCCTGGATAAACCATGTAAATCAAATAATTTCTTGAGGTCATTCAGTATTATTGTGCACTTAGAAAATAGTGTAACATAATGTCATCAACAATAGCATTGAAATATTGTTGTTTGCCTTTGAAGCTATTTTCTTTTAGTAACCTCTTGCAGTGGTTCAGTATCTTGGATTTATTTTTTTTTTAATGTGCAAATATGTAGTTGTATTTATTCCTCCACAAAGTACTTTGAAATGAGAAGTCAGTCAGGTTATGCAGCTTCTAGCATTTTTAAGTATACTTAACATGTCAGGAATTTTAGTTTTGACTTTTAACAAATTTTAATTTGTTCCCAAATGCCAGCCTCAGTGAAGATACAGAGCACTTCTTGAGGCACTAAAATATAGTACCATAGTACAATACTGAAGTATGATCATGTTCTTCGTGTTTGTTTAGGGTTTTTTCTCCAAACACATCTGTTTTTTACAGATTTTTTGGTTGGCAGCCGATACTGAGCTCTCTCCATAGGACTTCTGTGTCATTGTTAAATACTTGTTAAGGTGGCACCTGTGCGATTTTCCAGGAAACGTTTCCATTTTCCTTTGCCCCCAGAAAGAATAAAGCTTTATATTCTTCTATTGCATTATTCTTTACTAGATTGAAGAGCATCAGGTACAGTTCCAGTTATTTTTATTAATGTTTTGTACAGTAATAGTCTTGTTAACTTTGGCCTTTCCCTGTTAAAAGGAAAACCTCTTATAAAAGGTAGTTCTGTCACAGTGAAGATCAAGCAGTGTGCATACAGAAAGCTTGTCAGAACATCTTGGCTTTTACTTTTAATGTGATGAAATAAATTAATGATGGGAAAGTGTTAAAAATAAATAATAAAGTTAGGGGGAAGAGGTGAATTAGCCAACCTAAATAATGCAGCTTGGTTAAACAATAATGGCAGTACAACCATCAAAGAAAGTTTCCAAACATGCTCTGGAACAATTTCCAAAACTGTGGATGGTATTTTAATGAACTGAATAGTTAAGATCCCCATTTGATGAAGTCGTGGTATACAGAGGAAACCAGTTCTGCTTCGTCAAGGAGAAATGACCATGAAGACCTCTTCTTTTGCTAATTTCTTTATTGGAGGCTCATTGTTATCTATCCTGCCTGTCTCTAAAGTTCTCTTAACAGGCTTCTAATTAAGAAATTTTTATTCCTTAAAATAAAAAAAAGAAAAAAACCCTTGCACTTGATTTTCATTAGTTCTGAGTTATAAATCCTTGGGTTGGCATCTTCATGTCCTCATGAAAATTGCAAAAAGATATTTCCTTTTTATCCTTCTGTTTGGCTGTATAAGTGTCATTTAAAAGAAAAACAAAGTAGAAAGTAATGGAGTACTGAAGAACATAAATAAATAATTTTCCATATCATAATTATTTTCCTAAGAGAGGTTATATATTTTGAATTACTCAGACTAGCTATTTTACATTGTTCTAGTTGTGTGTTACAATTTAATGAATCATGATTACAGACAAGAAGGCTGAGCTTACAGTGGGAATAAAAATGATTTGCTGTTTTAAAATTAGCTGGAACATTACTAGTTGGCATCTTTTTTGCATAAGGATTTTGATACAGGTATTACTGTCACATTTGACAGATTATTCTCAGTATTTATATTTTCAATTATTCAGTGCTTTGGTTGTTATTAAATACAGACGTTTGAGGTTTTGCAGTTGTTAATATTTTACCCACTACACCTTTTATCAGGGGGAGCACTCTTGTGTCCTTCAAAGACAATGACATTTTGAGTAATTCTCCTTCTGTTACCGTGATTTTCTCTTTTCATAGCCTTGTCAAAACTTGTTACATGATATCATTATTGATTAAGTAACTTTTTGCTTGTCACATGGTTATGTTTCAGTGCATAAAATAATTAAAATAATAAAAATTGCTACTGCCCCCCTGGCTTTTTGTTCCAAACAGAAACAGTAGCAGCTAGACTGACAAGAATCGCAGTTTTCTTTTACTTTTGGTAGGGTTGGGGACAGAAGGAATTGAACGTTTTGTGTACCTTATATACCCATTTATATTTATGTGACTGCCTAGAATACGTCACTTTTTGTCTGCAACTTTCATTTCCATTGTTTTAAATTGGAAACTGCTAGTTTCCAAAAAAAATTTCAGTAGCTTTACAGCCTTTCTATCAGAAATCTTGTTGTCAAGACGAAAGCACAGCCAGTGGCTTATGCCACCTCTGTCTCCTGTCAGTGATGAAAATCTTAGCTGTAGTTCCTGCCATGGTACATGTGGGTCTGTCATGTCCGTGTCAGTGCAAGGTTTCCAAGCCCAGCATGATGACAGACACTGAAACTGGGGTCACAAGGCACTCCCATAGAAGTTAGATAGTACCTCTTGGACTAACTGCATGTTAGTTAGTGCCTGCATGGACTGTCAAGGTTGAGTCAATATTACCCTTGAAGAGGCAAAACTAAACCAGCACTCCTTTGAATTCATCTTTTTCCCTACATATTCTTGGACTGATGTAGTTTCAGGTTGTCAGTGATTCTTGAGACTCTAAATAGATGAAGAAATGCCAATTCTATCTTTGTTTACTCTGTTACAAAATGTTACTTTGTTTATATCCTAACTGCTGATAGAGTCTGGCCAGATTCAGAAAAGCACTTAGATCAATAAAATAATCAATTGACATTTTAATACTTGATTCAAATGAGGCAATAAAGAAAAATCCTTCATAGCTTCTTGTATGCATGAGAGTGTTGGTCACCTCAGTATAGTCTGTGCTCATTCAGGACTGCAAACAGTCCTGGGCCTTTTTGTATTTTCACTGAAAGCTGGATTGACAAGGCCATGTTCATTCAAGACAAACAACAAAATCCTACTTCTCTGTATTTACTTGTCCAGGAAAGAAGATATTTGGATTTAGTAGCCTTGCCACCTAGGAGCTATTCTCTCACCTTCTACCTCCTAAGAGATGAAAATCTCCTAACCACCAGGCACACCATAACCCAGGCTACAGCAAGACAGCACATGCTTTTTGCATCAGAGGTGTACCAGACTAAATGAACCTGAATGTAGAGAGTAACACCCAGATCCAAGGGATGAACTGTGATGGGACTGAAAAATGTGCATCTGATGTTAAAAGCCACATCTTATGTCTTCACATTGCAGGTTGCTGAGACCTGCTCAAGGCTGAAAGGAGTTTGTTTTACTTTCTTTTTTAGTCTAGCATGTGGATTAAAAAGGGAGCTGTGTTCAGACCTGCTGACCCGATTTCTTAAAAGCAAGTAGCACAGCGTTTGATAGGGTTGGCTTTTTTAATATATTTTCTACTATCATCCCATTGCTTAAATGGCTTTCTTCTTTGTTGTTACTAATTCATCATCAGTGACAGAGCCTAAAACAGGGAAGCAGATGTAGAAATAGGTATGATATATAGGGCATTACAAGGTCAATGAGTAGTGTAAGTAGGAGGCTGACAGCTTCCCATAGATAACTTGGCCCTAGGTTGATCTGTCAATAATTGAAAATTTCTTAATTCAAAAGATTCTTTGAATGAGAAAGCAGGAACGTTGGGAGAGTTGAATCTGAAGGGATTGTGCATTTGAGAGGAGTAAGTATTCAACAAGAGAAGATGTTCAGCAGTGAACAGAATGCCACAAGTGTGCAGTTGCTATTCAGCATAGTAACCTGCTCACCCTCCCTCTATTTCTGGGCCCATGTATGAAATTGAAGTCTGGAAGTGAAACATCAATTAATTGTCTTTTCCCTGATGTTTTCTATTAAGTTCTTTACAGTGCCTTGACTGTGCTGTAATTTTGCAATGCTGATCTTAAATAAATCCACATAGGAAGGAGATTGAAAGAGTAATGATGGCACTGGGCTTTTCAGTGCCCTGGAAGTCTTATTGTTCTAGTTTATACAAAATTCCTGTAATTATAAATTAAATTATCTTTTTCCACATCATGTATTCATTGATAGTATTTAATTAGTGAACCCTTTTGTATTTTTTTTACTTCATATGAGTTGTGGTAAACAATGCAGTACATACTTCACTGGGTGTTGTTGTCATGGCAGTGATGGGCAATACATATCACATGTAATTTCTTTCAGTCAAGATTTTAATAGAGTTGTAGTTTTAAATAGTAACCAATAAGGATTTCTTTTAAGGAGTGTCCATTAATAGAACTCAGCTGTTGAAGGTTGACTGTAGCATTAGGCTTAAGTTTAATCTCCTACATACCATAATTTACAGGGCTGTGTTTAGTGCATCAGTCTTCCAGCTGCTTCAGTGGTGGAGGGATGGGGGTTGTGATAGTGGGAGAGAGGAGAAAAGTGTAGTGAACATTTTCTGTCAGAATCTGTAAAAACCTGACAAAATTAAAATTAGGAGTATTTGGCTTGAAGTCTTCCATAGCATGTCTTAGTCCGAGTAAGGTGGATGCCTTCCATCTTAGAAAAGGAATGTTTTTAAAAATAATTTTTAAAAAGGACTTCATGGTCCTATTCCTAGATAAAGTCCAAAACAGAATTAAGAGCTTTTAGAAGTCACTCTTTGCAAGGGTTTTGGTGAGTAAAAGATAAGCAAGACCAAATCCCTTCTTATACCAAATTGTGATGCGCTGTCAAGAAAGGAAATCTGAAGTGGAAGCTGAATTTGCCAAAGACCCAAATAACAAGTCATTGTTTCTTCACTATATTCAGAAGTATAGGAGCGCTAAGAACAAGTCTCCTCTCTGTGTTACCGCTTTGTACTTCCTGCATATGATTAGACAAGGAAGATGTGATAGGGTTTCTAAGTGTGGGGTGTGGGTTTTTTGGTAATAGTGTTTCCCTTTGCATATGTTGCGGAAGGTTATTAGCATTTGGATTAGCCACTACCAAATATTGTAAGTTCCATTTCAAATCTGTAAAAGTCATGTCTGTGTATAGCGTTACCCAGTGACCATGACTTTTAGTAGTTGTTTAAATATTTTGGGTTTAGTTAGTTTTCTGACTGTTGCAATTTCTACTGGCTTATTGTTTAGCATTTTCTTGCAAAGCATATCACAAGTTTATGAAGTTCTTACTGTCCTTGTATTAAAATTTTTACTATAAGCTGGCTCATAAAGTTGATTCTTGTCTGCTGACTGTTGGCTTTTCCGCACGGAAACAGCAGCACCTTTTTTTGGGTGGTGTCTTCTCTGGCAGCTGAACATCTCCTGTGCCAGGAGTTGTGGTTGCTGAGCCTGCAAGTGAGGTAGCAAGTGGGGCTGGAGGTGCAACTCATCTTGGGCGTCCAGGGCTTCCTTCAAAGCTGGGGAACCGGGCCTGGGAGGACATTGGATGACCCCAGAATACGGCTCTGGCCCTCACAGCTGCACTGGTTGTGTGCTCTGGTGAGTGGAAAGAAAACGGAATGGCAGTTTGTTCCGTTCCAGAAGTGCTGCTTGTGAGAGGCCAAAATACTTCTTTCCAACAGTGTTTCTATTGCCTTTTCTAACATCTACAGGCCACTTGGGGTGCAGTGGGGGATACAAAAGTCCATTGGCATGCAAGTAAATTACAGGGTAGTCATAATTCCTCTTTCTTAGATGTGCAATGGAGAGCAATTAAATTATATATTGGGCTGTAGTTCAAGAGCTTTATTTTTTTCAAGTTGGAAATAGTTACATTAAATGCCTTTTATGAAGAAATAATTTTTATTTGCTATTTTAAAAAGTCCCTTATTTTTAGTAGAGGGAAATCTGACCTGTGACAATCTAGCTAGTACAAGGCTTGCAAATCTACTTTTCCCACAGTTTTCAGTAGTAATATTTATCCTAGATTTTGTATACCTTTTTAATCTTTTAAATATCTGTTTTTGTTTATTTTAATATGATTTTTTTTCATCTAGTGTGCAAGCATGTTTGTCACAACTTTGTGTTTAAAATCTGTCAAGTTCTGTTTATTTCGTTGTAATTGTAGTACATACCCTCTTGGTATCTGACAAGTCAAAATCTATTCCAAATATTTTGTTTGTGGGCATAGAATACTGTACTTAAAAGTTCTCATAATTTCAAATACAGCTGGAGCTCACTGTGTTTCCCATTTCATAGCCCTGTAGTGATTCATATAATTACCTTAATGGTTTACTGCTATTCTCTTTAACTGGTGATATTAATGTAATAATTGTCACATTAAAATCTAAAATATTGAATTAGACCTTGTTATAAAATACATTTAATTATTACAGGTAGGTTAGACACACTGTAGGCTTCTATTCTCAAAATAATTTTTTTGCATCAATGTGGATAGATTAATGAATTTATATTCTTCAAGATACAATGAAAGAACTGTTTAAAATGTGCTATGCAAATGATAATGGGCTCCGTTCACCTTACTGCATGCATATTTTCATTATGATTAATTTTCAAATACTTGATTTAGCCTCCTTCACCAAAACCTATCTGTTGTTAAGGTACCTAAATAAAATTTAGAAAACTTGCCTCACTATCTAGTTATTTGTGAGAACAGTGATGCTGTTAACCAGGAAAATTTTCTTTGACTAGTGTTCTGGGAAATAACGTATTTCCCCCACCCCCTTTTTTAGGACAGACTTCTTGTTTCTGTGAAATATTCTTTTATCATGCCTAGGATCTGCTCTGCAACTAGTGAAGTATAACTAATACCATACTTACATAAAATATCAAGCGTTGCGTATGAGAAATGTGTTTAAGTCAAGCTTTAATGTATCATTATTTGATACATTTGCTTTCAATTTTGCTTTTCAATTTTAATTATTTTTTTAAAATATGGTTCTAGGTTTGAGATTGGTGATTAAAAAACTGTTTCATTTTTTAATTCGGTTGGTTAGGATTGGCAGGGAGGAGTCTCATTTCAGGATCACTTTTACCTCAAAATATTGAGAGAGTATGCAAGAGTACATCTGTGAAGATCTGCATTGATAGAGGTGTTTTCAGATGGCTTTAGTGTGTGTGTGATGGTGACAGGACTGCATGGTCTGTGGAGATCAGTGTGTCCTTGTGCACTACTTGCAGTAGTATTGTGCATGTCCAAATGAGCCTGAAGACAATTGCTTCTCATTCTGTGACTCTAGATAGATAAATAAATAGATAGATGAAAACTGTAAGATATGAGTAAAAATAATGCTTTTGAATTTGGCTAGGACAACACAAGATTAGTTTGCAGTTTAAATAAATTTTTTGTCACTGTCTAATGCCAGATGAATGTAGTGAGAATGCTGAAATGAGCAGTAAAAGTTTTCAGCATTTTTGCATGGGCAGGAAAGGCACAGTGAGGACCAGACAGATAAGGTTGTGAAGAAAAGCACTGTGCAGAACTGCATGTTTAGTAAGATGAGTATAGAAACGGTGCAGCAAAAAATGGAACCTTGAAATGAAAAGTTTGTCACTGTGCTGCTAAACAGTTCTGGTGACCCAGTGAGTTTTTTGAACTTGATGGAAACTTGGGAGCTATGGGATCCCATGGAAAGGATTCTCAAAACTTAGCTATACACCATGTGAAGAAATACCTATATTTTGGTTTGGTTTTGAACTAGCAACAAATGATCATTTCCTGTGCACTTTCATAATAAATGTGCATCATAACCCTCCTGTGTCATCACTCATCCAGTTTGACAAGTCCAAGTCAGTCTAATTGTCACTCTTGTGGAAACTCCAAATGTCTTTGCTATGTGTTTTTATGTCTTGCCTAACTCTTCCAAGCATTTTTGAAGGTAGGGAAGCTGTGGCATGATGTGCAGTATTCCTTGCCTAACATTTGGTTTGCCTTTGTTACCACCACAGATCATTGAGATTACATAGAACTGTTAAAATACCAGTGTCTCATTACTATGTAGTAATAATTCAGAGACTGTAATTGTGTATATAAAATGAAGATAGCTTTCTTCTTCCATATCTGTATCTTTACATTTCTCTACATTGAATTTCATTTACTATTTTCTTACCCTGGTCAGTATTAGGTCTTTCTGCCATCTGTTGATTTTCACCTTTAGTACTCTTGAGTAATTATATACAAAAGATCTTGTTCTCTCACTAACCACTACTTTTTTTGAATAATTTCTTGATATACCCTAAATACAGGCTCTTGCTGAATGCTGTTGCTAAATTCTTTCTTTGAGGACCATTTTACCCTCTTTTCCTTGCCCTGTCTTAGCCTTTGGGTGAGGGTTGCAACCCTTCATTCTGTCTCAGTGGCATTTATCATTCCTCTAAGAAATGTGTACGCATGGCCTCGTTTCACTTGGAAGTTTAAGTAGACTGTGTCAATTGGATTTCCCTTGTCCAAGCCACTAGTTCCATTGGAGATGGGATTTCCAAGTCCTTTGGAGGTACTGGACCATGCAGGTCATTTTTGCCAGGACTGTAAACTATGCAAAGTTTGAGTTGTACATATGTGTCCATGTTTGTGTATGCATTTCAGGGTGTATTCATATATATTGGCTGATCTGTCTGTTGCACCTTGTATGCATTTGTAGCCTTAATATTCTGGAATAACTGCTAAGGAGTGATTTATTGCCACTTCCTGGGTATTGCAATTGGAAAAAAAATGGGATTTTTTCCTATAGCTTGCTGAAGAGGAAAATACAGAGGTTTTTCACATTAAAAAATGGCTTGAGTATAACTAACTTTTCTCTCGTTTTTTTACCAAAATAATTTCCATGCTTAGAGAGGTGAAGTGTTGCACTTGGCCTGAGGTAAAATGGCTTTTAGAGACTGAAAAAAACCAGAGGAAATTAAATTCAAAGTCTGCAAAATGATTTCTGATTCTTTAGCCACCGGTGTAGTGATGAGAACAGTTAATGTGCAATATGGGACATCCTCTTTACCCTTTTCTTCCCGAATCTGAGAGGAGTTGATTCAAGAGCACCCTATGGAGGCTACCCGGTGTTGTTGGGTGTTTGTTCTCCTTTCCTTAAAGAAACGCTAATGAGAGTTAGGATATCTCATCTGCCAGGGAGTGGTGGAACAACTCTGCTTGTGAGGCTTTGTGTGCATCTCCAGTTGCATGTTTTATATGGAAAAGGAATGGAAAGGATTGAGAGAGGCTCAGAATTACCTGCAGGTTGAAGGACTGGGTGCTTCTACTACTGGAAAACACAAATTCCAGTCCACACTGATTTCTTCCTTCCTTTTGATGTTTTTATTTTGCATAAAATACTTAAACAGCTGTTGAACAGAGTAAGAGGGGAAGTTAAGGATTAACTTTGACAAGTAAGATACTTGGCTTCCAATCTGTGTTTCAGGAAACATGTTTATAAAAGGTTGAAATCATTTAAGCAGGAGTGAGAGAGAACACCCTCTCAACACCTTCACAATCCTTATCCTCTTGTCAGAGCCCTTTTATGAAGAGGGGAAGATTTGGGTTCAGACTGATTACAGAAAGGTGAGTGCTTTAATCAGGGAAGTAGTCATCTACCTTTCACCATATTTCTCTTGTTGAGAAACCTAGAATTCAATGACTTTTTAATTAAAAATATATTTAGAAAACTTATTGTTCTGTCAGTCAGAATTTTAAATACAAATTCACTCTCTCAACCAAGACAAAGTAGCTGATTGTAAGGGAGAAATTAAGGCCAGTTACAGAATTGTCACAGAATCGTGAATTGTTAGTGGGGGCAAAAAGCCGTAATAATTTCACCGGCTGTGGTAACTACTGATGTATTGTGAATATAAAGTAATTTTGAGGACAGTTGGAATAGTCAGGCAGCAGTTACCAGGAGTGGGTTGGCTGACAAAGCCTGAGCATTCCCTTATGATTCCATGACACAGTTGATGTCCACTTGGTCCAGTGGCTGTAGAGAGCTATGGGCTATACACTGAGTTCAATACTTCCTAACACGTAGCATGATGATACTCCAGGTGCCCTGTAATATTTGCCCTGTTGAGGTCAGTCTTCTTCTTGAAAAGAGGTGAAAAGGGGGAAAAAAACCCAAAACCAAACCACAACAAAAAATTAAAAGAAAAGCAACCCTTTATATTGTCTCCCAAGAGCAGAAGAAGGAGGTGCACAAGGTTGTTACGCACAACCCCAGTGCCACAGTTCACGTGTCCTAGCTTGGAATCCTGGGAGTCATGAAAACTTCATCTAGTGTCTGTTTGACAGACTTGGGAAAAACTGGAATACTTTGGGCTTTCTTTTCCACGTCCCATAAGCATTATCTGGCAGACTGGGAATACATTAGATCAAAATTAGCCTGCTTTTGCATCTGAAAAGGGACAGGAATGACAGGTCAATGGCAATGCTGCAGCAAGGAGCACACTTAGCAGGGTTTGGGGTTTTTTTTAAGGGAACTAGGAGGAGAGGCAGGTCAGGGTATTTGCGTATCCAGTCCCTGTTATGTTCATAGCTTTCACTGTAGTTTATTTTCATAAACTAGAGAAATGAAACCACAAAGACTAGACTACTGTGTCTCACACACATTAGTAGTTTTGACATAGTTTGACTATGATACTCCAATTTAGGAGTTCTTAGACGGTTGGAAAGATTTTATCTTACAGTTAGCATGGGTCAAGTGAAAATTCTGCCTGTGCACTCCTTAAGGTTGTTCCTCTTCGACACTTTGTACCAGCATTATCCATGTGCTTTCCTGCCTTCCCGTGGTAATTCTGGTAGCACTCTCTTTGTAGGGAGGCATAAGGGAACAAAGCTGTGTTGTTGCTTCTGCCCTAATTTGAGGATGTCGAGTCATCTTGGACCTGTGAGTGGCCTGTTCTTGTTTTGTGTGATGAAAAGTCAAAATACAAAGGCAGATTTTGGAAATGCGGGCAGGAAAGGGTGAATTGCCTTTCCTCTTTGCATTTTCAGATCTGTGTCAGTGAAACCTGGCAAAATTTACTTCAGCCTCTTCTGCTTTGCTTTCATCCTCAGAGGGATTCAAGTTACTCAGTATCCCCGGTGCTAGGACAGTTTTACTTCCAGTTGCATATCGTGTGATGCAGTTATATGAAGGAATTACAAAGTTGCTGCCAGCATTTGCAGCAGAAGCACTCCTTGAGAAGATAACTTGAGTTTAATTTTGTTTTTTAACTCACAGGTTTGAAGGTGACAATTCTAGCTAGACAGCATCACTGAGATGAAATAAAGTTCAAATAAATGATACCTAGAGCTTCAGGTATCAGGGTTCAAAAGAAAGCTGTGGAAGCAAGTGCATTCCACTGAACACTTAAAATTCAACTAGTTTAGTGCAAGACTTTGTTTTAACTATTAGTTAAAATTAGGTTTTTCTCCATAGTTCCATTTTATAAAACAGAAAAAAAGAGAGTTTTTAAACTATCTTGGTTTAGTGTCATTTTAGTAGAATTCCCTAATGTCTTGATTTTGTTGGTTTAAACTTTGATGTTTAATGTAGTGTTAGATTGACTTTTTTTCCTGAAAAGCATACATACAACACAAAAAAGCCCCACTGTAATTATTTTATTTAACACTTAAAGTTAGGATTATCTGATTAATTGCAAAAGAACATACAAACGCCAGCTGACTCTCTGCAGTCAAAAATTGCATAATATCAACTATTTGCCTGTATAACTGTAGCTGTGCTCCACTCAGATCTACCTGAACAGGTCCACTATTACTTTTGTTTTTTTGAAAAACAAAAAAGTAAAAAGTATTACAGCATTCATAGTTTCAGATAACATAGTTATATGAAACTGTGTGTATGTCTATGAGTGAGATTTAACCTGGCTATTTTATGTCTGTGAAGAAAAGTAATGCATAAAGCATGGCTTAACTCAACTTTGTAAGGCAGACGTTTGGATTGCATGAGATGCCAAAGTACCATTTTCTTCACGATCTTCTTTGCCTGTAAATTTTGTAGCAGTCATTTTGTCTTCTTACGTGGCTGTACAGCATCCGCTTAAAAAAATGAAGTTAATCTTAATATATGAAGCTATTTCATCATGTGTAATGCTATGGAGCAGTTCAGAGAACAAAGATCTGAAGATGATCATTCAAATACGTGTTCTGTCTCTTCTAAAACTGAATGTAATACAGTACACTGTCTTTTTTGGTACACACGTGTCTGAAGGTGATAGAATTGATGTTTGTTTTACTGCCAGTAGAAAACATATTAAGTAAGTATGGGGAGTTGTGACACAGGAAGGGGTCAGACCTTGCTTCATTCAAAGAGGAAGCTGCTCACGCCTCAATGTTTGTGTTGCAGATTGTTCCAGGCTTTTAAAGGCTCTATTTCACCCTGCCTGACCCTCTTTTTTTTTTTTTTCTTTCCCTTTCAACTGGGATTCTTTTTTTTTACTGCAGTTCATGTAAGACATTTACACTGGATGCAACAGCATCATCATTGACCTAAGCTGGTTTTACTTGTTACACTTTGCCTTTCTCGTTTTTCTGATATGCTTCACTTTAAAGCTCAGCTTTGGCTGAACCACAGGGGTCAGTCCCAGCTGTTTTTTAAAATGTTATATTAAATGATTAGTTCGAGGAAGATCAGGTTGTTCTTAAATAATTCAACCCTCCAAGCTGAAGGAGGACCGTGGATATAGCACAGGGATGTTATGTTATGCAGGTATAGCTGACATCTTTGAGGTCCCCTTGGTCAGCAGGATGTATACTGACCTTCTTTGAGAGAAATGGCTTCAGGATTCCAAGTCTGCAAAGTTTCTGCCAAGAAGTTCCATGTAAGTTTTCCAAGATTTGGTAAAGTTGAGTGGCCACAGTGCTGAGCTAATGCCATTCCTTGCACACAGAGAGGATAAAGTATGGTCAACATAATGTTAGCTAATTCTACTTTTTATGCCATTAGAGACTGCAGTTGGATGTAGTAAGTGTCTCATTCGGATCACCTGAAGATAATTCTGGAAATTTTAAAATGTTACCTATTTTTATTGCTTTTTTTAGAAGTGTACCTATTTGCAAGAACTTAATCTCTGCATTTTTAACTTAGACCAAGAAGTTTCTTTAAATCATTTAGAACTTTGCATAAGAAGTGTTGCTGGGTGAAGCTGTAGTAATTAATAGCTTGTTTAAATTGAAAAATGGCAGCTATGGTAACTATTGTATAGGAAGCTGTACTTTGGCTTAAAATGTTTGATGTACATGTAATAAGGAAGAATGGTGAAAGTTTGAGAATCAATATTATTACAAAATGTAAGATTTTATTGTGTGGGCTTTGCACATATTATCATGTGGAACAGGCATGGAGACCTGGGCCTTACCTGTCTTTAGGTGAAGACAGTATAGACATCTATGTGTAAAATGCTGCCCATTGAGTTTTAGCTTTACATAAGGAAAGTAAAATCTTCATAAGATTACACTGATGTTTAGCTATTTTTTTCCAATTATTTTAAAGAAAATGCTACAGGAGAGAAGGCTTAGCAACTTTATTTGTTTTACTGCCCTGTATTTTCCCTGTGATATAAGAGTATCTGCCTTACGTTCCCTGCAAGCGTTCCTTGGTATGCAAGTGCCTCCCCCACACTGTGGGACTTGGCTGGCCGAGCAGTGCCTCTCCCCATTAGTCATCACTGCCTTCCCTGGTGCTGTGTGCATGAAAGTAATTCTTTAAAGGGGTTGCTCGTAGTTCATTTTTTTAAAGATTATTTCATAATGCTTCATTGCAGTAGTACCTTCTTGTAAGCATGGACCAAATCTTGGTCACTAAGCACAAGCATTCTTATGTGGAATAAAAGGATACACTGCAACTAAATCACTACTTACTGCTTTTAATCTAGTTTCCAAATTGTTTGACTTTTGCCATTCAACACAGCTTTCATTCACGTGTTCGGGAAGCTTTTGAAAGCATATGAATGGTAATTTTCCCAGTTTTTCTGGAACGTTATGTAGTTCCAGCAATGTCTGCAGCAGGCTGCCTAATAAAAATGACTTGCATTCCTAGATACAGTAGATTGTGCTGATGGCAAAAGTGACTAAACAATTTTAAAATGTAACCCACACTATTACATTAAAATATGTTTTGGCTTAGTTGATATTAATCTAAAGTAAATTATTACCTGCAGTGATGTTTAGTAGTGGTTTTATTAATGTGGATTAGCCATTTACAGACTTACAGCAGTTTGCTTTTTTAACATTGATTGTAATCCATCTATTCTTATATTATCAAAAGGCTTCCTGATGTCTTTTGCTTTAACGATCTTTCTTTCCTTAGTGTGTGGAATATTCATATAGTGTTGTAAGAAATGCAGTAACCACTTTGCTTGTGGTGCAAATGAACATTTACACCTTCATTATTAACAGTGTTATGCTGCCTTTCATATTGGGGTTTTTTTGATGGACAACCTGTGTTTTATTTGTTCCATGTTGACTTAGCAATTTTGGTATAGTGAAATTTTGAATGTAGAACTTAATTTTAATGTAGTGAGATTATTTTTTTCTAATTCTCAATTTAACTAAAAAAATGTGTTTTCAGTTAACTATGAGAGAAAATAAATAGTTCAATTGTTCTATTTTCAGTTCATATTTTACTTGAAAACTCTGGAGCAAATTAAAGGTGCAAGTTTTTTGTTTTCAAGTTTAGGACATAGAGAATTTTCAGTGTCAGGAGTAGATTTTTTTTCATGGCCTATATTAGTCTCAGAAGGAGGATACTAACAGTATAATAGTGCTGAGTCCCAAGCCATGGAGAAGCATTATAACAAATTCCCTGCCTTTTGTGTTACTTGTCTAATAGTCTTATGTTAGATATGCAGAAGTCACTGATGAAGTAGGTCTGCAGTCCAGTAGTTCTAAGTTTTTCTAGTGTTTTGCTATTGAAAATTAAGTGCACTTTCTCTTGGTGATACACAAAGATAGTGAATGAAGAGTTTCTCTCATGCTGTATCCAGTTCTTTATAGGCTCCTGATCATGTTTCTCAAAATATTAGTTACTCATTTTTACTCTATTTGCCATGTTCTCTCTACTGCCATAACTGACGGCAGGTAGGTTAACTAAGACCAGCCAGCATGGTACAAGTATCTGGTGATTGATGCCAGACTGTCACACTTGCAATTTTTTTCCCAAAATAACATTGTCTGAAATAGGACAGTGGTCAATGTTCCATGGGAATAAACTGTTGAGCCTCAATTGATAAATACTGCAAGAAGACAATGCAGGTTGGAGACTGAGCTGTGAGAGCACCCCTGGATCATGAGGTGCAATGATGCTCTTTTCCGAAGAGCACTGAGCACCAAGTGACAACCATGGTCCATGTAAAATAAACAAGAACCTGTTTCAACAACAGCAAAGCCTTGAGCAGCTTTAAAATGTTACCATGTCACTGTGATGTTTTCTCTGTTGGTGACATCAGTGCCCTAAATTTACACAACTCTCTTGAGTGTCACCGTGGTAGGGGGTCACTCACTGGGCATCTAATGGACACCCGAATGGATCTGAAGACACACTGCTGCAGGGGACACCTTGCCCTTCTTACCCAGTCCTGGGACCCTCTTCCTTACCTGCTGCTTTGCTTATCTTACCCTGTAGTGACACTCTTCAACTTGTTATGGAATAATAGGAAAAAGCTATTCACTTTGATTTCTTTGTGGTTTAGAGCCTTTTCCCCCTTTCTTTGGTTGGTTTTCTGCTGGTTTAGCAAGCTAAGCTCACCCATCGGGACAGCAGGTGAATGCCAGAGATGGTGCAAGGTGAAAGCAGAGAGACTACATGGTTCAGAGTAGCCCTTACAAAGGGAACAGCAGCAGCAATTAATTATTAATTCCGCTCTGCCTGTCTTCTCTAAACTACAATCTCAAAAGTGTATCTTTTGGAAAGGACACCTGACCTTGAAGATGAAAGACTTACTGTTTGAATTTATCTTAAAGTGGTCTTTTTCTGTGCTGTGCCTGTTCAGATTTGAGTATTTTTTTTTGTAGTTGGTAGCTACAGACGGTTGACATAAATACATTGATATATTGCCAACCATATCCTGGGCTGCATCAAAAGCAGTGTGTGGGCAGCAGGTCGAGGGAAGTGATTCTGCCTCTCTACTCAGCTCTCATGAGACCCCACCTGGAGAACCAAGTCCAGCTCTGGGGTCACCAATGTAAGAAAGACATGGACTTGTTGGGGCAAGTTCAAAGGAGGGCCACAAATAATGATCAGAGGGCTGGAGCACCTCTGCTATGAAGACAGGCTGAGAGAGCTGAGGTTGTTCAGCCTGGAACAGAGAAGGCTCTGGCCAGACCTTAGAGCACTTTCCAGTACCAAGGGGGGCTACAGGAAAGCTGGAGAGGGACTTTTTACAAGGGCATGTAGCGACAGGACAAGGGGGAATGGCTTCAAACTGAAAGACAGCAGGTCTAGATTAGATGTAAGGAAGAAATTCTTTACTGTGAGGGTGGTGAGACACTGAAACAGGTTGCCCAGGGAAGCTGTGGATGCCCCATCCCTGGAAGTGTTCCAGACCAGGTTGGATGGGGCTTTGAGCAACCTGATCTAGTGGAAGGTTTCCCTGCCCATGGAAGCGGGGTTGGAACACGATGATCTTGAAGGTCCCTTCCAACCCAAGCCATTCTAAAATTCTGTGATCTAAGAATTGGTGGAAGCATGCCCCAAACGGGCTCCTCTCTGACAGGAATTCACAGCCCTAAAGAGGGATGTGGTGAGGAATAAGTTTTGATCTGTTGAGTAAGCTGATAATATTATCAAAACATGTAAAAAGTCTAGAAGACAACTCTAAAACTCCACATATTCTGACTGACTAAGATTAAAAATTTGAATTTATAGAAAATTATATTTAAATGGGGGAAAAAGTAGTGAGGGCTGCTGGACTGCATATCCAGAATATTGCCTTCTGCAGCACTGAATTCAGGAGGGAGGAGATAACAGATTGAATACAAGTTTCTGCAAAAACTTGGTGAATTTTATTTATGAATTGCTTTTATCATGAATTATCTGAGCAAAGGTATTTATTGAGACTGCACAGATGTTATAATTATTCAAAGGCTGGGGATCAGAACAAGAGAAGTAAAGAAATTCTTATGTTTAAAACTTTGTTTTTAATATTTTTTAATTTTTAAAGTAGTAATTTTATGTTATCCATTATGTGGAAAAAAGAATTCTTGAAGTCTGAGGTAATCCATGTAGTCGCAGAGCAAATAATGGACAAAAGCTGTGGTGTGTGATTAAGGAATTAAAAATGTAATAAAACCTGTATTCAGTGCACGTGGATGACTTTAAAATGTGTTTTCTGCATGTACTTTTGTATGTTCAGGTAAATCCACTCTGGACTATTTTTGAGGTACATGTCAGCAAGCAATTAAATACTGGTTTGACGGTTTCAATCAATTTCTATGCAACTTGCAGCACATCTTTGCAATGCTGTCAAAACATGCATACCCACAGGACGTGAAAATTATGTGAATTTAATTTAAATCTAAATCACTGGTTCTAATGTGAGACTAATTGAAATAAACCCTTTATTATCAGTTGAATTAAGTCAGCAAGAGATACCAACTAGTACTTGGGATTGTGAAATAATTTCACAGCTAAGAACTATATATAACATTGGGGTGCTTGTGAAGATGTATGCAGCTTTGCACACATCAAGCAACAGATTTTTCTTGTTTGCTATAAGTAGTTAAAGGATACGTTTGAGGCCTTTCCATGTAACACCATAAGGAAGCAATATGTTTATGAGGAAAAAAGTAATAGATTTCAGAAACCACTTCAGTGTAGAGCAATGTTGCTCCTAGAAGAAATACTATTTTTGCATATTTTGCTTGTAAATTCATTAGCTCTTTATGAGCTAATGTTATCATTTAACATGTAAATATTATTTAAGAATACTCACAAACTTTCAGAACTGTAGAGCACTGGAAAAAGTTGTATGAGAGAACTATTGAGGAATTTTTTGTGTCCGTGAGCTTGCTTGAAGAATTGCAGGTTTAAGTGTTGGAGGAGGAAAGTTCATTCCATGTTGTGTTAGTTTCATCGGTTATCCTGAAAGCACGTAAGCACAAAGCTGCACCTCTAGTGATACTGCTGAACTCCGTGGCACTGGTGAGGTGCCAAAGTGTGTGAAATCATAATTTATAAGCAATTGAGAACAGGGACTGGGTTTCACATGGTTGTACAATATTAACTGTAGCTATTTTGGCCATTCCTTGGTACTTCTTAGTAGTACTTCTTACTTGGTACTTCTTACTTCTACTACTTAGGTAGTTTAAGTTAAAGGATATACAACAAGAGAGCCGTGTTCAACTCAAAATGGAAACTTTTTCATTCTTAATTTTTTTGTTACAATAGTTTGTTTTTAATAAGAGAAACTGATCTCTAGGAACCCCTAGGGAGCCTGACTGAGGAACAGCTATCCTGTGCTAGACATTAAATAAACACATTCTGAAAAGATGATGTTTTCCTAAGAAAGTAGATGATAGGTTGTCTTTTCTTGTGCTGTTAGAAGCTGGTTTTAAAATGTGATTTGTATACATAGTGACGTCTAAATGGAAAACACCTTCTTGGCCTGAATGAAGAATGAGAAGGGAGAGAATGGTGTTTGTCATAGATCTCTGTATGAGAAGGATGGAGCAAACCTCATGCAAAGACTGACTGAAATCAAGTGAAAGAGTGGAGTAGTTTTTCCTTGCCTCAAATATGGGCAAATCTCAGATACATAGAGGGGGCAAGCAGAAAAAAAAAAAAAAAGGAGTATCTCAGGGTATGGATGTATCTTAGTCCCTCTGGAATTTCCCCAAAATAATAGTCTAATTTATGGATTTGTAAGTGAATTGTGCAGGACTAAGGCACTCCTCAACTAAAGCAGTGTTCCTCGCTTTTTATTTCTAAGAGTTTAAACTACAAGTCAGAATCCCTTGGCATTTCTGGAGGAGCTGCTGTGAAAATTCGGGATTGCTGAGGCATCAGTCTGATCTGTAGGGTAATGTAAGCATTAGCTGAGTGTCTGTCGAGCACTACTTGTTAGTCAGGGCTTTATACTTTTCCTCAGTACAACAAAAGTTTGATTTGTTTATGAAGGTTTGTAATGCTTTAAGAGTAACAGGAGTGTTTTATAGGCCACAAACACAGCTTTGTGGAGTGTGTTTCCGAAAATGGATCAGATGCGTGACCTGTTGGAAAAGTTGAGTCAGGATGTCTGAAATTCATAGAAATCTGGGTCCCCTCTCTTCTTTTCTGCTAAATGTGGTTTAGGTAGGATACCCCTTGGTAGTTTCCAAAAGCTATCTGCAGAAATGATCAGGTAGAGTTTTAGAAATTCTTCTGAAATAATCTTTGCAGGCAAAATCAATACAACTTTGTGTTTCTCAAGTGCTATGACTTCCATTTCTCTAACACCCCTCTTCTCTTCCTTTGGTGCCAGAATATCCGTGGCACTGAATCATAAGAAACCTGATTTGGGGCTCAGAGTGAGATTAATACACAGCCAAAGAAAAACCCCAAACACTTCATACAGCTGCCACTCAAATACACATGCTGGTGTTTTGTTACTCTGTTGGGTTAAAGTTTTTTGCCTGAAGTCTGTTCTGTTGTTTTTGCTGGTGCTGAATTCCTGAAGCTGTAGCCTTGTTTCTAAGTGGGGAAAAAAACCCTGCATGTTGACCTACCTAGCAATATGAGGAAACAAAATTAATTTTGGCACTATTTTAGGCCTGCACAGCTTTAGCAAGAAACATGTATACTCCCAACAGATTGGACTCGTTTCTGCATTTTAAAAGTTTTAATCCCAGGACGCATTCCAGACTAGGCACTCTCCGCATGGTGGGTACTAAGAAATGTTCCCAGGTTCAAGTAGCTTAAATGTGCAAGCTGTGTGATAGTGCCAGTGTCCATCAGGAAAGCACTTCATATTTAAATTTGGGGCATCCTGTTGCAAATTCTATGGGAATATTCTTCTGATGCACAGCATGAAAGAGTTGCTATAAAGTGCTGCTGGCATATCACTTCTTTTTCTTCAGTAGGGACAAACCCAGCTTTGTCCAAAACTAGCTATATGGATTGGATGTTTTCTTTTCAAGATAGTCTTTAAAACAGCCTGGTATCCTAACTTCATGCTGATATCAGGCAAGTTAACGTCTATATCTAGGCTTTGGTAAGTAGGCAGTCTTCTTAATGTTTTTTTATGTAGTATTACTGTAACCAGAAACACATAGCCTGAAAAAAATCATGTTACAAAGGAATCACTCTTAGCTACTCCTTATTTCATAGCCACTTAGTTAAAGCCTGCAAGATGAGCAAAGAGAATGATCCTTTTTAAAAAAAAAAAAAATCCTTTCCACCCCCACATTACCTACAATGAATTTTTCTTTTAACTATTTGCATGTTTTGTTCGCAGCCTTTTTGCAGATTTTGGGTTCTGTGCTAAAACTTCTGTATTAAGATTCTACAGTTAGAAAATACTTATTTACTGTGCAATGTTTTCTAAATAAGATTGAGTGCAGAACTTGTCTATCATTCGCACAAACTGTGTCTGTTAGTATCACACTGTATAAAGAAAACCATTTACAGGAAGTTAGTCTATAAGGTAGATGTCTGTGGTCTTCAGCCCAACTGTAGAAGTCCTTTCCTATTTAAATAAGTGTCTTGATATTGTTGATAAATTTCCCTTTTTAGATTGAAAATGAAAGCATTGGTTATCGCTTCCTGAAACATTTGGTTTAGGTCATCTGTTGATGGATCACTTGAGATGCCCAGTATTAAGATACAGAAAATTGTCAACATCCTGACTGTATCTTAAACAAAAGCTAACATTAGCCTTGGTTTTCAGAAGATGGATTTTTGTTTTCAGATAGTGAAAGCATCACTTTGAATTTACTTCTGCTAGATTGTGTGCATGGTTACTCTGCATGCATATTCCCCACCCCCCCTCAAATTCTGGTGCGTTGTTTTGCTTCTGTGTGGAAGTTAACCCTTCCTTATCATTACCCTGTGTTATATTTTAAACATTCACAACCACAAAATGTCTTACTGGCCTTTCAAGACCTGTGACACGACCTTTATCACATGCTGACATGAGGCAGCAATCACCACTCACTTTGCAGCAGCCTTGCAGCCCCGTGGATCCCCAGGATTATGTGTTACAGCATGCTTTGACAGCTGCTCCACGGGCATGAATCTGAGACCTACAAATAGGTATTAGCAGTGTCTAACATGCTGGCCATAAAATGATGGAGGTATGCAACACAACTTGTAGTTTCTTTTAGCCTTCAATTTCTCAGCTTTGCTGGAGCTTTTTATGAGCATGTATTTTTCCTGGATTTTTTTCCAGCCAGTTTTAAACTTTTTGCCTAACTATTTATCTTATTATTTATTTATACATTGATATCACTTGCCTATTTTTTCTATACCCATTATTGTCTCTCTTCTGCTTATTTATCCCTCCATATTTTATTTTGTTTTATTATTCCTTGGCTTCAGTGATTGCCTGTTCTGTGAGGCATGTATACCTGCGGTGAATGATTTCCTACACAGAAATCCCAGAAGCATTCAGAACTATTTTGCTTAGGTAGGCTTATGCCTCGAACAAATAATCTGTTTTATTTTTGTCTTCAAGCCCCAAGTTGAAGTTAAATTAAAAACAAAGCAAACAAACAAAGCCACAAACCAATTGGTTATGCACCTTCAAAGACCTGTTGGCCAAATTTCTGGGCTCCATTTTTTGATCCAGTAGGTTAGGATGTCTTGAATCCAGTTATGTCTTCTATTCTATTGAAATCACTGCCAGAAGGACCCGCAGTACCCTCTGAAGAACTTACTTACTGTACCTAATCTTTGAGAGTTCTGGTTCTGTTTTTTCACACTTCCTGTCTCCTTCTAAGGCCTCAGAAAGAGGATTCTGTGATTTAAGAAATTTTAATAAATTGGGGCCATTCCTACTCCTGCCCCACTGCGATCCCCACATAGTTGGAGACGGTGCACAGCCAAGGAATGGAGCACTCCAGAGAACCTCTTCCAGCTTAATTTCCTGGGGAACACCGCTCCATTCATATGTGCAAATATATGGAATTTAATCCTAAAACATTTTAAAATACCTTGCGATGTGAGCTTGCATTTATTGGTGTGTTTCATGTTGGACACAGCTGTGAGAATAAATTTGCATTTAAACTGGGGTCCCATGCTGGTCTGCTGCAAATTGATGGGTTTGGCTGGTTTTAGTGGACAAAACAACGACTACTCAGCTGCAAGAGGAGTTGCATGTATGTGGGAAGAGCTGAGGGACTGCCCTTTTAAGTCTGGTTGAAACAAATTACTTTTAATGGCATCAGGTAAACATTAAACATACTGCCATTCCAAATCTTGAGAGTTATGCCAAAGGAGGAATTTCTGGTTAATGGGGAACCTGGCATTTCCAGCAGCAGTCAGCTGGCAGAGGGTTTGGCAGAGGAAGGCTTTAACACACAGAGCTGTGCCACAGCAGAGTTCAGCTTGGTGATGTAGCTTTTTATTTCAGGTAGTGATGCCATAGCTCTGATATTTGCATGCTTGTGATTATGGAGTACTTGTAAGAAGAAAAATAGATGATGAAGATCTTCATGTTTATCCAGCAGCTGACTATAACAGGATCTTAATCCTGGGTCCACTTGTACTCCACTCGGTAAAATTCAAAGCTTAATTTTTTAATTACGAGTTACTATACATTATTGTGTGTAGTTCAGCAAGTGCTAGACGCCAGAGGTGGATGGAGCACATAACCTTGTTGGCGGTGGCTGAAGCTGTGGCACCGCTAGCACATTCGCTGCTCGAAGGACTGGCTTTTCCCTAAGCCTTCCGAAACGGAACCAGAAGTTGGACAACTTTTCAGGAGAAGAATTGAGTGATAAATGAAACACTGTCTTCACGATTAAAACTTTGCATTTAACTGTGCCGATCCTGAGCTTTTAGTTGTGGATTTTTCATGCTCGTCGCGTTGAACAGGAACGGTAGCGAACAGCGAGACGGATGTCGGGAGCGGGCGGCGGCGGGCCCGGGAGGGGGAGCTCCGGGCCCGCTCCTCTCCTCTGCTCCTCCCGGGCCTCTGCTCTCCTCCTCCTGGTCCTTCTCCCGGCAGCCTCCCAGCCGCTGACGGCGCCTGCGGCCCGGCAGCCCCGCCGAAGGAGGGCCGGAGCCCGCCAGGCGAAGCTGTCAGCACACCGGGGGAAGGTGCTGATGGTGGGTTTCACAGCGGGGGTGAATGTGAGTCCGGGTCGCTGGGGACCATGCCTTCCTTTGTTGGCACTGAGGTCGAGCGGCGTGAGAAACCTGTTGTAGGAGCCGCACGAGGTTGTAGGACACAACCTTCGGTGGAGAGAAGCATCCACAGAATTACATACGTGCGCAGTGAGGAGGGGGGTGACGCGTATCTAAGGGCTGTCAGGAGCACCGGCGGTGTCCGATCTAGCCAAGGCGTTCCAGGACGCAGCGATGCCTTCCAACTCCGCCCGCTCCGGGAGGGTGCTCCTGGGCTGAGCCTCATGCAGGAAGCCTGAGCGCAGCCCTGGGCCTGCGTGACTAATTGTGGCAATGCCTCTTGTGGACAGAAGACCTTTTAAAACTGTCCTAATAGTTTATGGTAATGTAGGTGAGCAAAATCAGGTGTAGATATATGAGAGTGGGAAGAGAATAGCAGATCCTTGCTTTAGAAGCGAAGGAGAAAATAGATTTAATTAAGAGTATTTAGACTCAGAACAGGAAGTGCCAATACTGAGACTTCAGGCATAAGCAGAACTTTGACCCTTGGTTATCTGTACTGTGATTATTTATTTTCACTTTTTTCCCCAACTATATCAGCATGCTGTTGTGCAAATACAACAGCTCATGTTGCTTATAGTCTTGGAATCTAATATAATATGTGGGTTTTATTTTTATCTGCAAAAATCTGCACAAATTGCTGCAAAGATTTTAGCTTAGATAAGATAAGAGCAGACACTGAGCTCTGTTTGCAGCAGCATCTGAAAGGTTAAAGAAAAATAGAGGCAGGTAAACCGAAACTTAGCAAAACCCATATATGCAAAGAAGTTACTGTGATTTCTCCCTTATGCATAGTAGGTATTGTATGTTCTGTGTTTTGTTTTGCTAAAATTATTTTGCATGTGACAATGTGATTAGAAAAAATATTGCGAACTATATCTGATTACATTGGTAATAGTTAAGTAGTATTTTAGAAATATGTAAGTCATAGGGTTCTTTAATATTTGATTAATAACATGACAGTGATACCAAAGTGGTTTAAACACAATGTGCCACTGTAGTGGGAAACTGCTGACTCTTGAATTGGCAGCTGTCAACTTTTTTATGGACTCTTTTATATGTATTCCATAGAGCTTTTTAAATAAAGAACAAGGCAATTGCTGAGTGTTTGCTTTTTGGAAGCTTTGATATGGTTCTAGATGTGTAAGTTTAATTTAAAAGAAAGTGAGTACTTCCATTATGCTGAATTATTCTTTAAATATATCTGATTTCTCTTAGTGTGGAGTTCTTGGAAAGAGAGGGATTACCTGCAAGCTTTAAGGGCTAAATAGTATCGGGTTTAATGTCGGCATTACCGCTTTACCTCTGCTATGCTGTGGTTTGAATTACAGCTGAATTCCTTGCTGTGTGCATGGATTACAGCTTCCCTCTATTTGTTCTAATGAACTTAAAAGGAGAAAATCTTAAAGTTCTGTATATCCATTATATTTTTTTAAATGGTTATAAGTCTAAGTGACACTAGTTTTAGAGCTTTCAGGAGAAAAGAGGAAACCTACTTGTTTACCCAAAATCACGTTGTTGGATAGAGGTGATGTCTGTGTAAGTCTGTGAAATGTTGTGGCTGTTAAGTGAGCTCTAATTTCTGTAAAGTAAGAGATGTCCTGAGGTCTCTATCCAGTGTTGCTTTATATGTAATTAAAATACAAAACCTGTGTATAATAATTTGTTTACAACTCACTATGTGCCAGATTTTGACAGGTAATTATGAAGGAGAAGACAGAAGTCATACAAAAGTAGTCCATGTAACTACAGTACTGAATAATTTTACAGTTAACCAGGAAGGGAGGGGGAGGATAGCATGTAACATTTGTAACTTGTAAATTGTCATGAAATTACTAGCAAGAGAGAGGTCCCTGATACAGGATGAAGCAAGATTGCTTGTGAAAGTGGGCTCAGCAAACCTGTTCAGTATTTTAAATCTGTGAGGCTACATCTGGGGACGGCAATACACCCTGTACTTGCAGGGCCAAAGCAGCCTATTCTAGGAAGCAGTTGCTGAAAGACTCAAGGTTATGTTGTACAATGTGCCTAGTCTCTATCTGTACACTGTAATTCATGGATTAATACCAGGATGAAGCCAGAGGTGTGCCAGGAATGTTTTGAAGGGAAGAGCAGAAAAAGAAATTGCATCTCTGTTTGATTCTGTTTGATGACTGCAGCTGTAATATGCAGTGCCTGATGCCAGCTGCCACGCTTTGCTCTGGGGCCTTCAGGCCATAAATGTTCACTGTCCTTTTGTAAGTGCCACCTCTAAAGCGCTCTGAAAGTGTTTCATAGACTGTTGCTAATCAAGCTTCTGGCTAGAATTGATGTCTTGGAGTGGGGGAGCAGTAACGGAGCAGGAAGTTTTTAAGTGCAGTTTACATTTATGTGCTTGACAGATATGCAGCCAATCACCTGGGAGTTACAGGCTGAAATTTACTGCGGCAGTCGTCCCCATTCTTTGGGTGTCTTTCCTCAGACCTTGCAGTGAGTTAGTGCACTGGTTTTGCATTTACAGTCTTTCCTAGTTTACTAGGGCTGAGGTGGAGGAGGGGAGTGTTGACCTAATCTCGTTACAGTAAACAAGAGGTAAAGACTTTTAAACCTTCTGTTGATGTGAATTGTTGAATGTTTAACAGTCTTTTGCTCCCAGTTGTTTACAGTAATTGAGTCCTTTCCCTTCTCCTGCTTGTGCTGCTCTCCTCATTAGTATGTATTCCAAGATAAATACCCTACACAAGACTTGCAAATACTGTGCAGCACCAGATCTGTTCTCTGGTTTTGTTTGCTGAAAGTTACACCTTCCAAAATATGTTAGTCCCTAATACTAAGAATAAACTTCATGTCCTGAGGTAAAACAGCAAAGACAGACAGCAGACTTTCTGTAACTTCCACTGCTGTCACATTTTAGGCAGTAGGCATTTAGGCATCTGAAATGTAAGGAGAAATAAGAAAAACTACAAGTGTCAGAGTTCTCTGATAAGTAATATCTACAATAGTGAATTTTGCTTTTGAACTAATTTTTTTTCTTGAATTACTTTTTTTTCAGACCTTAAGCAACCTAGAAAGTCAAGACATTTGAGACTAGGCAGCAGGAGAGGAGGGGTAATAAGATTGTAGATTTAAGACATGCAGATTTCCTCAAGTGTTACAGTGATGTTCTGGTGGGATAGGTAAGCCTCTTCTACCTGATCTTGCACTTGGTGGCCCTCTGTTTCTAACTATCATTTGAAGCTACTTGAGCTATTCAGTGTAAATAAACCTTTTTCTCTCAGTGTTTAGATACAGTAGGCAAATCCCAGGGGTGGTAGCTCAGGCATGGTTAGTTTTGGTTCACGTGCTAGCCATTGCTGGTTAAATCTGCTGTACTGTCTAGCTACCAATTGTCAGACTCAGCAAAAAGCTTTAGAAAAGACTTGCTCTGTGATCCATTGGCCAAATACAGAGTTTAGTTCCTCCTCTGTAATCAAGCTGGAGTCAGTTGATTATAGCTGAGATTTTTCATGTCAGTCTCCTGCTTGTTGTCCTTTCCCTGGCTCTTTGGTCAAGTGACTTCAATTGCTGAAAAATATTTAAATAAACTGCATCTCAAACTCCTCTAGTTTAGAAGTATCTCTTGTTGTCTCTAAACGGTAGGATTTCTTTCAACTATAGCAGCATCAATTTGATGAGAAGGGACAACTTCCAGAAGAGTATAAGGAGTATGAAGTATCTTCTGGAGTTTGCTGTCTCCTAACAGATGGAGAAAGGTTCCAGTCCTTGAGCAGGAACAGAGTCTGATTCAGAGGAAGCAATTGGTAGGTAGGAAACATAAGGTTGGATTTTTTCCATTTCCTTCCCCATCTACCTTTGTATTTCACTGTCAGTTACACTTTTGGCATTGTGGCCAGGAAAACAGCTTCAAGCTGGGTTGATATTACTGTGGCTGTGTTTCTCTTACAGTTAGGAAAGCACTTGTGTTTTTAGTTTTGCCTTGTCTAGAATATCTGGTTTAAATGACTTGACTATAAATTGTACTCTCAAGTGATTTCACAGCTCAGTCCCTCTACAGGGAGGCCATCCCAGCTGTGTTTGAGGTGACTGCTGTTTGCCCTGCTGGCTGGTGCCTGGCTCCTGCCTTGTCACAAGCATCTTGTGCTTGTCTGCACCCAGCTCCTGGTGTCCCAGCGAGGCTGCAGCCCTGATGCAGGAATGTGTACAGCCAGCTCAAGTTTGACACTGTGCCTGAGTTAATAGAATTTCTTGGGACCCAGAGCACAGGGGTAACCCTGCCAGGTGGTGGCCTCACCTGAAGTCTTTGCCATTTTCCCCAGTTCTCTTGCCTTTGGAAATGCCATACAGAAACAAAGTGGCTCACTTTTTATTGAAAAAAGGACTTCAGTTTTATGCTGAAAAAAAGATGTTGCATAATTTCTGAACCCACACTGTCACTAGAGGTACAGGAACATTTGCACCAAGCTTCACCTAGGCTGATGAGCCCATCTGGAGCTGATTTGTTTCTGCATCTCTGGTACAGATAATCTGACCATGGATAATTGAGTGTTGACTCTATAAATAACCCATTTGGAAATCCTTGTCTTAAAATTGCTTTCTCTTCTTCCTGTTAGCTTCCAAGCTTACTCCCTCTGTAATAATTTCTTGGCTGACCAAAGGCTACTCTCATCTCTTGACAAACAGATGTACTATTCATTCTTCCCACCTGAAGTGAAATGTTTCACCAAGCATGGATGAAAACAGGTTCTAGCACTATAAAAAGCCAGCTAAGTCCTGGTAGGAAATAATCCTCCAATTGACTCATTTGGTTTAAATCAAAAATGACTGATACACATCAAATATTTGCTACCTTGGAAAGATGTTTGTTGCATGCTTCTTCTCAGAGACACCCTGTTGCCTATATCATAGTTATAAGTCTTCTGGTAAAACTGATTCCTTCATATGGACTTGCTTACAAGCAAGTCTGATCTTTGTGATCTTGCTTTGTTTGCTTACTGTCCATGTTAAAACTCGCAAAAAATATTCTGGGTTGAGCTATGCCTAGTTTTAATGAGAAAACATTTCTTTCCCCAATAAGGTTATAAGTAATTATAGAAAGTAATTGCAGTGCCTCACAGGAAAAATATCCTGTGTCTTCAGCTGGTGAGCATCTGCACATTTCTTCTTACCTGAAAGTTTTTCTAAGATATGGGGGGGGATGCTTCTTAGAAGATGTATGGAAAGTTGGAACCACCTGCACTGGATGACAGGTTGTTCAAGGCATTGGAAGCGGTAGGAGGGAAGACTGAATTGCACAGCTGTGCTATCTCAGCTGAGCCATGTTATACAGTTCATGCACCTTCGTAGGTAGTTTTATTGGAAATCACCTGTCTTTCCCTTGTGCCATTCCTGCCACAGTAATCCATAACAGACGCAACATCAGTGGGTTCAAAAATTTGGAATGCTTTAAATTCAGATCTGCACTCTAGTGGCTATGTGGCCTTGGAAAACCCTCTCTTCCCCCAACATCTGAAACAACTGACCACGCTTCAACAAATTTTAGAAGTCTCAATTTGTTATTGGTTACATAATATCTTGAAAAAATTGAGTAAAGGCTTATCTGAAAAAAAATCTTTTATATATATAAGTATAACAGACTTAAAATTGTAGACATAAAACACTCAGGGCAGTGATGGGAAAGCTGTTAACGTTATGAATGGATAGTTTATTCAAAAGAATTGATTTCTAGTGCGTGAAGTTTGTTGCAGTGACAAATGGTCAAGAGGTGCATGCAGAGACAGAATATGAAGTAGTTGTCACTTGGACCCTTGTGGTTGGTTTGCATCTGTTTCATTCATGTGCCGTTAGGTCTGAGTTTCTTTAGTTTGCACACTTAGAAGTCATAAATGATGCAAGTTAAAGTAGACACCAACTTTTTAGTCCTGGAGTTGTATGTAAATACACAACTAAAGAGACTTCTAAGGGAGAGGAACAGATTAAAAATGCCCTGCAAACCCACTTTTGTGTTGGGTATGTCTTTCAGCGTTGTCTGTTGAGTTTTGTTCTGTGGAAGGTTGGGAGTTTGGTTTCTTGTTTGTAAGAGCTATTGTATGTAGTGAGGAAAACATAAATAAGTGACCTCTTCAGGAATTATTTTGCACATTCACTCAGGAGGCTGTGTATTAGGGAGTTATCATTTGTGGATACTCATGCAGCACTCTAAATAATAGATTTTCTTACCTCTGGCAAGGTAGTGTGCCTGAAAGATGAGTGAGCTGATTTATCTAAAACATCTGGAAGAGGAAATACTCGGAATGACAGTTAGGCTGCTTTTGTAGCAGTTTTTGATAAAGCAAATTGAAACTTAAATGTAAGCTCATTCATTTTTTAAAACAAAACAATGTCCTTAGTTGGGCAGATCTGTTTGGTTACCTGGATTTTTAAAAGATATCTGAATATTCCAAGAGAATTAATTTGATGCCTGGGAATACCCATGAGGAGTGGCAAACACAGAAAAGCAAGTAAAAAAATCATATATAGATTTTAACTTGGATTTCCTAAAATATTATAGTTATTGTAATAATGATATGAATAATAACAATAATAGCAATAAACCTTATGTGATTGTACCTATTTTGTCTAAGAATTTTTAACTCTTTGCTAATTTGATTCAAAAATACAGAGTTTCATCAGTCTTGTGAAAATCTACAGCTGTGAAGAGACACCTTAAAGTGCCCCAGAGAACAGTATTTCATGTGGCAGCAGCACACTTGAAGCTTGTACTGACAGTTGGCACACATGTACCTGCAGAACAAACAGAGCTTATCCTGTCCCTTTGGAGAGAGGATCAAAGGACTGTGGATACGGGATGAAGCGGTGAGGGTATGGGGAGGCAAAGAAGCTCAGGGTAACAGAGAGGAAGCAATTTAGGGTTCAAACCCATGTATTTTTAGAAAAAAATTTCCACTATTTCTGTGCTTAGAAAACAGCTTGTTAAGAATTACACTGATTCACCAGATGCTGGTTTTGGATCCCAAGTAACAGAAAAAGCCAGAAGGTTTAAGCAATAGATTATATGCAAGTCCTGCAAACCTATTACTCTGGGCTAATTCCAGTGAAGTTACTGTTCCTATGTAAGTTTTTTTCTAAGGAATGATAAAATGAGCTACTGACATGTTATCTTGACATTGAATAAAATCTGGTGTCCTGTTTTGCACAAAACCAGATCAAGAACATAAGTCTCCTGAAAAAAGATAGTGTTTTTTTTCAGTCATAGTTTTTTGCAAAAAACACAGCACTGTTTTTTGCCAAACCAGCTCAGTAGTCCAATCTCACTCTTCGATGGCTTATCTTCTCTTATCTGTAAAAAGAAATGCCATCATATCTGTTTGGATTAATTAAAGCATTAAAGAAGTATCACTTTGCTGGTTTAGGATAGATGAGGGGAAACATCCAATTGCTTCTTAAAACAATAATGTACTTAAATTGCTTTTTTTGTTACTGTTTTGTAAATATGATGAAGATGGAAATAGAGATATGGTGAAATGTTTTACCTGATAAGTATAATTAAATAAATAAAAATATGTATCATCATATGATCTTGAATGTGAAAAATCTGCCTGAGGAAGCAGGTCTGTTACACGGCATGAAGCATGAGAGGATGGCAATACTAAATTTTCCTCTATTTGCAACAATCTGGAGTGAAATTTTTTAAAGGAATGACCAGGTGAGCTGTTTGTACATTTGTACATTTAGTAAATGGTTCCTTTTGTTGTATTTCAGTCTTAAATGTAAGGATACTTTTTTCTTTCATCCAGTAAATAACCAAATAAAAGATTTCACATATAAAATCACCCACAAAATTCTGATATGTCAGTAGTGCTTTCCTTTGAAAGTACCCTGGCTTGATTGCTAGAAATATGTTAGCATTTCACCTCATATATCTGTCCTAAGTTTAGGGCTAATAATACATTTCCGTCTTCTGAGTAGAAAAAATGGTGGGAATGTCATTACTACACATCAGCAGGTAATAAGATACCAGTGCACAAGGGTGGTGAGGGCTGTCCTTGTGGTGTAAGCACTGGACATGAGGTGTGAGATGGTATTTACTCAAACTGTTTCAGACATATCAGGCTGTCTCGCTAGTTTCATGTTGAACTACCAGAGCATCTCCTCCAGCAGAATGAGAAATTTCTGTGCCTAAACTTTTCTTGCTTTTCTTTGGTAGACTGTCACTCAAGAAAGTGCGTAGCCGGGATTTGCATGCTCTGTTATTTCTTTTTTGCCTGGGGATTTTTGGCCTTGCTAAGCTGAGAAATATGTATGACTTAGAGTTGAAAATTGTCATTTTTTTGTGCAGTCGCAATGCGTCAGGTGGGAAATGCTGATTACATTTGTCGAATTGTATCATTACAGAAGTGATGAATTCCTACTTAAATCTTCAACTCTTTTTTTTAATCAAGTTAATACCCTAAATCATTAATATCCCTTTTATAGCTGCAGAAACAGGCCTTGACACTACAGTTAAATCTAGGACTTCCAGTGCACGTGAAGATGAAGACTAATGTGAAGACTGACATTGTCACCAGGGCAGACTATTCACACTTCCATTATTTTCCTGTTGCTCTGATGCTTCAGTGATATCTTGGAGCTTCATATTCAGATCTCAAATCCTTGTAAAAGAAGCAGACAAGTACCCAGAAGCTTCATTTTACATTTAGAATAATTAATTGCACTATTTTAAGCATTTTTTTAATGTGCTGGAGTTCCATTTGACCCTTCTTTTTTTTTCTTTTTGTGCTTTTTACTGAAGAGGAATGGAAGTGTTCCGGGAAATGCTGAGTGTGTGGCTTTTCATGGAGTTTGGCCATTTTTAAGATATTTGGCCACTTAAATGTAATTTAGTGATACTCCAGAGATTATGTCTTCTGTCTCTTATGATTACCCAAAAAAATACCACGTTATCCCATAAATAAATTTTTTTCCAGGAAAACAGCAGGTTCATTTAACTGTGTTATACACAAACACCCTCCTTCTTTTCTGAATCAAGGAAGTAAAAATGCAGCGTCTTCCTCTAAATATACACTTGTGTTTTTTGCTGCTTTTAATTTTGCACTTTGGTTCTGCAGTTACTTGGGTTGTATCAACAATTATTAAAAAAAAAAAGGAAAAAAAAAACCTGCAGCCGTTTTCAGCTCATGTTGTTCTTGGCACGGGTTCAGTTCTGGTGTCCAACTGGTAGGACCGAAACTTGGTGCTTAACAAGTGCCTGTAGTCAAAACAGTTGGTGTGTGCGAGCGCTGATCTGGTATTTGCTGCGGCAGGTCATCTGCCTGATTTTTTCCCGTGTGCAGAATACCTAATCACGTTGCTGTGTTTCTCTGACGGCATCTGTGGCAATGTGAATCGTTTCACGTTCCAAAAGTACATGTTTACAGTCGTCGTAGAATCAGATTAAGTTGGCAGCCTGCTCCTCTCTGTAAGTGGCTCAGTTTACATTTCTTCTTCTAGCAGGATGTTTTGCATAATTTTACTGATCCTACTCACTTGTAGACTTTGTGAAATGGAGAGTCGTTTTAGTGGGTTTCTGTCAGAAAGCGAAGCTTGTGTTTATTGTAAATAAACACCAGCGGAACGGTGGTTATTTTAGCACTTGATAATTTCCCAATTATGTCATTTGACCTGGAATGAAGCTTGCGATTGTTGAGCAGCGTTTTATGCAGCAGATCAGTCTGGGGGTTGGAGCTGGCAGTTTATTTCCTTTGTCAGTTTACAAGAAGTATCAAAATGAAACCGACTGTGCTGTTTCCTTTCCAGTGCGCAGCGCAAGAAGGGTGGAACGGTTTGCGGATATTATTTCCAAACTTTTTCAGCTGGACTTGGAATAGTATTTTGTCAAAAAAGCTGGTAAAGTTATCCTTCAATCTTGCAACATTATGCTGTAGTTTGCTAACATCAAATCCAATTTTATTTTTGTTTAACCTCACGTACTGGGTTTTGCTAGTTTTTTTTCAGACTGTGGCTGCAAAATGAAAGTGCTTACAAGGTGTTTATGAATTCTTGTTATGAACCAGCTGCCAGTTACTGCAGGATGACACATTTCTGCAAGAGTCTAGTTGTTCAGTTTTCTGGTTGCTGGCTGTTGCTTTTCGGGCATGTGTGGGTTTTTTTCTGTTTTAGTTTTATTAGGATTAGTGCCAAGTACATTTGCAAACTCTGAACTGGGATCAGTACAAGGTGGTAGGTTTCATTTACTGTTTACTGAAATTGTAAGTATACATTGCTCAACTTTGCATAGTGAAGGGCTGTGCAACAAAACACTTCAGGATATACTGTAAATAGATTTTGCATAGGTCACGTATGAGTTACCATAAGTAACATCTTTATCAAAAAGACTGTGATATGTTGCTGCTACAGAATTACATTGTGAATGAGATACTAAATTTCATTACCGTCTGCTTAAATATTATAAATGGGAGTAGCAAACAGTATTCATATTGTGTTAAGGGCAATCGGATCAGTTACTTTATGCTATTTTAAGTAAAAGGGCTGTGAACTCAAGCATTGTGATGAATACAAGCTTAAAAGGAATTGTATTATTCTGTAAATGTTTACTAATAACTTTACAAATAACTTTCTCTTGCCTTTCTGAGTTTTAGCAATTGGATTTTGCTTGTTTTTACCAGGTGTAACACCAAGTTATAATCCATAACACTGGGTCTCCAAGTTATTTATGGGCCAACCTAAAATTGATTTTTGCTTTAGGCCTCTTGCACACAGGAAGTCAGATTGTGCTAAACAAGAGTAATGTTTCAAAATGACTGGTGCTGACAAAGTTCTAGTGTCTGTCTTCTGACGACGTTAAGAGGGAATTTTTTGCTTTGTTTCAGCTACCTGGAAAAAAAGAAAAAAAAAAAAAAACCCAAAACAAAAACAACACTGAAAGACCAAAGGCATATCTTTCTCTGTGCTCAAATTGTATCATGACTTTTTTCCTTCATGATCTTCTGTGCCGTATTGATGGAGAAGAACTTAACTGCAAGCAGAAACTGTTCACTTGATTCGGTCCATTTTGAGTAGCACATGTTGGGTAAGAATGGATGTAGGCGGGATATGCTAAGAAATGTTTTTTGTTGGTAGTCCATATTAGAGATATCTGCAGTTTCAGGATCACATAAAGATCTGTTTGGATAGAAAAGTGCTATGTTTGGCATATTTTTGTGGCGACGTATTTGCTGTAGTGTTGTTGTCTGTAAGGTTTGCCGTGAGCTAAGTGAGTGCTTGATCTTGTGTGAAAGAGTCAAGCCAAAAATTCGAGAACAGAGTTTCTACTCAGAATGTGGTTCTGCCTCATTTTCCCACACGCTGTGTTTGTGTCTCTGGAGCTCATGTTGCCCCTCTATTGCTTTGCTTTTTTTGCTTATGATTAGAAGGAGATGTGGTGTTTCCTGCAAAACAGCTGCCAGTATTCCCTGGTGACCTGTCAGAGAGGATCCAGTGGAATTACAGATTTAAAGGCAGGCCTAGAGGACTTTGGCAGCTGCAGCAGAGGTTTGGGGAAAGGCAGGGGGTTGCATTGTGCAGGATGCAGGAAGGAGGATTAGAAATGGAGTACAACGGCATAGGAGAGAAACTCTGGAGATTCAAGGACTGTTAGGTCTCTAACAACATAAGGACTTCACATCTACAAACAATTCAGATTTGGCTGAGAAAGTTGGACTATATCCATGTTTCCATAGGACATGGAGAATCTCCTGGAATAGTTTAAGATTGTTTGCAATGCTACTGATGCAGAGTTTGCAGTGCGCATTAGAACGATATGTAGCGCCTGGCTTTTAGACTCTTGCCTCTAAATAGACAAAATAACAGATACTGATCTGAAATTGGTTCTTTAGAAAGTGCAGTTAATTCAGTGAGAGAGTGTTAAACTTTCCTCCAAGATTAATGTCATTAATATGTTAACTGTTTGACAGCAGAAGTCACATGTTGGTTGTCACTTGCTGCAGTGGCTGCACAGAGACAGCTGAGAGGTTGCAGAAGGATTAATGTGGTAAAGAGGATTGTAACTTTGATTGTGCTCCTGTGCTCTTGGATTTGACAGCAACTGGTATTTAGAAACAAAACAGAATATGTGTTGTTATTTTTGTGGAATGTAACCATCCATTTGGAAGTACTTAAATGAATCAAAAAAGTTCTCTTTCAAACTTGAATACTGGATAGCATTGCAGGCTTCTGCAGAAACTGAAAAGTGGGTAGAGAATTTACGTGAGCATCTTAGGAGTGTTGATAAAACTATTTGCCTTGCGGGATTTTTTATTTTCAGGAGCGAAAACTTCCATTCTACTTTACGTTCACTTATGTCCACTGACTGTGCCACTGCTGTGTGTGAGCAGGGACAGCCACATCCACAGCTGTCTGAGTACAAGTTCACGGGCCCTGCTGGATCTAATCTCTTTACATATGAACTGCAAACGAGCATAGAAGTCGTAACACAGGTAGCTGATTGTCTCCTGAGTATGTTAGTATGTGAATATTTAATTTTGTAACAACTATTTCGTGTGTAAATGTCTTTTATTCACATACTAATTTATTAAATAGTCTGTATAAGAGCAGATTTGTACATTGTCTGAAGTTCCTTGTATATATGTAAAATAGGAACAGATAATTTAGTACAAAATTTTAAAGAACAGATGTGACCAGGGAAGTCAGTTTCATAGAGGAGCCACCACCACCCTGTCTTAAGCAGTTAATTTTGACAGCTGATGGCTTTCTTGTTTTGTCATATATTGTCATTACTTCTCTGAAACATTACCAGTGTCTAAGACTGATGCAATGCCACATACATAGCAAGGAGGGAGGAAGCGAGAGGCAACCCCATAGTCCTTGAGAAGGAATATATCAATATTTAGTTACAATTTATGCCCCCACCATCAAGATTCGTCTGAGAATTGACACCTTTGGCAAGTCCAGCCTCCCGTGGCCAATGCTTGCCCTGCTCAAACAGGGATTCTTTGCCCCTTTGTAGGGAGTTACTCTTCCAGCTTTCTGCTGCGCATACCTGCAAGGTGTTGCTGCCATCTTCTCCTGCTGACACCAAAGTGACAAGCACTTTTGTGAGTAAATGTGCAGATTTTACCTGTCCGAGCAGTGTCTGAGAACACGGATGGTTGTGAGGCACTGGCTAATTATGTTCTTTCTCCTGTATGATTTTACAGTGGTCACAGTTTCCATTTCGCTTCTAGGAAATTTTAAGAGAAGCTGGGTAATGCTAATGAATCTCGAATGGAGTCTGTCTAATCAGTGGAATACCTTCTGTGGCCCTCTTCCCCCAGGAAGAGGGGAGTTTGAGCAGATAAAAGGAAATGCCAAGTATAGCTCTTGGTTCTGATCACAAGGATGACCACCAATCTGACAGACTCAGCTGCAATAAGTAATCATGTAATCTTTTCCTTCCCTATCTATTAAGTAAGCATCCATTTAAAATAATGGGATGCCTTTATTATATTGTCATATCACAACAGTACCTCTTCCACCATTTGCTATGTTAGAATAAAAAAATCCATGGTTATTATTCTAGTTTGCTCTTGGGAATCAATAAATTGAGAAAGTTGTTTGGAGCAAAGCACCAGACATTTAGTTTGACTAAAAATCCAGTACAAAGAGATTGTTAGAAAATAACTTGCTATGGCATGTGATACTTAGATGACTTTAAAATATAAAGTTGGGGAATCAGTATCTTGAATGTTCATCTTTCCAGGAAATTAATTTTAATAACAGAGTAATATATTTCATTTCCAAACATATCCATAAGGTTGAAATTGAAGACACAGTTTACTAAAAAGCAGTCAAGCTTGAGAAAACCAGTAGCTGTGGTAAAAATTTAAGTAATTAATCTTGAATTTATATAATTTGTGTATGGAAATAATGTTTTTTCCTAAGTTTTGCTTTTTATACTGCTCAGTTTTGTTGGTTACACAGCAGTTCCTTTTCATCAGTCCTGAAGTAATTAATGGCAAAGTTGCAAGTTTTGATCAGGCTAATTAAAATTGATTAAAGAGTTGCTGAGGAAGTTGGTAAATCTTGAAATAATAACTATTATTTAATGAAATAAATGCTCCTTGAATGGAACTCTGCATTTTAGAGGCAGATGGGTAGCTTATATGGTTGTGGCCACAAATGTGAGGTGAGAGGAATGTAAATTCACAGCATCCTGCAAAGCAGTTTTAAAGGCACACTGAGGTGTGTGGTGAAAACTGGCAAATGACAGTTGGCATTTCTGGGAGTGAGGGAAAAAATTAAGACTGTTTAGTTCTTTAGTTGCAGGAGAATCTGGAGGAAATTTCAGCATTGGTAATTAAGGCTGTGAATGTGAAGATATGGAAGTGCTTGATCCTAAACAGAAAATGCCTTTATTTAGGTGCTGGAGATCTAAGAGAAACAGTTTGGAATATTCATTTTTTTTAAAGCATTTCTCTTTGTTCTTGAGGTATTTGCCTACTGCAAATTAATCATGGATGAATCCTTCTGCTACTGGCAAGTTTTTACTTGTGAGGATGCCAGACAAATTGTCATGTTTTGATTCTCTGTGGGAAAATTTTTCTTAGTTATCCTTGAAATATCAAACTAGTGAGCGCGGGGTTGATGATGCAAATACAAAACCTTCCCTTGCAGCAGCAGGTCACTGTTGCTTCCCTTACCTGCTCTTGGCTGACTGGGCAATGCTGTTCAAGCTCAAAGAGTAGCACCCACTTGGATTCTACAAGTTAAGTGCTGAAGGCTTTAGACAAGGAAAAAGTGCTGCATATTGAAGGAGAAACTGCGGCTTGTCCAAAGTTCTTGGCCTATGATTACATTCCACTTGGTACATTTGATTACTGTGTCAGTAGGGGGGTACCTGGCTGATCCCTGCCACGGAGGCTTTTGGTGTTAGGGCACCTGCATGCCGAAGTCAGTGCTGCTGAGCACTGCCCGGCTGACTGGAAAATTCCTCTTCTCACAGCCTGTCCCTGCCACCCTCTGCTGCCTCTGGCTGGGAGCACTGGAGCCGGCTCACTGCAGGGTCAGGGGGTGAGGAAACGGGGTTGCCACAAGGTGGGGGACAGGACTGTTAAGGGTTTATAGCACCTCTCAGCAAAAATCAGCTCCTGTCTTTTGTAGTATTTTGTAATTGTGCTTAACTTGACAGCACAAGCCCAGTGTTTGCAGCATATTGATCCAACCGGCTAGCCAAGCACTAGCCAGGAGGAATACATGATCTGTAAAGAATGATTTGTAAAGAATGGCCAAATACCTCCATAAAACAATATTTTTACCTAACAATATCAGGGATAGGACAATTAGATTTAAAAAATACTATTAGTAATCAAACACAAACAATTTCATTGAAGCCTGTCTGTCCTGAGGCCTGTTCTGTGGGATCAGCCAGGCCTTGCTTTTTGCAGTGCTCAAGAAGTCTGGTGTGAGGGCAAACAGTGCCATGTTTATAACTGAGATATAAACTTCTGGTTTTTTGCACTTACTATTTGCTCTGTGTGGGGGAAAAAAAAAAAAGTTTTTACCTTGAATGGTGCTTGGAGATAACCTCCAAGGTACAAACCAAGGCCCTTCCAACCTCTGGAAGGGCTGGGAGCAGTAGACCTTTTGGTGCTTTTCAGTCTTCCTGGTGTTTTTCTTAGAGTTTACCATTAAACTTGAAACAAGATAGTCATAAAGCAAACGACCCAATAACCAGGTCACAAGAATTCTTCATAAACCATTATAGGAGCAATCTCATGTCTGTCACAGATCATTTTACCGAGTCATCTGAACTGTTCTTGCACATTCCCCTCTTTCTTCTTGGCATGAAAGAGTTGGGACACCAAGTGCATCTCATGCAGATGATAGTGGTTGCTTATTGCTTAAGAAATTATTTGAGATTTCTTGGTGAAATTTTCTGTTAGATTATTATCCTTTGTTTTACTTTTTTTTTTTACATTTTTTCAGAGCACTTCACAGAGTTAATTTTGTTTAATTATCATTTGGTTGATTGCATTCAGAATAGTAATGAATTGGTGTTCTTTGGAGTGATGAAATCATTGTAACTAGCATAGAGGAACAATTTCCTCTTTCCCAACTTCCGTTTTTTCTTTTAGCCTTTGAAATGTTGTAAAATTAATTCCTTTTCCATTACAGAACGAAGACACGGTTCAATGTGTAAACCTTCCCCTTCTCCAGCTTCTCCAGCCTGTAATTCCAGGACATCCCTAGTACAGATGAAACCGAAATCCTGTATCAGCGGCCATAACCCTGTCAGCAGCAATTCAAAGCCATTCAAAACGCCCAAAGACAATCTACTTACCTCCAGTAGCAAACAGCACACAGTCTTTCCTTCAAAAGTGTCACGGGATAAACCATGGTACGTACCAAAATAATGGCTACCAACGATGCTGGTGTTCAGTGTATCTCTATGTCTATACCACAATGATCAAAAAAATCTGTGTTCTTATCTCACCTGAGTTTACAGTTTAAACCTCTACATTTCTGAAGGAGGAAACTGGGAAATTTTTTTATAGGAAGAAAAAAATTATATATAGGAAGGGGAAAAAGGACTGGATTACTTTTCTGATGTTCTGTCAAATGTTTTTTCTAAGATGCATATAGCAAGTGAGATATTGACCCAGTTTGCTATCTTTAAGGTCCATCTTCCATTACAGTATCAGCCCTTAAAACTGATGTTTTTAAACAGTGGGATAATTTTTGCAGAGTTTTTAATATTGTCTTAACTGATGTTCATGAAAACTTACTGGTTATAGTCATTTATCTTCAACAGCAGCTGCTGTTGGAGTTCATTCTGTATTTTGATAATGTTTGATGCCTTATAAGATGGCAGAGGAAAGTTTTGGCTGCAAAAATCACTATTTTGGGGGCGTCTTACATCATGTACTGTGATATATATACACATACAGGCTTTGAGACTGCCATGCCCATCCTCCCGTGACTGTGATGGTAGCAGCAGAGTTGCAAAAATGTAAATGAGAGCAGAACTGGGTCACTATTTTATCCCATAAGAAACTGTTTTGTCTTTAGTTATCTACAGGAAAGATGCTTTGTGATTAGGTCACTAGGTTGGTGACTTGAGATCTGGGTTCAGTTCCTGGTTCTGTTACGCCTTAGTTTCTTCAGCTTCAGTTCTCTGTCTGTAAATTTGAGATAGTGAGACTTCCTTTTTCTTAAGGTTTATCTACTTTTTTTGTAAAGATCCTTCCCTTTAATAAGTAATATCTAGCATAAGAAGGCTATGATTTTAAGCAGCATTTCTGGACACAGCTGCCTGAAAGCAGTAAATCATTTAATGCAAACCATTCACTCATGAGACAAAGCATAAACTCAAATTTTATTAAAGGAATAGCTCATGCTTTCTGAAACATGCACAAGTTGGTATGATTTCAAAGACAGCAGCTTCTGCCTGGCTGTAGAATTTACCTTGCACTGTAACAAAGTTGATGAAAATCTGTTCTTCCTATAAATCTAAACCCACCACCTCTTTAGGCATGATGAGTGTTATGGGCAATTATGGTATATAATTCTGAAAATAGAAAATCTGAATATTTAGATTACACACACATAAGTTAACTAGAATAGCCTCTATCTCATCTATGTGAAGTTCCTCATTAACTACTTAGAACCAAACATTATTGACTAAATAGTGACTTTTTCCTGTGAATGTTGGAAGGGAATTTTATATAAGAGAGGATTTTGTTTTTGAAGTCTAATTTAAAGAAAATCAGAAAGGACTTCAGAGTATTAACACTACTGACTATAAACCTGTTTCTCTTCCTGCTGTTACAGACAGCAACTTACATATCCACATTTCAGCAGACTAACTGAATCTATAAACAATATCTTCCGTTCTGGCAACAGATGGCATTCTGGCAGTCAGTAAAAGCTGGAAGGGAACAAAATAACTGAACATTTCCACCAATCCCTTTTCCCTTTATTGGGAACATCCCAAATATTTACTGATGATTAACAGCCTAGATTTAGCCATTTATAACTGTTGTACTGCTCTGTTAATCATTTGGCAATGAATATGACAGTAGTTGTACCTGAGAATTACCCAATTCTTGCAGCTCTGCTGGGACATCATACTGCAGTTTTGTTTACCAGTGGGGAGAAATGAGGCTTATAGTAGTTAAAGAGATTGTGATTACCACATAACAAATCACAAACACTCTGAAGTGAAGATCAATGAAATTGTCAAATTTAGTATTAAGTGCCTTAGATTATAGGACTTGTTAAAGAATAAAATCTGTCTGATAATCAGCACAGGTTATAGAGACCTGACAGCTGTTACAGAAGAAAGTGTTTGTTCCTATTCCATTAGAGGATTATAATATTTATTTAGAATTCTAGAAAATATTCAGCAGGTCTGATTCTTATCAGGAGAAAAAAGTAATTCATAAAATAATTCATAACATTTATTATTTCTTAAGATTCTTTCTTGTACAAGCCGTAGAATTTTTTATCTTATCTTTTAGAAGGAAATAATTGACACAAAAACATTTATCTCAAAAATGCAAGTAGGATTCATCATGTATCCACATGTGTTGTGGTTTATGATCCTCCGAAGCTTCCAGTTGTTCCATGCTTTTGTCTGTTACATTGTAGTCTTATACCAAACATTTACTTGACATGAGTTCTTCCAGACAGTTGTCAAATTAGCTTAATTCAAGAACTGTATCACTTTGAGGATTACTTTCCAGGCCTGGAATAACCTTTGTTGGGCTTGCCTGATTCTTTTGTACAGCATCTCCTTTAAATTTTAGCTTGTTACAATTAGTATTTCAGGAATGGCCTCTGCAAGAGCATGGCCCAGTAGATCTGTCTTTTGCCGTGCCTGCCTTCATATAGACCCAACACTTATATTGTTTAATTCATTATAGTTTTGGTTGAAGCATCATCTTGAGTAGCTCTTTCTTTTCTTCACATTCGGTTTTGTTCTAAGGTGTGCTGCAGAGGTCCAGGTTCCTCCGTGGCTAAAGCTTTAAAAAGCATGATCAGAATGATCAGATGAAAGAGATCTGGAACCATTTCATTTTTTAGATGATGTTCTAATACTTCCCTTCCTGTAGTTGGAATATAAAGTGTTATTGTGAATACATCATCCAGAAATATCTGTCAGCCCTGATTTTTTCCCCTGTATGTCTCTAACATCGTTGCTATTCATACAGCAGTGCTTAGAGACTGGAGCAGAGCTGGAGCACCACTGCACTGTGCACAAGATAAATGCAAACCATCACTTTCTGCAGCTTGCAGTCGAGGTGGTAAGAGGTACAGCAGAAGGGTAGAAAATAGAAAGGAAATGAGTAAGATGATTGGTAGCAATGACAACAATAATGAACAAGTGATCACGATTAATAAGCATAGCCCAGATGCTTACCCTTTATACAAGGCATTCCTGCATCCAGGAGCTCTCTCCCTCCCTGCTGACCTGCCTAAAGGATGCTGCTTTGCTTGCTGTGCCCCAGCACAGCCTCTGGGAGCTGCCACGGAGGATTTAGGTGCTGTGGTGCTACTGAGTGTTCATTTCTACCCACCCATGATCTAAGGTAGTATAAAATTGAGGTAAAGTGTTCAAGTGAGCTAGCCCTGAGATACCAGCTGAAGCAGGTCTCCTTGGCCTGCCTCCACAAAGCTCAGCCACTGCCTGCCAGAAGTTCTGAAAATGAAGAAAATGAGATGGAAATTATGTGGTTTTCATCAACACAGAGAAAACTGACACTCTTTCTGTAAAGAGAAATAGGATCACAAAGGTATAGCTGTGGATAACTGTTTAAAATTTATAATGTCACTTTTCAAAGTATTTTTTAATCATCTCTTAGTTTTTATCTTTTTGCGTTAGAAAATACCGTCTTTCATACTGAGGCTGAGAAAGTGAAAATAGTCATGATTTAAGGATATTGCAGCATGGAAACGATACTCAGCAGAATTAACTTGGACCATATAGTCCAACATTAAATCACTTTACACATTGTAGAGGCAATCCCAGCAATGTAAAATAGAGCAGTGTTTTATGTTATTAAATGTGAATTTCTTTTCTCACAGATTTGAAAAGAGTTGAATGAGTGACTGAGATTTTAGAATTAATATAGTTACAAATTACAAAAACCCAGCAAAATTACATCACAGCAAGGAGTAGTAATTTTTAAAAACCTGAAGAAAGGGAAACAGAGGAGCTCCAGGTGTGAGAAGTGTTGGGACACACTACAGTGTGTTTTTCTTGCTTGCTGGAAGGGATCTACAACATTCATCTAGTCCAACTGCCTGACAAAACATGAGAAAACAGAAGGAAATGTTATCTGAGAAAGAGAATGAATTTCTAAAGCCTATCATGTTCAAGCGCTTTGTGTAACTCTCAGACAACTTTTTAGCCTTTTGCTGATTCCCTCTTAATTCATCAGCACTGATACTGTACCACTGGTCAGCAACGCTGGAGGCCATACGCCAGTATCAGTATAACCAGGGACAGGGGAAAACTGTTTTTGCTCCCTAATCTTATTTGCCATATCCCTGTTTTGATATAAGCACAACAATACAATAAAAGCTCATATTGCTTATCCACTGTGACGGCTGAATATTTTTGTCACTACTTTCCAGTAATTGTATCCCTGTGTTTCATTGCAGGCCGAGCAGCTTGTTTCATGTGTAACTTTACATTCACTTGGATTAAAATGTCTTTTTGAGTTCATGAGCTTTACCAAATACTCCATTCTGCTTTTTACAACTGTCTTTGTCTCTTCATTATTTAGTTTCCCTCAATCCTGATTCCATCAGCAAATATTATCACATTTACTTATCACATGTAATCTTATATTTATTTCTCAAATCCACCAAAGTTTTCAGTCACGTTAGGCTCGGTTATGATGGCTAAAAAGGGCCCCTAGCAAGCACCCTTGATGAATCATAAATCTCTGAAAAACTAGTTTTGAATTTCATATTGTTTAACATTTGCTTTTAAACTGTTCATATTTGTGTTTTATAATGCCTTTCAAAAATTGGAGCATTATCACAGTTTTTTGTCAGCTTAACTGGTAACTTCATCAAAAAGTAAAACCAGATTTTTGGTCAAGATCTGATTTTCAGCAAAATTATGTGAACTAATTGTTTATCCGTTTATTCTTATTAGCTTTTCCATTATTTCTTCCAAGACACTTTGGTTTGGGTTTTCAGTGTGGGTTCAAGAGCAGCAGTCAGCTAGTTGTCAAATATTCCGAGATTCAATTAGAAATAATTATGGTGAGACCCAGTATATCTACATCTCTTTTGGAACTCATGGCCACATTATGCAGATTTCCTTACGTAAAAAGAAAAAACCAATCGTTAATTTTCAGCTGGCACTTGACACTTACTGAGGGAATCAAAAAGCATTTTTATCTGATTAGAGAGAGTTACCATATTTCCTTCTTTTAGAAGAAAAAAATGAATGTTTCTGACATGTTTGCATTTCTAGTAACTATTTTATTGCCCTTTAGGTGGATACTGCTAATCTTATTAGAGTTTCTTTTGTCAAGAAAAAGTGAATTTGTCTTTACTGAATAGAGATTTTTTCCTTCATTTTCTTTTGTTTGTTGCATGTTGGTTTTCTAATTGTCCCTTTTGAAGGTTGTCTTTAAAAAAATCTAAATTCAAAACTTCTTTTTAAAATACAGTAAATAAAATTAAAAAAACTGATTTTTATTTTTCTTTAAAATAAATACCTGATTTTTACTCAAAACTCTGTTTGCGGAAAGAACTCTAACCATCAAATATAAATATAAGCATTTATGATCTATTTACTTTTTTAGGCCTTAATGGTTGACTATGGTCACTGATCCTGTGCAGCTTCCAATTTGGCGTTTGGTTATCAGTTCATCTTTATGTGTTATGCTAAGATTAAACAGGAGTTCCTCACTGTTGAATGCAGTACCTTTTTTTATGTGTTTTTAAAAAAAGAGAGAAATTATCACCTGCAGCTTCTGAAATCTCAAATAATTTACTGTGGAGTGCCAGGAGTGTTGTAGAATTCGTGTGTCCTCCAATACTGCAGTATTTTTGTTTTTCCTTTTACACTGCAGTGAAATGCATAGTGAAGATTGACTTGTTGATCTGTAACAAAACGAAACAAAAATGTTCCCCCCCGGGTGTTTTTCATTATCACAGTGATCCATCCATATGTGCCTTGCGATCTGAGATTCTGAACACAGCAAAGCAGAGAAACCCTTTTCGTTTTTATTAACCATATTTAATACTAGTCCAGATAATGTGTTTAACCTTTTCACTGCGTATCAGTACTTTGAATTAAGGTAGATCTTAGAAAATGAGCATGAAGATATGTTCGTATGTTTTTACATGGTTTATATATAGTAAAACTACTTGATGTAGAGTAAGATTATCCTATTTTCAGAAAATGTAATTGCCATCTGTTTAAAGAAAAAAAATTAATTCCTACTCTGAGATCTTACAATTTTTGCCTGCCTTACAAGTAATAAATACCACAGTTTAAAAAAAGTAGAGGATCAAATCCTCCCTTTCATAGCTTCATGTTTGCATTCATTGAAATACTTAATGCAGTTCTGATTTTGTGAGCAAGGTACATTTTTTTGCTTAGTTACTGGCCAATGACCTACATCTCACAGCAGTCAGATCTGTATTCTGTCTGACTGCTCCCCTTATGGTACCACAGGGTATGGAAGTTTCATATAATTTAATTCCAGTTCCAGAATATGTCTTGGTGCCTAAATCTTCTTAGTAGTTATGTATACTTACTGTTTATATCAAAGTTCATACATTTTCCTATGTTAAAACACATGCAGAAGAAAGATTGGAGCGTGTGGGAGAGTCCACTCCAGCCACACACACACTGTGCTTTCTGTTTGTCATCTTCAGCAGTTACAGAGAAACAGAGATTTGTAGGAGACCAGGAAGATCAGGACTTAAATTATTTTGAATCCTGCTTCGATGTTTCCAATGGAGAATGCCATCTCAAAGTCGTGTCTTTCTGATTGTAAAAACTCCACGCCTATTAACCATTCCATCTGTAGGAAGGTGCAGTGAAGGTGCCATTTTTCAGACACAAAAGACTGAAATTATGTGTCAGTTGTGAATGGGGGGAAGCTCCTAACCATACAATTAAGCAATATTTTTTATTTGCATTTGTTTCAGTAAGGAGTAGTATATAATTTATATATCAGTTGGTAGTCTACAAGACATCCAATTCTGGAGTTGTTGAGTAGGTAAAAAGCAGCTATCATTGTTGGATATTTCCTCATGCAGATAGAACCCAGAAATGTTAGAATACTGTTGGAACTGGAAATCACTTGTCTCAGTCTTTTTTGCTGCCAAATGGAGAAGGTAACATTTGTTACTGTCAAATATTCTGTGATGGTAGGAGTAAAGGAGTAAAGGAGTAAACTTTATTCTGAAAAGGGCCAACTAAGCTAATAATTTTATTGGGAATTTTTATTTTTTAGTTCCTAAGATTTTATTAAAAGTACATTGTAGTAATGCTCAAGTCATCAAGGATTGCAATGCTTTTAAAGAGACTGCCGTTAAGATTTCTGTGCTTAAAATCTCTTTTCTCCTTGTTTCCAGAACTTATATGTCATTCAGACACATCTGAGCAAATGAATTATTTTTGTGTTTGTTTAAAAATATTAATATTATTAGCAAACTGCTTCGTTATCATGGTGAGTTTATGTGTAAGGGGTATGTTTTGCTTAGTACCAAATACTGATTTTGCTTATGAATAGTAGGGAATCGAATTTTTACAAAAATACAAAGGTTGATTTTCCTAATTCTCTACATTGCCAGGCTTTACAGATGCTTGATTTTGTAACTGTTTGATTGAATAAAAATAGTCAATAATGGTACCAAGTATTTCATTTTAGTCTGGTCTTAAGATACTGTGTCACTTGCATTAAACTTTTTAGATCTGTGGAAAGGGATTAAGTAACTGTAAATCTTCGGTACAGAAAATACCACTTGAAGATTTTTCTTTGGTTTTGCAGCGTTCCTGTTCCAGTAGTCAGTCTAGAGAAAATTCCTAACCTAGTGAAGGCAGATGGTGCCAATGTTAAAATGAATTCTGCAACCACTACCACCATCACCTCCTCCTTAGCCTCTTCATCCACCATACCTGCTCCAACTCTGGTTAAATCTGGTTTGACATCCAAGTCAGTGCCACCATCACCAGAAAAGATTCTGAACGGCAAAGGAATTGTAGCTCCGTCAATAGACAAGAAACACCAAAATGGCACTAAAAGCAGTAACAAGCCTTACAAAAGACTTTCAGGTGAGTGATGTTGTAGTTATCTGTTGAGGTAGTCTGTCTGTCTTTGTTAATATTTCTATACCTCGTAATATAGCTAATAAAATGCTGTAGCCTGGTTTTGGTTTGATTTTTTTTTTTACTGTAAGATGCCAGTTTGCATATATTAAAAAAAAAAAAGCTTTCACAGTCTTAGCATGTGTAAAGTATTTGCAAAGTACACATTCTGTTTAGCTTGAAATTACTGGTCAACAAGCCAAATATAAATCTTTAAGGAGGTAAATTCATTAAAACAGAAAGGGAGAAGACTTCCTCAAGCCATTATGGGATTTGGGTTTGTTTACAACCAAAAGAAAATGTGCCTTGGTTGGGTGACTTCAGTCATTATCAAGTTGAATTGGTTTAAGACTTTGGATTATCCTCCAAGTCATTATTTTTTTTAAAGAATCTTTTTTCTTGGTTTTAGATACTAGAAAATTCTATGAAGATACAGGAAATGTGGACAAGTCTTAAAAGCTGTAATTGCCCTCCACCCTTACCCCTCTGCAATTCACACGAGTGGAGACGTTTCTAGCATGGGGCTCTTGATCTTTCTCAGGAAGGCAGGACAGTGGAGTTGAGGAAGCAGCATTAAACAGGAAATGCCCTGGATGGCCTTAGGCAGGGTAGCTTTGAGGGTGTGTGGTCCCCATCCAAACCTGCCACCAAAGCACAGAACGCCACGTTGCGGGAGGGCAGAGGCTCCATTAGAAAGGTTGCCATCCACTGGGAGGAGGAATTATTTTCTGTGGAGTTCCCTGGAGGTGACCCATGCCAGCTGTAGGGCAGCAAGTAGAGAATTCGCCACATAAAGCTGAGAACAGATTTTGCTGCAAATGAAAGGAAACAAAGTGTTTTTAGGGATTTTATTTTATGTTTTTTTTAAAGCAAAAGGAACTGACTCGAGTTTTCGGCTCCAGAAGCTGCGCCGGGTCTATTCATGAGCTGGCAGTACTTTGTGACTCGGGCAGGAACTTCTTGTGTGTACTGAAAGGCTAATTTTGCTAATGGCAGCATGATCCGCACTGGATCGTCACTTTGGCACAAAGTTAGTTCACATGGTTTCTAAATGTGCACTAGTTAGGAACCAAGTATAAGTTGTACAAGATAGATGGTTTCATTTCCAGTTAATGAGTGTGCCCTATTTTTTGCCTGAATATCAGGTTTATTTTTTTCATTTTCTCAAATTTGGCAGTTAGCCTATGGTACTGCTACCCTGGCTGGATTCCAGTCCAGTGTGAGGTGTTTGCTAGGGCTGTGTGGGGCATGGAACAATGCCATTGCCTGAAAGGATTCAGTACACTGATTGCTTTCTTAACTAGTTAAAGGTGGTGTATAAGAAGATAGAACCATTGGTCATTTATAGTGTTTCACAAAATGAAAAAAATATTACAAGAAAGTAGCTTAAGATTTGGCTTTAACCCTTAACATTTCACTTTCTAAGATCCAATTTTATTATTCTAATAAAAACTCTCTCTATTTTACAATTAATTTAAAATACTGCTTCCTTTTAACCTGTTATTTCCTTTAATGGCTTAGATGCTTAATTTAGCTAATCAATTCTGAATTCCTCCTTGGGCAGTTGAAACTGAGAGTGGTTTTCCTCATGTCACCACATAGCACTGCAGGGCTGTAGGTGATACTTGTACTTTTTTGTACAAGTCCTTGCTGAAATGTATTCATGAAGGAGAATCAGTTCAGCCTTCCTTCAGCTTACTGGCTTTTTCTGTGGAGGTGACTCCTGAGCTCTTCTGTGTCTGAGCTCTCACTTGCAGTATCTTCCAGGCTAGGGAACGTCTCCGTGGTGGAAATTTCTGCACAGGACTGATTGAGCACCCTGATAGGCGTGTGTTTACTTTTATATGGTTAACAAATCCACAGAACTGAGATTTTTTTACAGCTCCTCTGTCATTATCAGATTTACAGTCTGTTCGGTCTTACTTCCACTGGCTCAAGTATTGATGCAGCAATGCAATAATTTAGCAATGATGCAAACAGTGGAAGTCCTGAGAGCACTGGAGATGAATTGCCTGTAGATTGTGTGTCACTATGATGGATTCCTCTCCATTATTATACAGGATTATACAAAGGCTGAGAAAAAGATCTTGGAAGGTCAATGAGATGATTAGTTTAGATATTGCATAATTTCATTCATTTCATGTTAAAAGAATGAAACAGTGGTTGGGGGATTTAGGTTTCGCTCAGTCCACTGCTCTGGAGCTGTACAGATGTTAATTTTTGAAGCTCCTTAATAAGTTTGGCCAGTTTACATCTGTTTCCTTCCCTTTTTAGCAACCTCTACTCTCCCTCACACCATTTCCCCAACTGTGATTGAAGTTTATTTTTTATTTTGCTGAGAGCTGGTGGTTGTTTTGGTGATGAATGAACCTGCCCTCTTTTCAGGACCACTGTCCTTGATGAGAGAGAGGAAACAGCTTGCAGAACCACAAAAGACAGTCTGTAGCTGCCCAGCTTAAGTGGATCAGTGTTCCCCAGTAGCAAACTGGGGAAAAAAAAGTATTTTTTTCCTAAATCTTCCTTAGTTCTTGCTCTTTTTGGGTGAAGTCAAAGAATGATGATGCCCAGCTTACACCAAACAGGAGTTTGTGACAGTTCAGTTTTGGCCCTTCCTCTTCTTTCGGTGAGGTTATAACAAATGCTCTTTACATTGTCCACTCAACATGAAGAAGTGGAATCCATTCCAAAGAAACAGCTTTCTCAAGCTGTGCATGTGCACAGGAGTCTGGGGGTTGTCACGCTACACATTTCCAAATACAGAAGTAGTCAGAAGCTGCATTTTGTTATTGATAAGAAGGTGATAAGCTTTATTTAGTGTGTTGCCCAAACCAGACACATCTGTAACTGGCAATTAGATGTTCATGATTTCTCTGGAACAGCCACACATGCTTCAGTCAGAAGTGGTTCCCTCTTTGTTCAGTATTTTCTGTTTCTCAGAGAAAGCATGTTATTTTGTTGTTCAGTCAAAGGTGGAGGCTTCTAGTCTTTCTGACTGTAATTCCTTATGTTCATGTTATCTGTTTATGTTTTCCTAATAATTGGGTTTGCTATGTAATCAGTCCTACAAGTCTTACTTGGTTGGGACATTAACGACAAGTTAATCTGGAGAGCTTTTGATTTTTGAAATATGTTTTCCTGTTGATCCAAAACAGTCCTTGTTTGGTGGCTTTCAGAACACTTTCCATAGCATTATGATTGCCCTCAGGATTTTTCATTTGAAGGCATATCTATTAGTCCATGTAGTCTATTTAGTTTGTTTTTTTAATTTGCATTGAAGAGTTTTAGATGGGTGTTTCAGGAGTCTGCAACAGGAACATCTTACACTCAAACCCCAGGAGTAATTAACTCCTTTGGTTCATAAACGTGTTATCATTCACTAAGTAAAAAAAAATGTTTATTATATTGAGTCATACACAACTACTTTTCTGTTTCTGTTGTGCTGTAAATGCCACAGAATCTACAATGTATTTCAGTCCCTTTGTAGATTTCACCAAAAAATAGTTGCAGCTGTTTTTTCTAAACTCACTTTTTGGTATGTCTCTGCTGATATGTCGATAAAATAACCATTTAACGTTTGCATAAGCATTTTTAAGTCCGTGTAGCAGAATACATGAAACTGCTAGTGTTTGTGTATCTGGAGGACAGTTGCTGTCTAACATAGGCTACTTGGCCTCACTTTTCTTCTTCCAGCTGTTCTGCTTGCTGTGATGCTGTCATAACATTGTAACACAGCTGTGAATCACTGTCTTTCTCTTAGCTCTCGTTTGTTTGTTTATGAAGAATTTTTAGATCCTCTGATTAAATGTTGTATTTGAGCACAGGATGTTTATTATATCTGAGTGTAACACCACTGCATAGTTAAAATAGGATTTGCCAAATAGTTTATATTCCCTTATCAAAAAAAAGCAAACCAGTCTGCGAATCAGACCACACTTTGTCAAGGTGTGTGAAGGTAGTGGTAGGGTTTGGGTGGCATAAACTAAAAAGTGTTATGTCCATAGTTTTGTTACAGCTCTTAGTGGAAGCCCTAAAACTATATTAACATAACCTAAAGGAGGTAATGCTATCTACGGTATATAAATACTAAAATATTAATGAAAATTAAATATGCAAATACAGCATATTAAATTTTAATGCATTTTTAATGTTAATCATGAGGAAAACTCATGTAAATGCCTTGTTTTCACAATCTCTGCAAACTCAAAACTCCATGCCACCCTCCACTTAGGGTAATATAAACTAACATACATGTTATTTTTATACAGATTTTGGGGACAGATTTAGATAAACTTTGGTTTTTAAATGCCACCAGTAATCACACATTTACTTTGGAGACACCATGGGTTGTTTTCTAGAATTTCTAAGTATGTGAGAGAAATGTTGTTCAAAGCACTTGTGATATTGTATGTGTTGTGTATGTATTGTTAGCCCAGGCCAGGACCAAGATGTACTGTATTTCACGGCCTCAGATCAGAAGCAGTGTTAGAGAGGGAATTGAAGTTGCAAGGCATTGGCTTGGTCCTATGTTTGGGCCGTTCCATTGAGTACAGCACTGTAAACAGACTTATTGCCATGAAATCTGTGGCTGAAATCCTGCTCTGTACGGTTTAAAACATGCAAGGACAAAAAAATGCACAACTGTATGAGTGAGGCACACAAGCACTGTTTATAAGGGATGCTGGGTAGGGATCAGTCGTTCAGGTTGGGCCTGAAGTAAGTTCTATCAGGCAAAAATTATAAGCTGCTCTGGTTAAAACTTCTGTAATAATCTGTTTTTTTCTCCTTTTTCGCCAAACAGAAAGAGAATTTGACCCAAATAAACACTGTGGAGTACTGGATCCTGAAACAAAGAAACCTTGCACAAGATCACTCACCTGCAAGGTATTTTTCTTAGAAGATAAAATATCAGATGCTTTGTTATAGTTTAAATCCTACCACAGTAGTTTGAGAGGTCATACCTGCTCCTGTCTTACAGACAATGGGTATGGTATTCAGACGCTGTCTTCAGGTAATTCTTTTGAGTAATTCTGTTTCTTTGAACCAGAGCATCTGCATTATTCCACTGATATTTCTAAAAATATTTTTTTTGTTACTTTATTATGCAGAAAGCATTAACGTCTCATGTAGAAGCCCAGGTGTTATTTTAAATGTTCCTTTTTTGGTTCATGTGTGCAACAGTGTTGAAGTATAGTCAGTTTTTAGTTTAAAAAAATCAACGTATTTTTGTATAATGAATTGGAGGCTGCCCTTGTGATAGTAGTAACTCTCATGTCAAAAAGCAGCAGCAATGTAAGACAGTTATAATGAACATTTGTATGTGTATGTGCTGCCTGTCAGTAGAGGTGATCAGTTAAATTTGCTTTAAAATGTATTCACGGTTCTCAATCCAATTAAATCAGTTTTTCATTGGAAGCTAAAAGCTACAATGATGTTACTTGTTAATATCTTAAAATTACCGGAATTCTATTTTCTGTCTGGAAAAGGTAAGTCAATAGTCTCTATTATATGAAAATTGTTGCAAAAAGTAGTTTTAGCCTTGATGTTGGCATTCCTTAAGAATGAGTTCATAAATTATCAAAGATAATGTGGAATAGCAGCTTTATTTCCATAACTGTGGCTAAAGTTATTTGAAGTAGATTTTATCTTTTAGAATTATGGTGTATCAGAAGTATAGAGGACTCATAAACAATGTCATGCACACACAAATGCTTTTTAACCACCCTATTTTTAGACTCATTCACTTAATCATCGACGAGCAGTTCCAGGCCGTAAAAAACAGTTTGACATCCTTCTAGCTGAACACAAAGCTCGATCCAGGGAAAAAGAAGTCGCAAAAGACAAAGAGCATCCACCATCTGCAAGGGAAAGCTATCAGAGCCAGCCCACACCAGCACAAGACTCTCTGTCAGGATCCTCAGTGAACTCTGGGCAAGAATCTAAAGTAACGTCTCCTGCAAAATCTAGACCACCAAATTCTGTACTTCCAAGGTAAGCAGTTCTCCAGTGTGGAATGGTGCATTCTGAAGGTGCTGTAAGAAACTTCTTAGTCTTTCATACATCTAATTTTATAAGCATTCAATACTTCTTTAGGCTACTGCACAATAGAACATACTAATATAAGAACTTCTGCTAGCTCTTACTAACTTAAATCTGTCCATAGTAACCTGTGGTCTGATTGGGAATGAGGTAAGGAGTAGTGTCCACCTTCAGCACAGAATCTCAGACTAACTACATTTCTTTTTATTTTTTTTTTTTTGGCTACAATGATCAGTAATAATTAGGAAAGTTTATATTCCAATCATTCTGGCACATTTAGGAATAAAAGTCTATTTACATGAATCATTGCAGGTATTAGTGAAGTACAGATGAAATTCTGCACATTTACGTAGAATTTTTCTCTACAAATACTTCGCCAATTACATCAATGGAATTCTTGTAAAAAAAGGTGTAATTTAGTGTTGATTCGAAACTACTGATATGAAACTGTCCATAGCACGTCTTCCCTTGTTTTGAAGACTTTTCTTAGAAAAGACAAAAATAGTCTTCAGAAGGACAATGCAAACTTCTGAAGGCATTCCTTTACAAAAAAACAAAAAGTATGAGGTATTTGGTTGGCTGAATTCTAATTATCCTCTGGAAAACTTTCCCATATGTTTTATTTATTTGTGGGAGTTTTTTGGTGCTAGTTTTGGCTGGACAGCATAGAGCTAAACTAGTTGGTTTTGTTCATATTGATATTGATTCATCATTAATTTCTTTGCAGAAGCCTTGGTGAAGCTCATTGTGGGGCTTTTGTACTATGACAGTCCCTATTTCACAGAGATACTTCTTGTATTTGCTCTCTCAAGTCCTACAGAGACAGCTGTTTCGATTCACCAAGCCCTAATGCAATTTTATTCCTACAGTGGCAGAGGTGGGCCTTGGAGGGTTTGAGTGAAAGGACAATGAAAGAATACCCATAGATAAGTTGGTGTGAATCTGCCCAATTCTTGTAAAGGGACTGACCTTACAGAGTCCTTACACAGAGAGGAGCACAGACAGGCAGACATGGGGTTTAGTAGGTGTTACAGTCAAAGCAGCAAAACTGGAATGCAATTTCATGAGAGTCAGCTGAAGAAATTACAGAGATAGTGGTGCACGAGGAGGAGGATTTTAGCAGTCGTATGTTGTGTTTGTACAGCCTACACTTCTAGTTCTGCTGAGGTGCCTCTGTTTGGGTCATCCTGTCTGGTTTTGCAAGCAGCTGTGCCAATGGAAAGCCTTGCTGCCTGTTTGGGAGGCAGCCCAGCCTGTGGCTCCACTGCTGGAAGGGGTTCTGTGAGTGCTCCCTGCTCACTGAGGCACAGCTCCCTGGGTTCACTGCAGGTGGCTTGGCTTGACCCTGCCAAGCTCTCCTCAAGGCTGCAGAGCACTGGAACAATCCATCCCTGGCAGCAGCAGCTGCAGCAGTTACTCCCAGCTGATGCTATCCATGAGCAATCCCTGCACGGGTCAGGAGAGGGCACCTGTCCACAGGCTTAGTGACTGCTGTGCCTCGAGACCGTGAATTCATGAGACCGAAGATCATCTGCAGGTTTTGCCCTTGTGGACATCTCCTCCAGCCTCAGAGATCTCCATACATACTGGTTGTATAGACCAAGTATTGGTCTGTAATTGAGACCCTTTTCCACCCCCACTTCTAATCTTATCTGTTTCCAAACTACTTTTGAAAGGCATCACATCCTGTGGTGCAGGCATTCCTACTTTGTTTAGTTGGATTTTAGACAAGGGTAAAGAAAACCTACATGCTGTGAGAGCTTCTCCCAGTTACTTCACCCACTAATCTAGCTGTAGAGGGTGTCAGCTAAACACTTTTATTAAATTTAGTACACTGAGTTCAGTAGGATTTTGGTATGAAATATAAATTCATAACTGGATACTTGGGATTAATCAAGTAGCAGAGTGATGGTGCACTGTAAGACAATTTTACACATCTGATTTTTATTTACGTATTAAGTATACTTTGCTTCTCTCAAGATCTAAAACCGAACTTCATGGCAAATTTAAAATTCCAGGTAATACAAAGGTGCTTCTGCTAATGTTAATGATAACCCCATGATGTATTTCTGACAAGACCAAATAGCAGCTATTCAGTATCTTTTACTGTCCTTCTTTACATGATTATTTCTGGTATCATTTACTTTGCTTCCTGATGCCAGCAGGTAGGTTTGCAGAGCCTTTGAACACTGATGATTTAAATGTGTATTCTCCTTCTAGACCTTCATCTGCAAATAGCATAAACAGCAACAGTTCTTCAAACCACAGTGGGTACGTACCAGAACTGCCACTGCCTTCCATGGGAGGAGATATAACGAGCAGATTGTCCAGTGATGAAGGAGAAGCGGATGGAGCTGAAGAATCTGAAAAATTAGACTGTCATTTTTCTGGACACCATCCCAGACCTCTTGGGGTATGTGTCTGTCTCTGGCATGCCTTGCCATTATTCTTACATAATTAGAGAGGGGAGAAAAAGTAATTTCTTAAAAAGGTAAGGAATAAGGACCTTACATTCTGAAAACTGTTCTAAAGAGAACAAATACATTTAATAGAAAATTGTGCGGATGGGATAAGATAGGAGGAGACGACTGGTCAGTACACATGACAAATTGGTTGCAGGGCAAGATGAGCAGAAATTCAGGAGTTCTAGTTTTAGAACTAGTAGTTTTAGTTCTCAGTATACTACAATTTGAGTATATTTCTGCTAAACTGAGGAAAGTTGCATTGCTTTAAATGTGACATGAACAGGTGTCACTCTGTGTTGTCATAGTTCTTCCAAAACTGTACCTTGCATCAGGGGGCTACTACAGTTCTTTTTTGTAGTCTGGTTTAAAGCAGTAATTAAATATCATTTATGTGAGTGTATGTAGACTTAGAAGCTATTGGTTCATTCATCTAAAATGGAAAGGCTCTGGTGGTGGCTCAAGTATGTATTCTCTGGCAGCTGGTTTTATCTTCCTCCTGTGTTAATGAGAAATTTCATTCTCAGTACTATGAACTGCTCTGTGGCATTATCTCTGCAGTGTGAATTTGTTTATGCTGTACAAACCAAGATGCGATGGAAGAACTCTTAAACTTCTAAAGAGTTGGATTTCATAAAAATTGAGCCAAGGAATACACTTACATGTTTGCCATATGATATGCAGACTAAAACAAACACTGTGATAACTGTAGCATAGTTTATATTCCCTAGAGCAAAGGAGAACTTGTTACTGTCAGACACCAAGAAAAAGTATGACCTGAACGTTAAATGACTGTGAGATGAAATTTTGTATTTGGTTCTTACAGAGAAAATCATTATTATTATAGTCCATTTAGTACTATGATATGCAGGAACCTCCTGTTTCCTTGGTACTCTTGTATTCTACTTTGGCTTTGCTGACTGCTTGTCTGTGAATTAAAAACTAAAGGCTCACTGCATGGGTGCCCACACAATTTAAAAAATAATCTAAGCACAGTCAGTTCTTGTAGAGGCCTCATCAGCGAAGCATGGCTGTCAGTAGCCATTTTGGTTTAGGACACTAGTTCTGTTTCAAGGCAAACCCACTGAGTCATCTGTTCTCTGAAATTTTAGCATCTCTCAGCTGAAGCAGTTACTGGTAGTGCAACTATTCTTACTCCATATCATTGTGAAGTCAGAAAAGATGGAGTAAATTACCTCCAGCACAGTTCTACCTGATGTTAGTGGTAGCTCTCTGGGAGGTGAGGCTAGTTTATCAACATAGGTGGTGGTTTTAATTAACCTGTTTAACCTTGTCATGAAACAGAGTGAAGATGAACAGTTGCAGTCAGCACTTGCTGTCCATTAAGCTGAAAAGTACTTTAAGTGGATGCTTTTCTACCACATCAGTGCTTCTGCTCTCAGCCAGAATTTCTGTGACTTGGTCCCTTGTGTGATGGAGAGTTGTCTTGTTTTCTCAGGATGATTTATAACAGGTTTCTCTACATCATGCAGATCACTAATACTTAACTGAAGCAAGGGTAGATTCCTGATCATACCATTTCAGTGTGGTAGGACTTTACAGGAAGTTCTCCAAAGAGAGTTACTCCTGAGCTCTGCAGAATTCTCAAAATATTTACTACTCCTCTAGATGATTTTCATGCACTGTGAAGAGTGTATCCTGTGTTCTCTTGTGGCACAGATGCCATAGATTATAATTTACTGTTTTACTGAAATGTCTGTGGTTTGTTTATTAAATACACACTAAAGATGTTCCTGTTGCACCTTTTTCCTCTTCAGTTATATTTTTATTGCTGTTACTCAATTATAAGATTTAATATGCACAGAATAGCGTAACTTGTCTTTCTGGGGTAGTAAGAGTATTACTAACCAACATTGCCATCTTAAAAGTACTTCAGCAGTTACATTTTTTCTGACATTGACTCATTAGCAAAGTTTGAAATATACTTTAAGTGAAACACTATGCACATATTTCATAATTTTTGAAAAAAGTATTTATGCTACAGGTAGCATAAATCCTATCTGTAGTATAACACCTTTTAAAGTTGTTTTGGATGCATAATACAAATTACAACGGTTTTTCCTTGATCTATCAATAAATATTTTATAATGTAGAAATACATTTTTGTAAGCAACATTGAAATACCTTTTCTTTCAGTTCTGTTCCTATGGCAGTCGCTTAATGGGAAGAGGGTACTATGTCTTTGACAGAAGATGGGACCATTTTCGATTCGCACTGAACTCCATGGTAGAAAAACACTTGAACTCACAGATGTGGAAGTAAGTGGGATTTTTACACTTGGTGGGTACTTTAACATTTTTTAATTTTGTAGAACTTCTAAATTAAACACTCCATAGGCAGCTTTTGTAAAATTACCTCTGTATTAAGGCATAGTGGATATATATGTTCAAATCATTTCTTTTAAGGAATACACAGCCCAACAGAACAATCTCCTATTCTGGTGTAAATTTCTGCTAGATTTAGGACTTTTTTTAGTCCATCTGAACCTGGATTTTGCCTAGATTTTTGTACCTTTATCATGCCCTCATATCATCTATTCAGACTTTGCTCTGTAAGATTCATGTGTTGTAAGATAAGGAACTCTATACACATTTGTCTGTAAGATGGAATATAATAGTCTTTTAGTCCATAGTGTCCTTATTGCATTTGGGATCTTAAAATTCAGATTGTTCCTTACTGTTAAAGCATCTCTGTATCACACATGCAGGTTCCAAGCACTATGGGCTTTGACTACACAATACATTAAAACAGACTACACTTCTTACATAGGTGTTAATTCTTCTTTTAAAAAAATGGCAACTCTTGGCATCTGCAGATAGGATTGATTTTGGGGGGTATTCTGCTGCAGGTGTGCATTCTTCTTCCAGTGTAATAACACTAAAGTGCAGTGTTTCATGTCACTGTTTGTTATCAGGACTGTGTTATATTCATTGGATGCCAGCCATTAGATAAACAAGGTTTGATTTTTATTTAAATGTATTTTTAAGCACTAAAGCTTGGCTTGTCTGACTAACCTGGTAACTTGATGGTAACAGTGCCACTGTGCTAGAAGACATAGTTTGGAAATGGTTGGATTTGCCATAAAAGGGCCAGTTTCTTGTCTGTTTAGATACTGATTACACTCAATCTGCAAGGGGTTCCTCTTTTCTACTTTGTCAGTTTGGCTGTTAACTAGTGTCTGTCGCCTTCCTCAAATGAAAATATTTTTGTTTCCTTTAATAGGAAGATTAAAACTTATTATCTATTGGCTTTTTTCGTCAGGAGAAAAGATAATCAGGCATCTGAGCAAACATGTCATTAGTACCACTCCTATCACAGAAAACAAAAATAACCTCTGCAGTAGTTGTTCGATACAAGAAATAAACAGGCCTTATCCTGCTCCCACGAAATCCAGTTGTAAATGTTTTCCCAAATTCTAGCTGTTTACGTAATCTCTAATATTTTAATGAATTCCAGCAGTACTGACTTGTCTGTATAACACAGGAAGTTGACGGTGCTTAACCCCTGTCGTATTCCTCTGTTGTCCTCATCCCTGTGGACTGACCTTTTCCTGTGCTCCCTGAGCAGGTGTGTGTGTGACTCTGGTACTTTACAGCTGGTGCTGGGGCAGCTCTGCAGCTGTGGCTGGAGGCACAGGGATGCCAGGCTGTGTTTTGAGAACGTTAACAAAGTACTTTTATCCCTAGTTCTCAAAGTACTTCCCAGAGATGGGTAGGAATTGTTGGCCCTTCCCTAAAACTAACCTGAGGAACAGCCCTGATAAGCAGCTTTGTTTGCATTGTGGCAGGCAGTAGGACTTGCTTGTTTCTGGCAGCATGGACTGGATGTAATCCCTTATGTAACTGTGCCATAAACGGTGTTCTGTCCATAGGACGAATACCAGGAGAGAACACTGGTAATTAGGATTTGATTTATGATGAAACAGCACACACAGTGCTGCTCTTTTATCCTACTTCTGTGAGGGCAAGAGTAAGCCTTTACAAACTGAAAAGGTGTCAGTAGTGAGGATAACAAGGGCAGAGTTATAGTGATATATGGCTTCTTAACAAAGGAAATAAGATTAAACTGTGAATTAAATTTTAGTCTAAATAATGGGAAAAGCTCACATGATAATTTTCAAAGAGACATTATGAAGGTTTGGTTCTTTGATAACACTGCACTAGATAAAATAATAGAAGATGATGGCTGAATGGAAAGGAATTTGAATACATTCTACTAATTTCACAGGTAATATTATTAGATTTTATTCTCAGAAGTGTTCGATTATTTATAAAGCTTATCATTAATTGTTTAATATTTTGTCAATTTTTCAGTATCAGTGAAAATTAATCAATAAATTCACTATTTAATCCTGTCTAACCAGCTCTCAAATGAGCTGTTGGAAATAGCACTGCATTTGGAAAGGGATGAGCCTTCCTCCTTAAGCTCAGTGATTAAGTGCTTCACAACCCCCCAGAATGGCTCATTTACTACTTTGATCAAATCTAACCTGTGAGCTTAGATTGGTATTGAAACTGTTCCACAACTTGACCTTTCAAGCAAAACATATGCAATGAATGAAATGTACTGACTAAGATGTTTACAGGTGCCACCATCAGGCATTTTATTTGCATTTTTTAATTGTTTGGTAAAATGGGAGGGGAAAAAAGGAAATTAAATTTGTAATAAAGTGATTAAATTGTAATACTGTGCACTTAATTGCTATACCTGATTAGTAAAATAGAAATCAAAATTAGAATGAACTCGGTTTACCTTTTTGAGTAAGTTAGTCCTTCACAGAAATTCTTTCCTTTCTGCATTGTTTGGATGGAATTTTTTATGTATCTAAATCTCTCTTTTTTTTGTTTTGTTTCCTTTTCTGTTTAGGAAAATTCCTCCTGCAGCAGATAGTCCCATGCCTTCTCCAGCAGCACATGTCTCCACTCCTTTTCCAGCCTCAGTCTTACAGCCTTTCAGCAACCCCAGTGCGGTGTATATTCCTTCAACACCTATCAGTTCAAGAATCACTTCTTCTTACATAATGACATCAGCCATGTTATCAAATGCAGCCTTTGTGACAACAGCAGAGACGAATTCCATTATGTCACACACTACAGCTTTTCCTCATGTGGCTGCAAGCCTAAGTATCATGGACTCAACTTTCAAGGCGCCATCAGCTGTGTCACCAGTGCCAGCAGTCATCCCTTCCCCATCCCACAAGCCACCCAAAACAAAAACCAGCAAATCCTCAAAAGTGAAAGACCTGTCATCTCGGAGTGATGAGTCTTCAAGTAACAAAAAGAAAAAGCCGCAGTCGTCGTCATCGTCATCATCCTCATTATCTTTGCAAACATCTTCCTCATCTTCATTTTCAGGGTCCCACAAAAAGAACTGTGTCCTGAACCCCAGTTCAACGTTGAACTCCTATCAGGCTGCATCCTCCTATAACAGTGTGTCTGTGCACAATACCAATAATGGAACAAGCCCACTCAGTGCCAAATCGGAGCCCTCAGGACGGACTTCATTATCAAGTAGTTCAACAGACTCAGTGAAACACATGAGCATGGTAGTGAGCAGTATTGACTCTTCTAATCTGTCTGTATCTTCTCTCGTGCACCACTCAGGGGACCACTCCCTGGGAGCACATAATGCAGTGTCTTCTCTACCCCTTTCTTTTGACAAATCAGAAGGAAAAAAACGTAAAAACTCTAGTTCTAGTAGCAAAGCCTGTAAAATCACTAAAATGCCTGGTATGAATAGTGTTCATAGAAAGAGCACTGCCAACCTTATTTCTGCGGTGCCAGATCCTACAAGCAGCTCCATCTCTCGGCAGGTAAGGGACTCTTCCAGTTATTTTTTTGCAGATCATGTCTGACTTCCTCAAAATATTTCATGCCTTCTGAAATGAAAATACTATGTTTGCTTCAGATTGGTTTTCATCACACAACTTACTTTCTAGGTTAATACAGAAACGTATTTGTATTTGTTTTGTACCAGTCATAGATGTTCTGAAAGCTAAAAAAATTATATATATATATACTTTCTCAAAATATTTTTATGAGATTTTTTTATTCAATTAATAAAGTAGCCATTTGTATCTCTGAAAGTCAAATTGAGTGTCGAGAATGAATACTTTTTAGAAAATATTTCTTTTCTTAATTCTCATCTCTCTGAAATAAATTGTCGTCATTAAAACAGGAAGATGAGAGTCAGAATTTCTGTTTGTTTCTTTTCCCAAACTTGTTGCTGATTCGTTTCTTAATGTGATGCAAGTCTCCTTCTACCTTTCTCCTGGGGAGAGTCTGAGGCACCTGACCTCAGATGCCATTTCCTGTTCGAAACTGGATAAATTAAGAAATTAGAATCTTAACCAGATGAGCTTAGTGGACATTTGGTTATATCTTTTAGTGTACATATGTTCAGAATATTGAAGCCAGTGCAACAGATGAGGTTACACACGCTTGCTTCATTATGAATAGCAACAGATCTTTGGCCTCTCTTTCAGTGGTGCTATAAAAGGACAGAAGTATGTGTAAAGTAAAATTTGGTGGGAAAACTGCCAATACAATCTTTGTAATAGTGTACTGTTTCATTCTGCTAACCTGCCCAGTGCTGTGCAGTGCACAGAAAACAATGCTTGGCCCTGGTGTCTGGAAGACAAAGCCATAGAAAATAGAATACCTCAGAGAGTCCAGAGAAGGCAGCTTAGGAATCTTTTTTTTTGTTGTGAAACTCTCATCTTCTAAGGATATTGTGCATTAAATGGAATTTTGAAAAGCAGATGGTAAGAGCAAGGCAATCCATAAGTAACAGCAGGCAGAAATGGGCGTGGAAAAAAGGAATAAATGAATCCTAAAGCTGGTATAGCAGACAGAATGAGTGTCTCAAAAAATGGCCTAGCAGGTGTATTTTCTTTTTCCTGCTTCCAGCAGAGGTGCAACAGAGATGACTTGTTTGGCTTTTTAAAATGGGTAGTGGTGTTGTCTTTCTATTGAAAGCCTCTTAAATGTGTCCTTCAATCAGAACTGATCTTTAAGTAACTGAAGTCAGCAGAGGATGCTTTAAATTCTTCATTCTGTCACACATCTGATTTTTGAAATACGTGTGTGCCCAAAAAGATTAAATTGCCCCTAGGTATATGCTGCCAAATGGGCAGAAAAAGTAAGTAGAAATTGTTACTTTGATGCAAACATAGGTAGTAGGAAATTAATTTTGTCATCCTTTCATAGGACATAGACTGTATCTGTAGCTCATGCAGACTGAGGAAGTCTTACAGCTACATGCAGGAGTTTCTGAGTTCAAATTCTGACTCTCCTAGGGTTTAAATCTGTTCCTGTGGGTCATTCCTGTTCCAGTTTGTGATGTATTTCATCATGTTGCACAGTAATAGAAGTAAATAAACTGCAAAGGATCAATCAGAATTGATTTACTGAATTTTTGTAAAATGTAATTCTAACTAATATTTTTTCCTTACATAAAAGGTTAAATATTTGTAGTAAGTGTAGCAATATACAGATATTTAAACATAATGTTTTATATATATGTACAGGTGCCTACATACATACATATGTACACATGCATATATGTGTATGTATATAAGTAATAGTTGGTCACACTTTCCTCTTATACTGCTGTTTTTTGGAGCTACAGTAGGAACCAAAAATAGGAAGAAAAATGGAGTTCATTGTATTGCAGAAGTCTAACTGGCTAATTGTCTTTGTGACAAGCATAATGTATGCAATACAAAATAAATGGAATTTGTACCCACTTATGCATATGGGTCAAATAGTATTATGTACGCTATGTGTGAATATTAAAGCTCTCGAGAATACAATATTTAAATTCCCTTTTAAGCTGTGCTGTTTGACTTGCTGTGTTCTAGAAATGCAGTCACACTAGAAGTCCCACCCAAAACAATGGTATTGCTTAAAGTCTTGCTCCTGCTCCTTGATGTAATAGAGCAGATTAAAGACTAGGAACACATTAAAAATGAGTGTGATAGGCTTATGGTATAGTTTTTTTTTCATTTAATTCAACTCTGAACTGGAAGATAGTAACTGGAAGTGTTGACAATTGGGTTTTGAAGTATACTTTTATTTTTAAAAGAGAGATAAAAAAAAAAAGGATTTGAGTTTTGGCCTCACACTAATTTTGAAATGGTGTTCCCATCATTCAAGACCCAAGACATCTTGGAATCTGTGTTTATTTTCATGGAGAGCTGTAACTGTTCAGCCTCTGTGAATGGCCCTTCTGTCCTGGAGCGCAGGCGGGATGGTGCCTGAGGCCAGCCATGGTCCTGCAGAGCTGTGCTGCTTTGTCTGACCTAGAGAGTCAGTCTGTTAGTGGCAGGAGCACTGACTGCATGAAAGCCTAAAGAGGTACAATATTTCCTCTCATGATTCTAAGATCTCAGCACGTCAGTGTCCTAGTGACTATCTGTCCATTTGAAAGCAGGACATTATGAAGGGTTTTATGAATGCTGTAAATGGTGTATTTAGAGATTTGCACATGTGCCATGATGTTCTGAATGGCTAAGAAGGGTACAAGGTTGTGTATCTTCAGTCAAGATCTGCATATTGAATATTATTCCTAGAGAACAGCTGTGGCAGGCAATACAACAAGCTAAAGGCAACAGGATGGGCAGAGTCACACCCTTTCAATCTTTGTGCATCACGGGAGTGCCTTCAGAACTGGGTGTAAATAAAATCTTTAAACATTTCTTCTGGATAGAATGTGAACAGAGAAGGCTCTTTTAAACAGTCACTGTATGAGAAAGGGCAGATGTGGGGAGGGAGACAGGCTACCTTTCACTCTGTATGTGAAATGGCAGAGTAACAAACGACGCTGCAGAGGGGAAGGAGAAGGCTGCTGTTGTGAAGGCCCTGCCAGGCAATGCCACAGCCCCACCGAGTCAGTAAGAAACCAGCTACTGCTTTTCTCACTGTTCAGGAGACAGGTCCTTGCTACCTCTCCATCAAATGATTTAAGCTGACATTACTTGAACTGCAGTGACCTTGTGAATAACTCTTCACACTCCAATCATCTGCCATTTGCAGACGGGTGTCCATGGTTAATTTTTATCAGCCTTGTAACCCCCGAGGAACTGCTCCTCTGACTCAACAGCTGTCTCCCTTTTTGTATTGCAACAGAAATATCTACACCATGTTTATGGGTCACTGTAGAAAAACCTATTATAACTGAGTATTTTTAAAATGTATGTACATGTACCACAATTAGCACACATTCCCAGGGAAATTCTCTGCTGCAGTAAATGGATACAATTGCAAAGTTGAATCTCTGGAGTTTGGTTCTTCAGTTAATGCTTGCTTTATTGAGCAATGATAAATGAAGATACAGTATGGAAGAAAATGGAATAACTTAGGGCACGCTCCGGTGCTTGGCCAGTTGCTTTAAACTGCCCAGAACCGGGGAAGGTCCCCTGGGGAGGAGCCCATGACCTCTGGTACTCTGTGCTCTCTGACCGGTTGCTCCAAGTGACTCCAGGCACTAGAGAAACAAGTTTCATTCTACAGAGGTGGGGGTTTACAGTCTATATTCCCTCAGCAACTGTCTTATATGTTGTTTTCTGAACTGTAATAGTATTTATGTTTCTTTTAAGACTGAATTTAAAGTATACAAGCTTTGAGAGATAATGATGATTCTATCTGAAGCGTATCTTTTGCAATAACAAAATACCAGCATTCAAAATGCAAAGCAATTAGTGCCACATTACAGAGGAAAGGGAAGGCCATCACCAGCATCTGCATTCAGCTGACAAATATGCCTCTCAATACTGCTCAATTAATGTCTTTCAGATTGGAAAAAATAGCAGTGTAGCTTTGTCACAATCCAGTCCTTCGAGTACATCAAACCCAGTACACAACAGACAAGTAAGTTGCTTTATAAACAGTGTACTTAAGTAGTCTGTAAGAGGTTTTGAAATACTTTATACTGTAAAAGCTTAAAATACAGTTTGTTTATGAATACAGTTCTTTACAGAAGCTGTCTTTTGGTGAACTAATATTAGATTTCTTCTGTCATCTATTTTTTTTCCAGCTATTTTCCCCTCCAAGATTTATGAATTACAAATTTTCTGCTTGTTTTCCACCACCTGCACTACACCTCAGGTTGACTCATGTGCTGCTCCCTGGGTGTTGCTTTGCTGACACAAACTCAGCAGCAGCAGCAGCACCAGCTCTCTGTGCAGGGTTCAGCTGAGCTGATGTGGTTCTCCTGTCCAACATCTGCTGAGCGAGGTGGCTCAGCAGAGTCCCCAGACTGGCATAGGAGGGACAATGTTTGAAAACAGGCCAGAAATGAAGCAGCAAAGGGAGGACAGAAACAGGACAGAGAAGACAGGGCACTTGACTATTCAGAGAAACTAATCTGAAAGCATAACTAACCCAGGTGTAATCTTAGTCCTTCTTACACTGTGAGAAATCCTGAGCACTCCCAGCATACCTGTTTATCACACAGGCTATGAGTTGGGTAATGATAATAAATGCTGTAACTCAGCTTTTTTGTGAGAACAGGTGCTTGACCCATGCTCCAACCCCAATCTGTCTGGGGAACTGACACACTAGTTTATTTGTTTAATAAAACTTGACTCTCCAAGTTGAGTACTTCATCAAGAATTCATTGTCAAGTTCCTTAGTATAAAAAGGTTTCCCCCCTCAGCAAGGTGTAGTCACAAGTAATCCAGAAGATTTTTTGTGTACAACCAGTCAGTGTTTTAGAATTCTGGTACATATTTTGGCTAAATTATACAGGAGTAGTTATTCCAAATGGTTGTGCTGTTTAGTTTCTGCTGTGTAGACACAGCAAAAGAACAACAGTGATTGTAGTAATGATAACCCATCACTGTATCCCAATTAAAAATGCTCTGAATCACTCACATCTTCAGATGAACTGCCAAACAGGGTTTTTTTTTTTTCTCTCAGTCCTGAATGCAAAGCAGTATATGTATGAAAGAAATACTCTGAAGGGAAAAAAGTGGACAGGTTCTTCATACTTCTAGGGCCTGGCATTTTCCTGTGTGAGACACTGTCGTCCCACTGCCCCTGACAAACTTGGGATAAAACTGTTTTTGCTTTAACCTCCTGCTCCTGTGTTAGCGTAACATACACACTGCCCGGGAGCAGAACTTGTTGGGATCTGTTGCCTAGATCCCACGGGGAAAACCTAGGAGTACAAAACATTAATTTTGTGGCAGCCTTATGTAAACTGAGGCTATTGCAGAGCTTTTCAGCTGCCAGTTTTCATAACTTTATCAAAAATAGAAATGTTTTCTTGTTTTAAGCCTCACAAACTCTTTATTTTTAAAAATATGTTTCTGTCAGTTTGGTAGTTGAATGTGAAGCTTAGAGTACAAATACAAAAGAAAATCAAGTTTTTGAACTTTTTTTTTTAACTAACACAGGATACTAATTTAGAACCGTGAATGATGATTCTGTATTTAATAAATGCTTGTCACTTTCAAATCTGAGTGGCTTTGTTGGCAGCTTTTATCTTCAATCTAGCAATGAAATAGTCTCTATATAAAATTTCAGGCTTAAACTATGCTATAATATTTCATTATGAAGGTGTTAATAATTAGGTAACAATAAGTGGATCTACATTATATGCTGTATCAGTAAAGATATAACTGGGGAACATCAGCTGTCTTGTTTTTCATGTTACTGTTGTTATAACCATGATAATCAGGGAGTCCAAGTGAAGCAAGTTCTGTAGGGAGAGACAATCTCTGCTATACACCGGGGGTTTACAGTTGGAAAAATCAGGCAGGTTTTCATGAATACATCACAACAACAGACTTCTAACAATGCAGTTGGAAGCAGTTGCAGCTGACAAGCTAAATGTGCATATGGAGCAGTTCCTCTGGGCTGGCTCTGCTGCGTTCCCTGGCCAGGCAACCTGCCGGGGCTGTCTGCCGGTACAGAGGGGGAGCCAAAGGGAGGAGGAGGTGGTTGTTTCTCAAGAGAAGGGAGGGGGGTCCATAACTCATCACGAGGTTTAGTGGCTGGGTGAGAATGTGGCATTTGGGAAGTTGTGTTAGGCTGTAAACCCAACCACGTTTGCAGCTGTGACCGCCTGTGTGCAGTCCAACTGGGAAAGCTTCCCACTCGCCTTCCAAAGATGGCCAGTCGGAGCCGAGAGGACACGAGGCAGTGCTGGGAAAGTCACCTGCCACCCATAACTGGGTGTGTCTCAATATTGAGTTGAGAGTTCAAGGTGGCTTGTCATTGTTTTGATGTCAAAGGAGTAGTTTCTTTCGGTCATTTGCTCCGTGTGTTGAAGTGCACTCAGGTGTTCCCGTGAGGGTAACTGTTGTGGGCCGGTCAGTTCTCTCCCATCTCATTAAACTCAGTCAGGTTAAACTAAGACAGATGTTCTCAATTAATGTTTAATTTGAATGTTGCTGCATCTCTTTGAGACTTGAACAAGGGACTGTATACATAAAAGCATGCCTGTTTTTCCAACTATTGTTGCTTCAGTAGAAAAAATGCTACCTTTCTCTACAAAAACTACTTGGGTTTTAACAAACATTAATGGAATGGTAGTTTTACAGTCTATTATTTGTGCTAATACAAACTATGTATTAAAAGTTTGTTTTCTCCAGATTTTATCCTTGTTCCAGGTTTTTAACTAATCAAGTGTTTTTGTCTTCATAGTGCTTTTAGGTGCCTGAAAGTGTTAACACTTCAAGACCTCAGTATGTGGTGGTTTTTAAATACTGAGTAACTAGATCATTTTATTAAGGGAAGGCGACAACGTGTGTGCTGTGTGAGGATTCCTTGTGCATGAAAACATGCTGTGTAGAGGAAAAGATTCTTCAGAGTTGTCGTCTAATTGCTGCTCTTTATTTGTAATGATACACCAAGTTAATGAACATGAGATTCACCAAAGCTTATAAAAATCAGACAGTCCCAAAAGGAAATATGCTGTTTATTCAAAGCACTTCCTTTTCTTAAAGGTCTAATGTAGTCAGTGAACAGGGAGAAAACTGAGTTCAGGGACTTGAAATAAGTTCCTGCTTTGAGTACTGTCAGACACAGACGTTATTGAAGTGTTTTATACCAAAAGACATTGTGTGATTTTGAACCTGGCTCTGGTTTCTCTTTTAGAAGACATCAAACCGGACTGGTAGAATAAGGACTCTTCCATAACAAGGAAAAGGAACCAGCCTATAATCTCTAGCTCTCAGCAGCCCTACTCCACAGGGTTTTTCTTTTCTATGTCCTGCAGATGGATTTAACCTTTTATGAATTTGTGGTTTTAAAGAGAATTAAATTTACAGAAAACTGTAATAGTGATTTGTTTAGTTTTTCCACTTGTATTTGCCACTGATCTGTGCGTTCTGCTTGGTTATGTTTCATGCCTTTTAAAGCTGTTAGCGTTGCAATGCTCCCTTTGTTTCCTTACCAGAACACAGTGAACATTCCAAAACAAAAAAAATCCAGATCATGATATGAATTTATTTAAAGGATCTCCAAATTTTTTCATTAAATAAAAATTACAGTAATTCTGTATTTAAGCTTGTCCTATGGATAAAAATTGAGTGCATTTCTTACTAACTTGCAAACAGCTGGGGCACTGCAACTTTAGGGACTAATCCTGATTGGTGCTCTGTACCTACAGCATTTAATAATTTCAGTGGGAGTTCTGAGTGTTCAGCCTCTTCCAGGATCAGGCTCTTAAGGAACCTAAACTTCCATCAATGCATAGCAGAGTTTTGCACCAAACTGCAATTACTGTTATCAGGGGCTCAACGTGTAAAATCCCCCATATCCCGTGGGATTTCCAGACCCTTAAGAACACAGCACTTGATAACTTCAGTGAACAGTTTGGGTTTGCAAAGACAGGAGTTGAGCAGATTGGCTTGCATTAATAGAATTGCACTGACAGTGTTTCTTATAGGATTACTGAATAATTTTTTAATAAAATATAGATTTTATAATCAGGAAACCAATACTAGGTACTGGAACAATAGTACAGAGGAGTTAATTTTTATTTCTACAGTGTTAAAAGTGCACTTATATGCTGGTTTATTTACATCTTGGGGAAAGGCGAGAGACTGCAAATAGGGAGATTATTACTACTTTCTTTTTTAAAAAAAGAAGGCTTAAGGCAAATTTTAAGACTAAAAATGTTTAAGCAATTATAAACAAGGCTAGACCCTTTGAAAAAAAGTTTAGAAATATTCTTAAAATAAATTTTTATAGTGTTAATTTTGTAATAATTTATGTTTTGCTATACTTCAGAGCTAACTGACCAGTATAGTTTCAGAAACAGTATGAAACTTAGGAAAGTTTAAGCAATGTTTATATTTTTAAAATGTTCTTTGAATTATGTTTTTATTGTACATTTCTTCAGACTGAAAAATGTGTACATATCTTTGTTATTTTTGCACAATTTTTGTCTTGTTCAGTTTTAGGAGCAGTACTATGTTGATTTTTTTAATTTATTTTGAGTTATAAAACTGCAGGATTTAAAAAATCTCAGTAACAAAGTCATCCTCTGTAATCAATGAACTGCTATTTCTAGTTGTTGAGGGAAAACAGTGGTTGTGAGATTCAGTGGTTGCTTCTGAGAATTAGTGCTAATTAGTGACTGAAGGAGCAATTTTGTAGTTTTAGGAAGCTTTAGCTGTTTCCATGCATCTTTTAATTGGAAAGCTGAATTACGGAGCCTGTCCTTTGAATGCTGCTTAAATTTTGTTTTCAACTGGCTTACACCTGACAGCATTTTGGGAAAGTTAAGCACGAAGTAAAAATCCCGTGGTGTTCTTTCATCATCAGAGAATCATTATTTAATTAAATGTATCGAAAATTTTAGCCTGCAAAGTGAAATGGAATAAACGTTGGGGGGGGGGAATGGATACAAACTGGACCAGCCTATAATGCATTCTTAGTGTAGCATTCACTCAGTAGTTCTTTTTCTTCCCCATTTGCCTGAAAATCTTGTGATTTGTTTCCAGCAATAGAGGCTCAGAAGCTTTGGTTGTTACACATACGCAATGCATAGGCCCGTCAGCCATAAAAAGCGACTTGGATAACTTGTATGCCTTCTTTTGTATCGATGTAACAATTGTAAATAGTGCTGATCGACCTTTGTAGAGAATAGTTTATACAGCATATTCTATTATTGCTGATTCTCAGTGAACTATTGTTTTAAAAAAAAAAGAAGAAAAAAAGAAATTTTTCTATTTACACCTTATATTTTGTTATGCTGTTGACCCATGGCACTTTAACAAAACTCTGTGGGTTTTGCATAGCTGGTCAGTCATGGGATATATTAAATAACTGTTGTTGCACAGAAATGAATTTGCACCTGCTATATTGTGCTTTCCTACTACAGATTTTAGAACCTTTTCCAGAAGACTTTTGAAGAAAGCATGTCCAATCATTCTAAGAAAAAAGAAAAATGCCATACTTGTACAGCCAATTTCTTTTCTACAATCCATATTTTGTAACACTAAGTATTTTCATTCTTTGTCCTGCACCTTTATGTATTAGCAGTATCAAATAGAATTCATTCCATGCTTGTGATAATTGTAAGCAGAATAAATGTCTAAAGTAGGTGTAAATAGTAAATTCTATGGCTTACAGTTTAAAAAAGGAAAACCAGAACAAACATGTATCTGATTGATACTGCCATGGTTCAACACCGGGCCTGGAGATATTCTCTAGTGAGCGATTGTATTTTTTGTTTTTTTTTTGCTTTATTATTATTTTTTTTTGTAACATGGCTTTGTAAATAAAATAATTTATATGTTTGTAAGAAACAGATGGGGTTTGTCATTATTTGTCTTTGCAAAGCAAAAATGGTGTGTATTGCAAGACTGCCTTTTCTCTTCCCAGAGGCTGAAACACACTGTGCAGACACCCAGCTCTGAGAATTCCACGGGTAGTTCAAAAGATCTGCCCAGCTTTCTGTACAGGGCTGAATTGCTCTGGGATTATTTTTGGCATTCATGTCTAAAATGTTTCTGTATTTATGTGTCAGGACACATGCAATGATCAACTATTCAGGTTTTTTGCACTGATAAATCATTTTTAAATTCCTTTGCTTAGCTGAATGCATTTTCTCATTCCTTATCAGTGTAAGAATTAACTTCGTTACAGCTGCTAGATTTAGGAATTCTCACTTCAGTGGGCAGTACAAATTTATAACCAGCCTTTTTATCATTGTTAATACTAAAAATGCAGCTCTTATCTAGGTGTTAAGATTCTTGTTCTGTGTAAAGCCTGTTCCAATTACAGATCAAATGAGACTTAAATTGTTCACTGGCTCAACAGCTCTGCAGAGAGCATTGCAGTTCTTTTCTCCTGCAGCCACCCTCTTTTGCAAATCTGGGGAAGATGTACATTTTTATGCTCCTTGTATGAAGTATCTGGAAACTGTCTTGGAGATACTGTGGGGAAGATGCTCACATTTATGGTGTGATCTTTTTTTAAATCAAGCAATTTGGACTGAAACCTGCATTTTTGTGTGCACACACTCAGAACTGGCAGAGGAGCTGGAAGCTGGGCGGCATTACAGGAAACAGGAATCGAAGGAGGGAAATTTTACCTTCTAGGTAAACAGCTTTTTGTGTAATGTCTTGCACCTTCTGATACCTGTTGCAAAAGCTGCAATTAGCACAATTAGTGCCCTTGGTCTGAGCTGCTTATGTTTTGAAAGCTTTTTTTTTTCTCAGTCTTGAGTTTATCTTTTCCAGTATAGAAAAAATGAAGATCATGAATGACAACAGTAGATGGTGAAGTTTCACCTGACACGAGTTGTCCCCGTGTATGGCTGAAGAGTGACACTGTGTTTGTAAGGTGCTTTGCTGTTTCTGGCAGCCATTAGAAATTAAAACTACAGCCAAGGAAACAGAATATTGCTGCCATGAGTTATTAGCTGCTTGCCATCATTGCCCGTGGCCAGCAAAGGTTGAAGACCACTGCCTTTATTTCCCAAGTATGAATCAGTAGGTTTTTTAGCTCTTGCAGCTTTGCTGAAATGATCTATAAACTGTTCTCTTATTTGGAGTGGGGTTTCCCCTCCTTTTTTTTGGTTATGCACCAAGTATTTTGCTGGTAGCACTACTCTCCTGCTCATATTCCCGAACATGCTCTAAATACCCCCAGTTTCAGAGGGAGGCAGATCACACTGTAAGTTTTTTATTCATTGCACTCTAGTTTTTATGCTTCTGTTTTTACCACGGAACTATTTATTTTAGAAGAAAGTCACTACTGTGTGCAACCAGTATCTGTTTTGTTCTTCCAAATCTGTCAGGATTCACAATTGGAAAAAATGCCAAATACTGATTCCAGAAATATTTGGAGGAGAGAGTCATACAACAGATTCAGACTTCAGAACACAAGAATGTTTATTTCATGCAAATTTTTATGCTGTTTGCTCCTTGAGGACTTGTAGTAGTTCTGAGTGACTACTCCAAACAAGTGCAGATCCCTTTTATAAGATACTTTCCTAAGTAGAAGAAACCTAAAGCTGATCATTCAGCAGCAGGTCTCTGTTTGCCCTTCAACTGGAGGATCCGTGGCAGACAGGACGTGTTCTCATGTTCTCATTTTGTAATGCACTACGAGTGACACGGGCTGGATTCTTTTTGAGGGGTTCTGGTGTTTATGGCTGACCCAGAAATATTTAGCAATATTTAGCACTGGTCTGTGATCTGCTCTCCCTACAGAAAGGAGAGGAGGAGCTCTAGGGGAAGTTTTCCAGCAATAATAATCAGGATCCAGGAGAACTTGATTTGCAGGTAAGGACACCAGTAGGGATTTGGGATCACAGAGTCACAGAATATTTCGAGTTGGAAGGAACCCACAAGGATCATCGAGTCCAGCTCTTAAGTGAATGGCCCATACAGGGATCTAACCCACAACCTCGGTGTTATTGGCACCCTGCTCTGACCAACTGAGCTCATCTCAGGGGTGAGAAGGTGCACAACGTTCAGCTGTGCCCTTTGCAGGTTTCCCAAATCTGACAGATTTACCCCTGAAATTGAATCTGGGTTTGATTAACTTGGAGCAGTTGCCAACGTGGTTGATGGGATATCACAGGAGTAGTTTTTCGGAAAAGTTGTCTCACATGAACATGAACAAAATGCCACAGGTGTGAAGGCCTTTTGGTGTAAGTTCTAGACCTACTGCTAGAATAAAAGCATCTGGGGTTTTAAGAGCTATGGGCTCAGAGCCACACTTAAACAGACAATTCTACTATACTCAAAGAGTGCAGGCTTCTGATAAAGTAACTTCTTTTTTCCCTTTGCCTTCAGCAGGAGTCCCACTGTAGTTCTAGGAAATAACTTTCTTGGGTTTTCAGCCAACTGGGAAGTGGACAGTTCTGTAAGACAGCAAAGTGTCCTGATACTAAACTAGCCTTTTTGTGACATATTTCTACTTTTTCTTGACTCAGAAACAAAAAGTATTTTTCTAATTCCTGATACTTATTTTTTCCCAGTACAATGATTCCCGATGACAGGTTTAGTCTTTATTTTGCAGTTGACTGAACTAAAAAAAAAAACCACAAAGACAACATTCACAGCTTAGCCTGACAACTGCAGGCTTTTGTTCTTGTGGAGGGGACTGGGGTGGCAACATGGTGGAGGCACAAGTGATCCAGCTCCTTCTGTAGTACATCAAGGACAATTTCCTGACAGAAGTGCTCAGCAAGCCAAGTGGGGCTATGCTAGACATGCTGCTCACACGTAAGGAAGGGCTGCTGGGAACAGTGACACTGGTGGCAGCCTTGGCAGCAGCGACTACAAGATAGCAAAGCTTAAGCTTCTGAGGGAAGTGAGGAAGATAGTTGAATTGTAACCCTGGAATTTGGGAGAACAGACTTTGTCTTCTGCAGACATTTTGTTGGCAGAATCACACAGAAGACTGCCCTGAAGGGCCCAGGAGAGCCAGCTGGAGCACAGGAACAGTCCATTCTGATCTGCCCGAAGTTGAGCAGACATGGGAGAAGGCAGCGTGGCTGAATGGGGAGGTCCTGAATGGAGGCAGATGCAAAAGGCAAGTACCCAGACTGTGGAAGTGGGGTAGGCTACCCTAGAGGACTGCACTGCCTGGGCATCCTGGAACAGAACTAGGAAAGCCAAACTCAGCTGGAGTTAGAATCAGTGAGGGGTGTGAGGGACGTTTTCAGTACATTAGCATGGAAGGAAGGATAAGTAAAATATGGGCCCCACTACACAGGGTGGGTAACCTGGTGACAGAGGACAGGGAAATGACTGAGGTACACTTGTTGCTGCCTTTGCTTCAAGTGGACAGGTTTGTGCTCAGAGCTTTGGGCAGACTCTGGGTGCCTAAGAGGAAGCCTGAGTTAAGGACTGGATCTGTAGCAGCCCATGGGAAAAGCTGGGCCTGTTACAAGGATGCAGGCTGATACCATTACAAGGCTGCTCTCACCCTTGAAAGATGATGAACAGGGTACAGGGGTTCTAAGGACTGGAAAAAGACAAATGCAGTGTGTGTTTTCAAGACGACCCAGACAACTACAGACTGCTCAGCCCAGGCAGATTATGGAACAACTCTCCTAGAAGCCATTCCTGGACAACTTGGATTTACCAAGGTGTAACTTTGCCTGACCATCCTCCTTCCTCTCTGTGATGAAACAACTGCCCTCAGGTACTGAACAGAGAATGTTGTCTACTTTGACCTTAGCAAGGCTTTTGACACCACCAGCTTTTGTATTCTTACAATAAACTGGAGAGCTGAATTCAAGGTAGGAAGTATGAGGGGGGTGGAAAATCAGCTCAACAGCTGAGCTCAGAGGGCTGGGGTGGGCTCTTAGGAGTCTGGTTGTTGGTTGGTACTAGTAACATGCCTCAGGGGCTAGGAATGGCCTAGGTAATGCCAAGGGGCTTCATTACCATCCTAGGCATTGGGATGGGCTGTGGTTTCATGGGTAACAACAAACTGGGGGCAGGGAGGTGATTGACACAGCAGGGCCAGGGCTGTCCTTCAGAGGGAGCGCAGCAGGCTAGAAAATTGGGCTGGCAGGAACCTCAGTAGGTTCACCTGAGATAAACACAGAGCTCCACACGTGGGAGAGAGGCATAACCCCACGTCATGGAACAAGCTGGGCCCTGACTGGCAAGAAAGCAACTCCGCAGACAAAGGGGCTGGTGGACAAGCTGACCATGAGTCAGTGAGGGAACTGAACGCTACACAGCCCGAGCTTCAGCAGTCTGACTGCTGTCTATATGTCTCATGAACGTAGGCAGCAGCCGGAGGGAATGGATTGTCACCTCTGTTTTGGCACTTGTGAGGCTGAGTCTGCAGAACCGTGTCCGGTTTGGGCCTGTGTTGTGCAAGACTCACCTTGGGAACTGAAGTGAGTCCAAGTGGAGCGCTGACGGGAGGATCAGTAGCTGGAGCATATCAAGTAAAATGATACGCTTAGAAAAAGTGGTTTGCTCCATTTTACAAGAAGAAGATTAAGGGGGGGGGGGGTCTGTCTTCAGCTGCAAGATGTGTGACTATAGGAAGGATGGAGCCAGACACTTCTGATGGTACAAAACAAAATGGCAAGAAGCAACAGAGATAAGGTAGAGCAAGGGGAACTCTGATAATTTGTCTTTGAAGAGACAATTACTCCTGTCTCTTCCCACAGCCCTAGACTTTAGTCTTCTGACACTCCCATGTGGAAGAACATGTCCATCTGCCTGTTTCCCCTGCAAGACAAATGCTTGTTCTGCAATCAGCTTCATATCTGACCTGCAGTCCCTGTTCCTCTTCATTACAACCCATTAGACTCCAGGTAGTCTATTCAGTCCTATTAAATTAGATAAAAGACTTAAATTACTAATGATATTCAGCAGAAGGCTCAGCTTCTGTCACAACAGGTATTAAGTCTTTCAAACAAATTCAATTTATATAAGCACGACATTTTAAACACATGAAAATAATTTGGTCGTTCAGTTCTTTATTAAAACTCATTTAATACCATCTTTAGAATGGAGCCAGAATACTTTCAAATGTTTATCAAATCCTGTTTTTCTCAGTCACCAAAAGTTCAGTTTCTCTTAGAACAGTCCTTCTGAGCCTCTCAAAAATTATCCTAAACTATCATACTTTTAGGATTCATATATATAGCTGATACTATCATGATATGAACTGAAGATAATAATTTATTACTTAAATAATAAATACATGATTCATTTTAAGAGCATTTCTTTCAAGGCAATAAATTGTGCTTCCTTAACAGTGAAATAGAATTTCAAATATATATGTTTCTAGCTGTAAATCAAATCAGGGTTTGCTCTGCTTAGTGATGTTTTTTGAACCATTTCTCAGAGAAACACACTTAAATTTGTAATTCCTGTGTTTATTCTTAAAATTTCAGCCTTCAACATATGTATTTCATACTGGTTATCTTTGCTGACTACTAAAGGAGAAACATCCTTTGTCAAATGCTCTTTTCCTTGCCCCAAACACTGACCTACCTACCTACCAACTAGTCTTTCACTTGCTTCTTCCTCTCCTGTCAATCTTTCTATCCTTAGGTTTTCATTTTAAGAAAATATTTTCCATGTCTTTATTTCTCCTCTGCTTTGTCTTGTTTATACTTCTCCACACTTCAATCTACACTTTCTCCCATAGCTCTTTTTCAGGAAAAAATTTTGCTAATGGTTTGCAAACTCTGTTGAAAGGCATAGAAAAATCAAATGCAGGAATGGATTCAGTAACTATGAAGCGTATTCCTTAGGAAAAAGAGGTTTCCATCACTGCCAGGTTTCCAACACCACTGTTGTTATAGGAGGTTAACTGTTAAAAACCTACACTCCCCCTAGCTCTAATTAAGACTCAAAGCAGATAGCATAATCAGTTTAAAATACTAGTGAATACAGACAGAGCATGGATGTACAATCTCTGCAGTTTTGGATCCTGCCTTTCTCCCAGTTTAACTAAGAAAATAAAAAGTAAATTCTATAATGTCTTGTTTTAGTTTTGGCAAATAGTAATGTATTTATAGGGTTAGACTTTTCACAGGAATACCATTCTTTACGCTCATTTCTCGTCTGGTTTTATTTGATGGCAGATGCTTATATCATTGTAGATTTGCTTGATTATGGCCACTTGATTACCGTTTTCCTATTCACACTGGTTAGTACAATCAAAAGCTTCCTTGATGTCTCTTCTCTGTTTGCACGGGCAGTGCTGCAAGCCTCTATAATGATTTTTAAATGTAACCTCTCTTACTCTTGAATTGTCAGGACTGGAAAGGACCTCTGGGAGACCATCCCGTCCAACCCCTGCCAAAGCAGGGTCACCTGGAGCAGGTGACACAGGAACGTGTCCAGGTGGGTTTGGAGTGTCTCCAGAGAGGGGCAATCCACGACCTCCCTCGGCAGCCTGTTCAGCGCTCTGCCGCCCTCAGTGCAATGAAGTTCCCCCTCACGCTGGGGCGAACATCCTGTGTTTCACTTTGCGGCCACTGCTGCGCCTCCTGTCGCTGGGCACCACCGAAAAGAGTCTGGCACCATCCTCCTGGCACCTGCCTTATATGTGTTGACGAGGTCCCCTCCCCGTCTTCTCCAGACTAAACAGACCCTGAGCGCCCGCGTACCTGTTATAAAAACACCGCGTGTAAATCGCTTTCACGGCGCAGCCGCCGAGCCCTCACGGCGCCGGGAGCGGGGCGGGTCTGCCCGGTGCTGCCGTGACGACATCCAGGACAACCAGCGATTGCTTCCCGCCGGCCTCGCCCCGCGCCCGGAGCTGCCTGAGGGAGCGCCGGCCCCGCGCCCGCTTCTCTGGGGCCGCTCTGCCCGCCCGAGCCCGCCCCGAGCCCGCACAGCCTCCGCCGGGCCCGCTGCGCCTCACGCCGTGCCCCGGCCCCGCGGGATGGCGGCGGGCGAGGAGCAGAGCCGGGAGTACCTGCGGCGGCACCGGCTGCCCGAGCTGCTGCAGCACCTCGGGGCGCTGCTGCTCTTCCACCGGCCCGGTGCGGCCCCGGGCGCGGGAGGGAGCGGGGCGGGGCGCTGTGCGGCCCCCGCTGAGGGCCCCGCTCTGCCTTGGTTGCAGAGAGGCCGCGCGAGTTCCTGATCCAGGCGCTGGAGAGGGTGAGGGCGGGCCGGCGGGCCCAGGGGGAGTACCCGGACCTGATGGACGAGGCCAACGTGGAGGCGATGTTCAGCCTGCTGGACGTGCTGGGCCAGGGCCACATCACGCCCGTGCAGTACAGGGAAGGTGCGTCCCCCCGACCCGCAGCTCACACCACAGAAGTAATACAGTAGTTTCAGAGTTACACATCTGTATACTTCGTTATTATCCTCACACCTGCCCATGCACAACCTGGAACGTGGGAAGTTAAAAAAAATAAAATAATAACACCTTTGCTTTTTATTGAGTGTAGGCCACTTGAAGATGTTAAATCCATCTTTCAAAAACTCACATAGGAAATTCTCTTTCCTTAACTTTAGCTCTTAAAACGTTGGGACTGAGCACTGAGGATCTGGAAGTTGGAGATGATGAAAATATCACACTGGAGGTATTCAAGGAAGGAGTGTAAGTTTAATTGAAGTTGGTTTTTTGGAGGAGTAGATACACGTAGGAGATTTTATAAGGTCAGTGACTGCCTGACTGTGCTTGGCTTCCTCCAAGATCAACCAAATTCCATTTTCCTCTACCAGCTCAGTTTCAGGATCCTTTCACCTTTCCCACCCGTCATCAGGCAGACCAGGGGGTTCCAATACTGATTTAGAAATGTGACACAGCGAGGCACTGTTGTCTTCTTTGCCAGGGGTGGTACTCCAGCTGTAGATTAAATAAGCTCAGTTTTAATAATTTCGCATAATCAAGGTATGGGCAATTTTTAGTAACTGTTGCAGTCACTGAAAGAACTAATTATCCACACTCTTATCTAACTAGAGGTTTTCTTTTTCTGTCTTAGGAAGAAAAGGATGCTGGAGAGCTGGGCTGTGTATTAGTTTGAGCAGTGGTCTACAATATATACGAGAAATAGGCATCTTCTTCAATTTTTCTTCCAGCTCATCAGCTGTGGATAGCTGATTTTAAGCAGCGTTCTTTTTCTTGTCTCCCCCTGCCTCAGATGAGCAAGCAGCTGAAAAATACAAGTGACAAGAACTTGTTCATGTCTACCAGGCACTGGAGGGATATTGTTTGAGAATTGCTCTTCTTAATACAGTTAGATGGTTTAAAAAAAAAAAAAAAATCTCTTATGCAACTAAAATAGTGTTTGCGAGTTTCCTCCTTCAGGTTGTAGCTTACAGTAAGGGATTGTTACCAGTTGGCTCATTACTGTTTAATAAAATGAAGTTGGTTTTTGGGCTTGTGCTGTGTTTCTGGTTTATTTGTTTTTTCTTTTTAAGGAAAAGCAACTTCAACAAGTGACAACAGATGGCCACAGGTAAAGGTAGGCAGCACCTCCAAGTCAAGTGCTGTTTTTAAACTTACCACACACTATTTATGCAATTTTTAAGGATTTTAAGGAGAAACTTTTCAAAAAATTAAGAGGGACTCTCATACAGAAAAAAGAAAAGAATGAGTATGAATGAAGAAAATAAAGTGTCTTCTTCCTTCCTTCTTTGGAATTTTTTTTAAAAAATGTATAGAATAAAGCATAAGATCAGATTAAAACAGTTGTTTAGCATACAGAATTGAAAAAAATGACACAAGTATATTAAAAATATTTGCTTTGCTTTTGTTTGGAGTAAGTAATCTAGACCAAGATATTAACCATTGCTGAATAAGTCTTTATTTTCCTGTATTTGGCCAACTAGCTCTCAAATTGAGAAGAATCTCAACATCCTTTTGAGCCAGTTTATAAACTCCGAGTTCATTTAGTGCTGCTGTTGCAGAGGGCTGGCTTGGATTTAAGGTTTCATTTTCTGAAGCTGATTGTAGGACATCCTTCAGTAGCAAGGCAGAGCCAACATTCAGATTCAGGATAATGCAGGCTTCTTTTATGCTAGAGGAAAAAGTTACATGGATTAACATAAGCAGCACTCATGAGATAATCACTGTGTGCACAAATCAAAGTGTAACAAAAAAAACTTCCATGCTCTATGTTGGTTTAAAAATATTCAGGTTTCTGCCCCATTTAGCCTAGGAGTTTGATGCTGGACTCTTCAGAAGAGTGTGGGTTGTGTAAAAAGGACTCATCATAAATGAGGTAGTAGCTTCTCACCCATGACAGCAACAAGAGTGCTACACAAGGCAGTTCTGAGCAGGAACATATTTTAAAGTAGTCTTTCTTTGAACAGTAAAGTTTATCGTGTTGTAACTGTATCTTTGATTAGGTTCTTTGGCCCCAGTTTCACTAGTCTGTGCTAGTTAATATTCCTTCCATAGGGTTAATCTATGGATATCCTCACTGCACAAAATACCCCAGGACACATCAGTCTGTTGCTGAGTACATGCTTCAGAGTAAAACCTTTCTGAGTTGAAAACATCAGAGGCATAAACAATCCACGCATTTTAAGTGTGGATCAAAACTAACAGTGAAAAAAACTTTGGTCTTATGTAAAACACACATGTTCATCTGGACACTCACTTTTGACATACCAGTAGATCAGAAGTTTGCCTACTTACTGCTTGAAGTAGTTTTCTGGCCTCTTGCAGTAGTGTGAAAATAAAGGGAACAAATTTCGACTCATGTCAAACTGAAGTTGTGCTGCTCCTCCTTCATTGAAATGATTTGCCATAATTATCTACAAACACAAAGAGGCGCCTCTGCTGTTTAAGCCAGTCACTGTCACTACATGGTACTGCACAGGTCACGCTGATACCTACTTCCTGATAGATGTAGAGATCCACTTTCTCTGCAAGCATTTGCCAGAAGATTTTGAACAGAGAGTGGCAGAGCTGCTGTTCCAGTTGCAGCAAACGGTCCCGCAGGGTCTGCAACATGGGGCAGGCTGTGCTTGACAAAGACATCACTGCTTGCTCTGCCTGAGATGGTAAAGACAACCACCTGAAAGAAACCATTGCACAGAAGTCATTATAATGAAATTATTCACCCTACAACAACTGAAGTTAAAATTATCCTTCTAAAAAAATAATCTTACCCATTTACAGTGGTTCAGAGACAGTTCTCCTTTCCCATTTCTAATCTACAAGTTATCAGTATAATGCTGTGTTTGAATTTCATTTATTATTAAACTCATGCTTTAGTTATAAATCTCTGAACATGTCACTCCAGGAAACCCCATCTAATCTGGAAATCATTAAGTTCTAATCCTTTCATGAAGTACTTCAGAAATTCTGCTCTGGAGGAAATATTCAATAAGCCCTATGAGACTGTGAAGACAGAGCAGTCATTACAGACCATTTTGCATTAAATCTTTACCACCACAATGCATAAAATAATTCTCATCCAAAGTAGAGTGATCCAGAATTCTTCCTACGGTTTTTAAGATAATGCACCCAACTAGTTTAGAAAACATAGCATGAAAATAGTTCTAAGGTAAGTATTAATGGAATTTTCCAAAACTTATGACCCTGCAGCATTCCCACTCAGGAAAAAGAATTCTACCTATTATCTATTCCTGTCTTTATTTACCTCAGTACTTTTAACAGGAAATAATATTGTAATGTGGGAAGAGGTTAAACAGACAATCACCTCTCTTTTTTGTACAGCTTTGCAGCATCTTTGACCTCCCTGAAGACATGATCAACTTGGCGGGTCAGCATGTCGTGCTTCAGGCGCTCCAGGAGGTTGATCATCTCATCAAAGACAGAGCTCTCCATGGATGCCAGCTGCCCCAGCTGGAGCTGACTGACAGTGTCACTCTCTGCACGAACTTCCAGCTCGGCCTGCTGGAGCTGCAGGAAGAACTAGGGAAACAGAACCAGGTATGAACACTACAAAAAAATAATCTTGCCATTTGAACTTTTCATTGGTACTTTGATAGGCACAGTTCTAGAGAATGCTCTTCTGGCACATTCATAAACTTAAAAATTTAAGATTTTAAAAACACTTTCTTATCTTTACCTGTGGTCCCAGTTTAGTGAAAAACAAACAATAGTGGTTTAATTCTAGCAATGGAACTGATACGGGTTCCAGATAGAATGGCAGATAGGTAATGGGAACAGATCTAGAGAAAAACTAAAAAGATGTTTTAAGATTGACAGCAGAGTGCTTTAAAAAAACCCTACCTTGACCTTTTAAACATTTGCAAAAGTAAACATTAATTATAATTTTTTAGAAATGAGCATTCATTAAATCATAAATTTGCTGTGCTGACAACAGCAAGAAAATGGACTGAGTCTATCGAGTTTAATGTGACACTGTGGTAACCAACTTGTTGGTTTTGCTTTTAAACAGATCAAGACACTGCAGTAGATGCAGTTATACACATGAAGGCTGCTGTCCTATCAAGTCAAGATTATCCCCTGCTAGAGCCACAGCTTTCTGTGAAGACAAAAAGAATTTGGAGGCTACTGCCTACACTTCAGCATCAGGGCTGTTAACAGTGGCTCAGAGATCTCCAAACTCAGTAGTTTTTTACAATAAAAAGGAGTGTAAAGGAGACTACTCTTTTTGTTTGTTACTTTGTCGATTCAGATTATTCCATTCCTCAGGCTTGCTTTGCATTTCCCTAGGAAGTTTATAATCAATGCGGCTTAGATCTCAAACAGTAATCTGTCCTTATTTATACATCTTCTATTAAATATGATTTTGCATCTTATTCTATTTTTCCTGTAACTAATTCTTCTGAATACACTTAAACAGTACTGAAATAAAAGTGTCTGTTATGAAACAAACATCTAAAGTCTATTTTTAATATTTTTTTCTAATTACTTACTACATTGTCAGCCCAGTCTGCCAACACTGTTGCTATATAGTTAACAGCATTAAGGATTGCACAGTATCGGAATCCTAAGGAAGCTCTGGTCTCTTCCTTCATCACTTGAGTTAATCGTATCCTGAAATCATCAACTAACTCCTTCTGTAGGCCCAGGAACTGTAGTTTTCTGGAAGCTGTTGGAAGATTCTTATACCTGTCTGGAAAGACATTATTAAAGAAACGCTTTTAGGTTTTCCAACAATGGAAAAAGAAATGTTACAGTCACCTTACTGCACCACCTTAGGCCTGTGAGAACATCATACAGTATTTTAAAAAAACCCTGACATTTCAACAATTTCAAGGAAACTACTCGTGCAAAAGCTAAACATGCAAAGAAATGACATTTCCCCCCCACCCCGACTACACCAGCAGTTTGTGTTCTAACACTTGGAGCAATGTGTGGCTGTACTGCACCCTCCAGCATGGCCCCTAAAGCTTCCTCACACAGAGGAAGACACTGAATATATATATCCTGAAAATATACTTGATCTTATGTTCTGCTCCAAAAAAACAGGTGTTACTTAATAGCTTCTAAACTTTCACAGATTCAAAAGGAATAGTATGATTTATTACTGCACTGCAACAAATTATTTCTGTCATGTAAATGTATGTGTATTTTAAATTATTTTTTTTTGTGGATATGTCACTAGCTCAAGATTATTCATGTGTGTTAGTGTCCAAAATACAAAAGAAACAGGAAGCTTTTATAAGCTGCAAGCATCACAACTTTGCAACATTATTTGCAATTATTACTGCTGACAATGAATATTTAGTAAAGAAATCTGTTAGGTGAATTACAAACAACAGCAATGCCCATAGATATAATTACCTGTTATAACCAACAAGAGAGTCATAAACGTTTCAGCACAGTCTGGAACTTTCATTTCATCTACATCAGTGATATCTTTGTACTGTGATATCCATGCAGCCTCTGATGAAAGCATAGAATCCATTTTCTGAAGAGCAACTGAGATGCACAAAACTTGTGAACTGCTTAAGTTTTTAATTTTAAAAAAATTCTAACAAAAGCCCCTCTAAAATACATAAACATAAAAGCCTTATCTCTAGTAAGTTAAATATTGCATTTTCAGGTTATAAAAAATACTGGCAACTGGCTTCATACAAAACCAGCTTCAGTGTATCTGTATTTACAATGCTGTTAACAGCTATGTCAGAGTTGACTGGGAATTTGCTTTGGATTTTTAAAGTTGGCTTGCTCCTTTCTAATTTATTTCTTATCATTTCTCAAAAACAATACCTTTCCCTTATTACAATTAAAAGTCCACCCTTGACTGCACACACAGAACATCTAAAAATAAGCCCACTTGATTCCATACAGCTTAGGGGAATCATTAAGAGTCCTACAAACTACAGTAGCACTATTTGAGCCTAATCAATTTTTATTCAGAATAATCACAGAGTATAAAAATACAAATGTTTTCTGTAGTAGCCCTGTCCAGGTGACTTATCCTATTTGAGAAGGCCAGTTGTGCAAGTTATACACACTTTCTGATTGTGCAATATAAAGCCCAACAAAATCCATTGGAAGTCTTACATTTTTTTTCCACTGTTAGCCACCTTTGGAAGCAGGATTCTTCTGACAGAATATGCATGCAACTGGGAAAGCTGCTGAGATAACCATGAACGCTGTATAACTCTCTCTCAAACAGAAGTACCTCATCCACAAGGTGACAAAAGAGTGTATCATCATACAACAGGCAGGGAATATCAGCAGCCAACTTCTCCAATATCAGCATTACTAGGGCACGAGAGAATTCAAGCTTTTGAAAGAAAAGAAAGTGAATAAAATGTCAGAGATAGGAAGTACTAACCTGTGCAAACATGTACACAGCAAACTGCTACTAGACAAAGTCTCACCACATACTGAAATCAGTGGAAATGGGCTTACACAAATATCTATCAGAAGTTGACTTAGATATTCACATATATGAAACCATGACAGTGCTTACCCCAGCATTCAGTGAAGATCCCACCTTGTCCAGTATTGGCTGGATTTTGTCATCAAGGAACTTTGCATGATTTCCAATCCACATAAGTACTTGTGTTAAATACCACTCAGGCTTATTTAAAAAAGAAAAGAAACTATTAAATGCATCCAAACAACATTTATTCAAGTGGTACTAGTATCTTAGGACAAATTTCTATAAATAATACTCTCTTCCCCTGCCTTCTCTTGATCTCAGGTCACACAAGTCTCTCATTCTGTTTCACTTAGCTCCGATTTTTATAAAAGTATTATCAGAGAAATATTTCTGGATTTGCATTGTCTTAAATGTTCCAAATATTCTGTTTCTTCTCAAACAAAAGCTCCATTTTTATTTTTGCCTTCTTACTGATGAGAGCCTCTTTTCTGCTTCATGTACTTCCTCCTTTTCTTCCGTGTGGTCTCTATTTCTCAGTACAACAAAAAGGACCTGGTCAAAGGAAAAGTATCACCTAGCCCAGAGAAAATGCCTGAGCCTCTGAAAGGACTCCAAGTGCTATCTCCATGTCTGTCCATACATATAGGCCCTGCACAGTTTTGAAGAATCTTGATTTCAGAAAGAAAAGCGTGAAACCTATACAATGTAAATACAGCAATCTCTCTGTTGTTCAAAAAAGCAATTTAGAAATATCAAACCGCCTTCTCCCATACCTTGTTTAGAACATTGGTTTGTTTATTTCCAGTGAAATGATACTTGAATCTTTTCTGAAGAGGATTCAGCATGATCTGTATCGGAAGGGCAATGGGTGGTGAGGGGGGTAAAGAGTACTTTTCTGGCAATTGTTTAGGCTTGGTTAACAGTTCATCTCTAAGTTTGACAGTCAAGGATGAATTCAAGTGTGCAATTCTCCCAAAATCATCATTTCAATAGAATGGGCTTATAAAAATCAACACTGCTTAGTTCTACCTCACTGGCTGAAGGTAGTATTATGAAATCAACACAATTCTTCAAATATGAAAGATACTGAAAATATTCCACTTTATATAATATTTAACATAACTCAGGCCTCTAAGAATTATTTATTCAAAGACACTACAAGTCCTTTAAATCAGTTTGATTTAGGAAACATGTAATTAAAAAAAAAAGAACACAGCAAACCACCATTGTCAGAACCACAGTGGCTGTCCAAGAGACATGCTTATTCATATTTGTTAAAGGAGGATAAAGACCCCTGGGATTAATAAATGCAACACACTGTTTTCCATTTTCATGTAACTGATATAAGTGACCCAGTCTGCCAAGCCAGAATTGTTACCAACCCAGGGTTGTGTACAGTGCCTTGCAGCTTCCCACTCCATGATTACAAAAAAAAAAACCCAAAAAACCCAAAAAAACCCCAGAACAACAGCTACAGTCACAAAAAATGGTTAGCTGTGCTTTATTTAATCACAAAACCCAGGAACAGAACAAGCAGCAGTGCCTTCTGAGTAACCACAAAGGCAGACTACTATTGCTGCACAATGAAAATCCCCCTTTTCGCAAAGTCTCCTTCCAAGACATGTATCTTTAGTTTTCCCTCTTTTACTTCTGGGGCAGGACATATTAAAGTGATTAAGGCTGATTTCAAAAAAGGCTATAAAAGGAAATGGACTAACTGTGTAAAATAAAATATGTATCACCATTTATTTTTACTAACGTGGGTGTGTAATTGTAGCAAAGTGTGTAAGGCCAGATTCTCATGAAACCTGAACTGTCACCTACCATGAGATCACTAGATCTGATGACTTGGAGTTAAAATGTTGCTACTGCAAAAAAGGACAACTTTGGCACCTGGCATTTTCTAAAGGACAAAACAACCCCCCCAGTGTTCTAATGGTAATACAAAGTAACACAAATTCAAATTACCTTCTGTCTTTAGGAAGAACAAACTTTTAAATTACTATCCTCGGGAACGCACACCTCTAACATTTATTCTTACTAAAACACACACCACAACTGTTTAAAAGGATACGAGGTTTGCAGTTTGAGAAGCTGACAAAACAGCATCTCCAGGTTGCTGTACACCTCAGGAGAGTTGGCTGGAGCAGCGAGGCCAAAGGCCTGAGACTGGGGCGGCCCCACGAAGGGCCAGCGGAGCTGCGTGAGCACCTCCTCGAAGTCACTGCAACACACAGCAAGCACTTCAACACCAACCCACAGCACCAGCCAAAGACCAGGGAGTCACAATGTGTCTCTTACCTCGTCAGTTTGTCCTTAAGAATTTTATGCCAGAATTTAACAGTGGATCTCACAAATTCAAGCAGATGAGAACAAGATGACTCCTGAAGTTTAATATCCAGTTCTGCCATGAATGCCAGAGTACTGGCTGCCTCTGGAACATTGTTGGTCATCAGATATTGCTGGATGCTATCACTGTATAATGCAAGAAAAGTCAAGGCCAAATATTCAATAAAAGTAACAGAAAAGAATCTGTTGTATATTGAAAAACAAAGATAAAACTTTCTTGAATCCAAAATATTTTAACGGTGGGATAAACTAGGTTACCAGTCTTGGAACACATATACAGTACTCAGAAACTTTACCTTAACTCTTCTATTCGAGAAATCCATTTGAGATAGGCCAGGTGTCGCTCAATCTCTTCTACTTGACCGATCAGTACACCGAGATCCTCCATCCATGGCTGAGCTTTCAGTAAGTGGGCACTGATCGAATCAGACAGAAGAGTTTCTTCCTCTAGAAGCCGACTCAGAGACTTTTTAGAATCTTCTGCATTCTTTAAGGCATTCTGAATTCTTTTAGGGACTTCTGATGAAACTGTAAGTACCTATATTGACAGAGAAATATTAAGGCTAACATAAAAACACGGTACTGTGCAGAGTAGTATCATTTGAGATACTAACCTATTTCATTTAGTTAAATATATGTAATCAGTCATGAGGAATCAGAATATTCAAAAGAAAAAAAATGCAAAAGAAAGATGCTTACCTGTTCTTCTAACTGCTTTTTGTTTTCAGAGAGCTTATCAATCAGGTTGTCTAGGTTCCGCAGGGAATCATAGTCATTTCCAACTTCTCTTTCCACAAATTCAGAAACATAGTACGGGATATCACAATGATCTAGATCTCTAGTGGCTTCTTCCTTTCTAACAGCAACACTTGCCATGTTTTCTTTCTCTGCAATACTGAGTATATAATTTCTATTTAGCCACCACTAAGCACAAACAAATATTGATCTACTGAGGACAGAAAACTACACGGAAAGTTGGGCAATTCAATATAAACTGAAACTTAAATAAGAAATTCACAAAATAAACTGCTTTAAGTGCTACAATTTGCTGGCCTAAGTCTTAATTGAGATCTGATAAAACCTTGCTTACACATGCAGTCGGTGAGTTATTATACATCAATTACTGAAGAGAACTATGCCTGTTAATTTCTTTCTTCCCCAAGAGGGCAAAATGTACTAAAAATAATTCAATAAACATGTAGTTCCTACATATATAGTATAGAAAGCTTAATGAAAAGCACTGGGAAACTATTTTTGTAAAATACCAAGGAAGATAACGTTCTGCTCTACCCTTTCAGAGATATCAGCTGATGACTGACACATTATTAGCAAAGTGTCCATGTGGGTCTTACAGTGATTTGGAAAGTAAAAGCGTAACAAATATCTATTAAAAAAACCCACACAGTATCACATAAGAGGCACTTGGTGATCTACACATTTGGCACCATCCAGGAAAAAACTGACATTGCTTCACTGTACGTGATCATCCTCTCAAAACACTCCACAATGAGTCCACTGGCTAGTCCAATTCTCTACTTCTTAGTATCACTTCCAAAACAGTATTTAAAAATAAATATGCATTTTAACTATACATCTGCACTTTATCTGCTACAGGCTTTAGTCAAGCTACACTCTCTATTAAGCTGACAAGAGCAGTGTGAAAGTTGATGTGCAGTTGATGAGCCCGAGTTGGAGTGGCAACAGAGAGCACCTGCAAGGACAAACTGGGAGACCAAGGGTGCTGCTGAGGAAGAAGTGAATAAATAAAAATGAATAAAGAAAACAGAGCACTGTTTGCAGCAATGAAAACAAAAAACACCGCAGAAAACAACTAACCGAGTGGCGCTCTTTTCTTTCTAGAGGAAAGGAGCGGGATACTTGGAACAGGACGCCGGGAGCATCCCTCCCACTCCCTCCCCGCTTAGGCCCGCGGCTCTGCACCCACCGTGGCCAGAGGGCCGGGCCCTTCCGAAGATCGACCGCGGGCTCCGGGCGGCGAGCCCTTCCCCCACCGCCGCGGGCGCCAGGCCCCGGGGCGCCGCTTCCCCTCGCAGGCCGGTGCCGCAGGGACAAACCGGGGCGCCGCAGAGACAGCCGGGGGTGTCTCGGCCCAGGGCGGAGCCCGGGGTGCCTCAGGCGGGGCGGAGCCGGGGGTGCCTCGGTAGGGGCGGAGCCGGCGGTCCCTCGGGCGGGGCGGAGCCCGGGGTCCCTCGGGCGGGGCGGAGCCGGCGGTGCCTCGGGC
>JAYRBT010000042.1:12677240-12733128 GCA_036023395.1 Myiotriccus ornatus | reverse complement strand
TCAGGTTGGTCAGACAGGACCTGCCCCTCCTAAACCCGTGCTGGCTGGCTCTGATCCCTTGTCCATCCTGTAGCTGCCATGTGATTGCACTCAGGATCATCTGCTCCATAACCTTGCCAGGCACTGAGGTCAGGCTGACAGGCCTGTAGTTTCCCGGGTCCTCCTTGTAGCCCTTTTTGTAGATCGGTGTGACATTCGCCAACTTCCAATCGCCTGGGACCTCCCCAGAGAGCCAGGACTGTTGGTAAATGATGGAGAGCGGCTTGGCGAGCTCTTCTGCCATTTGATACATGCAAAGACAGGACTGCCCTTCAGAGGGACCTAGGCATGCTAGAGGAATGGGCCAGGAGGAACCTCATGAAATTCAGTAAGGACAAAGTCCTGTACCTGAGTCTGATTAACTCCTTGCTGTGGTACAGACTAGGGAGCAACTCTGCTGACAGTCATCAGGGATTCCCAGTGGGAAGGAGACTAAACAGATCGACCTGGCAGCAACAAAAGGCTGACAATTATGTATCAGAGATCTGAAATAGGATATTGTTTTAATGGTCACCAAGGTTGTTTTTTAAAGGAAGATTAGATATACATTATCTTAAGCAGACTTACATTTTCCGAGTAAATAAATCGGTTAACAGTCAGACTTACTTTTATGCTTTGGATAAATAACATCAAATCCAGGCAATGGCATCACTACATCATGGATAGTGTAGTTATCAACATCTTCTTCTTCAATATGAACAGCTGTGGCTACAGGCAGGACAGAAGAACGAAGTTACCAGTATGGATGTCTGCAACAGTTAACATTAACTAAATTTGAAACAAACCTTTTGATTGAAATAAACTTACTCTGAGAGGGATAATTATTGTGTTTTATAGACAACATTTCCAAGAAAAGAAGCCTTCAAGGCTGTCACGGTTAGTGACAGAATCACAGCCTGGCTTCCAGTGACTTAAATCTGAATGAAGTAAGGACTGCAAGAGGAACAGACCCCTTACAGGCATCAGACATACATAAAGGAGAAATACTGTGGGAAATGTCAGAGCAAATCCAAGTGAAGAAAGTTTTAACTGAGTGAAGCTTCTGCTTTACAAGATACTAATGCAATCAAAAGCTTTTATAGTTAAAACATTCATAACATCATTTCATAGTTCCTCATAGCTTAACTAGGTTTGAGGTCATTCTTGAGAATAATCAGTTCTCCATAGTCTCTCCTTCCTATCCAATTATTTGGAAAAACGAGCAAACCAACAGTTCATGGAAGTGCAATACCTAATTTCCAATTCCTTGCGAAATTTGACTAAAAAAGGCCAATAGATTCAGATATCACTGGGCCAAAATGGGTGAGAGAGATATTATGCAAGCAGTATCAGATGAACAGCTATGTGCCTTGTTTTCTTAGGAAATTTGAACTACACAGCATCACTGGCTTTGTCTGACTTTACCTCCTTTAAGTATGAGATCTCCTGGTACAGCTCTAAGCCCATATTCTTCTATTCTCTTGCTCACCATATTATTCCACACATAACTCTGGTAGCTATGAATATACATTAAACGATTATTTCTTGGTATCTAGAAGCAAAGAAGAAAAAAGTGAAACACTAGAAAGATGGTTTTTCTCACAATCATAACCAAAAAGGTATATATTTGAAATGTTAACCTTATTCAGCAACAAGACTGACACAATTTCTTCATATACAGATTCGATTTTTGTTCATTATTTGGGAAAAGAGTACGTGAAGAAATAATGCTTTTATACATTTGAAATCTGTACAAAAAAGAATTGTGCTTAAATTTAGAAAAAAACAACTTTTTTTTATTATTCAACAGCTTATCAAACACATGGGGCTATTATAAAACACCGAATTCATACTCAGCCTCCTGAAATCTTAAGTGAACTTTACAGCTGTGAAAGGCCGGTGTTATTCTAACTGACATTATTCCTTGTCTCCTACAATGGGCACTGTAGTTTGCTGGTGATGGTGATGGGATATTTTCTCCAAAGACTTGATCTTGATTATAGCACTTGAAAATGTCAAGTGAATCCATCACCTCTATACCAGGCTGATTCATTAGCCCAGAATCAGTTTGATTTACACTTTTAAAGCAACAGAAAAACACTGAAACTGAACATTTGCACAGTTCTCAGATGTGTATTAAACATTTACTACGTATAAGGTTACTAAGTATAACTGTATTGCTTCCAACATACTGGGAAGATTGTTGAATATGTTGGAAAGCTTATTATGCATACATTAATTGCAGATGTCATCAGTTACCAGCAGCAGTACTGCAACCAAAAAGGCAGCATTTTAAACTTAACTTTGCAGTCATCAAGCATCTATGAGTCTACTTCAGATTCATCATGATACCATCAAAAGAATGTTTATTCAGGTAAATACCCCCCAGCACTTTTACACTCACTATGCCAAATGCAGAGATTATGTTCTTCATTCCATACTTTAAGAGTCCACGTAGAAGCTGCCCTTCCACGCACCTTTTTACAGGTAGTTTCTTGAGGGCAGCTGCTGGATCTTTAGTCTTTGCCCATTCCTCTCTGCATTTTACTAAGTATCCCTTTTCAGCTAGAATGAGGATGTAAAATAAAAATATTTTAACTACACAGCAAAAAAACACCCATCTCACCTTTTGTTAAAGCAGTTGAAAAATTAAAGTTTCAGTCATGGTAATTACAGAAATTAACAGAATCACAGAACACCTGAGGTTGGAAGGCTTCACATGGAGTCTGAGCAGACTCTGTAAGTATTCGGGTCCCTTTTCACCCCCACTGCAAGAAACTGCACAGCAAGGAAAGAAAAGCAGAAAGGCGAAGTCTGAAGATTGCTTCTCCATTGCTGAACTGCCTCAAGTTTAGCAGGTGCAAAGCTGTCCTCACGAATGTCCTTTCAAATTAAAGGATCAAAATCTAAAAGTGTTTTCACTGAATATACAATTCTTGGAGAAGAAAAGGCAGAAATACTTGATGTATCATTTTTTAGTCCTTACCTCCTGGTCGTGGTTTTAATATCAAATCCATTACTTCATTCCAATTGTTCTGTAGGATAGCTCTAAGATTCAAACAGGAAAGTGTATTAAGATCCAACAAAACATATTTTAAGGGGATTTGGCCAACTTATAAAAAAAAAAAGTATTAGTGTTTAGACTTATGCAATATTAAAAGTAGTGCTCTTATGCAAGATAACTGCTGAAGCATGTTCAGAAACCAGATCTTTCTTGAATCTAAAATTAAAACTGGTATGTGCAATATGCCAGAAAAATGTTCCCAAAAATACATTAAGTTACATAGGGATAAGGATAAGAATAAAATTTTTAAAAAAATAGAAAAAGGGGGGCATGAAAGCAACACATACCTGCCAATTTGGTAAGTAGGAACAGCTGTGGTTCCAAATCTTTGCATTCCATAATAGTTAATGAATCCAATTTCCCTGAGGGAGTGCATTGCTTGCTCTATCTGGTCATCAGTTCCTGTTATGTTTCTAGTATTAAAAAAAAAGGTTAAAGACAGATTATTAAGAACATGTGCTATTTTGTGATGCTTGTAATATTAAAGCTTAACATCAATATTATATAGCATATATCAAATTCAACAGACTCCTGCCAATAGGACTTCTGTTTTGTAACCCAAGTTGTATTGGTATCTCTAACCTATTAAAAAAAAAAAAATTCTAACAGAACCTCTTAAAACATACTAACATTACCTGAGAACAACAGTGAAATGGTTCCCTTGCAATTCTCCTAATTTCAGTGGATGGTTCTTGTAACTGAAATTTCCTAATTTGAAGTTCATCAAACATTTATTCAAATGAGCAAGTCTTTGAGCAGTGATTCTAAAAAGAAACAGAAAACAGTGACCAACCTATGCCTAGAAATGCAGATAAATACAGAAATGCCAGCATTACAAAACAAAAACCAGCGAGCCCCGTTTCCCCAGTTTTCTACTGCTGCCTTTTAAAAATATTTTAATGAAACAGCTGAAAGAAAATAGCAGGTAATTCTTAAGGCTACTCATACAAGAGAAAATTTATACCATGGCAAAGACTGTTAGCACTCTCTTTTCACATCTATGTTACAACATGAACTCCAAAAAAAGTATGTTGCAGTATCAACATATAGTGCACTCCACAAGCTGAACTCTGCTTTATCTGATTAACTGCTCCATGAATACTGTTAGCACAGTATCAGCTCCAGTTAGCTCAGTCATCAACACAGAGTTAAGTAAAATTAGCCACTGTGTACACTTAATGCAGATGAAGGAACATGGAATCCAATCTGTCACTGATATCCGTTGTTTTTGTTGCCAGTATTTTTGGAAGCATATCCTGTTCTTTGCATCACTGAGCTGCTCTTGGACTCTTCTGCTAAAATTTATACCAGGATAGAGGAGTTTATGAACTAGCATGGCCAGCATACTCAGCTCAGAGGGGGCTGATTAGCAGGCAGTGTCTCCTGTCCTGTTAGGGAGAGTTGGGTGCTGTGGCGCTACTGAACAGACACCACACATCACCCAGTCCGTGCTTGCAACACACTGGAGCTCTCGGGCACAACATTCAAAGTGATCATGTTAAAAAGTAAACAGAACAGCACTGAGACGGCTACACCACAGGTTTGATTATCTGTCATCACTTGGCAGACCTGCCTTGCAGCAACAAGAATCAGGGGCTTCTCACGATTCACAGATCAGTATTTCCTTTTATATGTGCAAATGTACGCACGGACAAAACACTGGGAGGAAATATATCAAAAATTAAGTAGTGGATTCCCTCCTTTTAACAAGGATTTGATCAAACTTTTGGCTCTCAAACCATGGAATTGCTCACTTGAATGTGGTTTTCAAAAAGTTGTAAATAGTAGTGCAGGCAGAATACTCCAACTTGCTAAACTGATATTGTAATATATGACTGGGAGACATTTGTCATTCTCAGTTATGGATGAAATACTAAAGAGTCCAGAAACCATATAATTGTCTTGGAATACGACAACATAAATTTTATTTTCTCTCAGTAGGTGACCTAAGGGAATAGGTTTAGGCAGGAAAAAGTCCTCCTAATTTTTTGCCCTTCTGGCAACTCACAGATGAGCAAAGGCAGTGGTTTAGCCTTCTCTGGAGCTGTTCAGAGAGCTCAGTGAGAAAGAAAATAGGATTCCAGCTGGAGAAAGGGGGAAACAAAAGTCAGGAAGGAAATAGGACATAATTTTCACCATGTCATTCTGCTTTTCTGCTGTTGCATGGGCTCCATGCAGCATGAGAGCACGTAGGCAATGTGTCCCATTGCTTCAGCAAATACACATATCCAGCCTATGACTCAGAAAATACTGATGATCACCATGGAACAAAAAAGAATTATGGCATCTTCATTAATACCTGTGCTTTACAAGATCAGGACCTGAATCTGCCATTTGTTCACTGAGTCTTTAAGGTATTTAGCAAGATATCCAAGCTGTCACAGCAGCAGTGCACACACTGCAGAATATACCTTTACTTACCTGAGAACAGCGATCTCTTGAACTGTTATAGCCCTTTTATCTTTAGTTCCCATGTAGGAAAATATGTTTGGCTTCACTCTTAAAAGCAACAGATATTATGTATATTAAAACAGCAACAGATCAAACATAATTTTCAGCATAATTACGTAGAATTATTAATCTTCTGTAATAAAAATATACCTACATTCCCCAGAACTAGGCTACAGTTTGACAGATGTGTGACATTTTCTAGTCTCATCCATGAGTACACGAAACAAAGGGAAACTTCTGGTTTAATTATATGTAGACAAATTCACTTTTACCACAACAGTGTTTTCAAAATATGAGCTCTGAAGTATTTCTTTCTATACACTCACTCGATGTACAGATGCACAGCCACCACCACCAACATCACTAAAAAATACTCATGTCCAGTTCTCCCCTAAACTTCAAACAACAGCTCTGTTTGATTACCACACCTGCACATTATGTGAGAGTATGAGAAGTTAATTTAAAATCTGATCCATTTCTTTCCTTGAGAGGAAAATTTCTTTTTCACTTTGGACTTTACAGCCTGTGTTACACAGGGAGTATCTCCAGTTATTCCAGCTATGGGCACCAGGGGGTAGCAGGATTGCCATTACACACAATTTTCCAGCTAACTATGCTCCTGCCATTCTGTTCTCAAATACATTAAGTATCATAATGGTTAGAATCTAGATTACAAACATTTATTTTTAGACAGGAAGAAGCCAAGGGAAGAGAAGAAGAGAAGTGGAGAAGTTTCCCTACCAGTAGGGAACTGACCCAATTTTAAAACTGCCCTTCCTCTGCAATTCACTGTGTTCATGTCACGCCTTGGCCAATCTTTTTGTTTCTGCACTTGATGGGGTGAAAGGAACTAAGCCTGTGTTGCCATGGAGACATTAATACACAGAACAACAGTTTATCAAGTGTAACTGCCTAGGAACTGATCAGCATATTACCACAACGATATCTGACAGGTTCATAACATACTTGCATATATTCACAAACTGGGAAAAAACTGGCTTTTAACTCAGGTTACACATATTGAGGTTTTGAGCTGCCAAGCCTCTCTCAGATCAGCCAACGTCAATTGTGGGCTTTTTCCACTGAAGCAGGCGAGTAGTCTTTTAAAATTCTTGGGCTCACTTTATTCCATTCTCACCTCCCTACAAAACCTTTCAGTTTCAAATTTGACATTCTAAAATAACTTTTTATTTTAAACACTGTCTACAAATTAGGCAATAGCTTAACTCGTGTTGCTCTTACATAATTCTGAAGCATAACATTTACAGTAACATCAAACATACAAGGCTGCCAGGCTGGCAGAAACATCAGCCTTACCTTAAAAATTTGGATAGAACATTAATGGCATCCATAGTGTCCTTGTTCTCCTTGTACAGTACGAAGTGGCAGTAGCTTCCCCTAGATTTTGGCCAAGAGTGTTTTCTTGGATCTTTAAAAGCAAAAAGGTTAGTGTAATTTTAAAAAAAGAATTAATATATTTGCCACTGCAGCTACATTTAAAACAAATATGCAAGAGTCAATTTCTGCTAATTTCCATCTGCTTTAAAAAAAAATAAGAGTTAATTACTGACAGCAAAAGCTGTAAAGCACAATGAAAAATACCTCCCCTTCCAGTGGGCTGTAAACTTCTCTTTAATCAGTTCTGCCACCTAGAAAAATCCTGAATGAAATAGCAACACTTCCTTTGTCATGAAATTATCTAAAAATATACCCTAGTCATTTAACTGCCATATCGCCTGATTAAATTTCTTAAAAACATTATCATTACACTGATTTTCAGCAGTAGCAGCCACTCCACATTTCATCTAGTGCCTTCTATAATTAATAGCTGAGGACCACTGGAAGCCTGTTTGTAGGAAGACTACAATTATTATTTATAGTATGGACATATTCTTTATTTCTGTAGGACTTTCTCTGCGTGTCACACAGAAGCATGAATTGTACCTCTACAAAAGCCAAAAAAAGTACACTCAAATTACTTTAAGGTGGTTTGCTTTTTTTTTTTAAATCCTATGGGAGACAGAGATCTGGCACAAGAGAGACATTAACAAGGCTGATACTGTGCCATGCCTAGAGAAGGCCGGAGGGTGACATAACTTCAGCTCCCACAGACTAACAGCTTATGTGCAATTCTGTGCAACTATTTGGTGCTTTCCGGAGAAGAAAACTGTCAATGATTTGTCAAGCTTTTGTTGCACATAAAAGCCTCCAGAGATAAAACCTTCTCTTTACAATAACCCACTGTTAATGGCATTACTGGGAAGGGGGACTGATTCTACACAGGTTTAGCAACCAGTTTTGAGGTGCTTTATCAATTCCTTGCTTTATAAGAACAAACTAAGAATCTGTTTTGTTTTAAATAAGAAGTTTCTTATCTCTTGGCAACCACAAGGCAGACTCTCCTGGTTTTGTACAAAAAGGCTACAAGCATCTTTCAAAACAGCAAAAGTTAAATGAAAAAGCAAGCCCTATTTCCATATATAAACACCAATGCAGGAAGGGAACTTCTTGAGAAATTTTGCTCTTTTTGTTCACATTAGTTTGATAAAGCCCAGATATCCCCCACAGACCGTAAATATGTTTAATTCTTCCTTTTCCTTTTTTTTTTTTTTTTGAAAAGCTGGCATCCATACACACACTTCAGCAAAAATAATTTTGGATGCTATAGTGTAAAGTACTATTCGTAGAGTTTTCAGTCAGTTAGAATCACTGCACCACTTGCCTTGCACCATCAGTTTCTAAGCAAAGCCCTCTTCCCACGGAGTTTCCTAGGTCCTAAACTGAGCAGTATGGTCCAAAGCCTGTTAAGAGACCTCACACCTCTGCTGGTCTCTCCTTCTGAGCCACCACTGCTCTTAAACACTATCAGTGAAACCTACATTCAGCTGGAAGAGCAAGGTCCTCCTCCACGAAGCTCTTGGAGATTAGAAGGGAAGAGAGGAAAGACTGAGCTCAATTCACAAGGAAAGCCTTCTCCAGCTGGAATCATTCTTTAAATTGAACTAATTCATCATCACACAGTCATTTCAACACACTTATAAAAGTGAGCCCTAATCTGGTCTAGACTACAAGGATTCTATAGATACTGTGCATACCAATGGGCTTCTCGTGCTTTGGGCATCACAGCCACGTGCCTATCCAACCGAGGCCGCAGTCCTGATATGTAACCATTCCTCACCCAATACTTCAAAGTATCCAACTGGGTAGATGGACCAGTGGGACAGTTTGCAGTCCTTATTGCTGTGCTTCAGAGTCATGTTACATTTTTGATAGTAAAACTGTATTTCCAAGTCCTTTTTCCAAACCTTTTGCTGAAACTTGAGGGCTGGAAGCTCCTTTTTAATATCAGCATGTATGATATATACGTTTAAAGTTGTATAAAGGCAGATAGCAGTGCTTGGCACTTTCAGGGAATTTCAAGCATTATTTTTGTGTAGGGATTTTTAAGGAATTGTTACTAGTTTGGCCAGCCCTGTTGCTATTTAGGAGGTCATAATGGTTGGCATTTCATTTTTGTTAGCATGAAATGTCAACATCTCTTACCTGTTGCAGTTCTGACCTCTGTCCCAATGCAGAGCATAAAGAGCACAAAAGAGTAGCATTTAATTTTTAGACTGTCAAAGGGTTTTTAGAGGTGAACATGCAGATTTATGGTTATGGGATTATTTATGCTTCAGGGAACATCCGATAGCTAGGTGGTGGATGACAGCAATTTAGACAGTTACGCAATGGAATCGTGCAGAGGGAAACAGTGAACATATGGAAAGCTTCAATCGGAGATGCAACAAACTTAATTTGTGGACAATGATGAAACAACAGTTTACTGACAACTTAGTAAGACTATATTGTAAGTATTTTGGGTGTAAACTTACTACAGACACCAAGCAGCTTCTGATTTTACATTTTAGGAAAGCATATTTGGGAACCTTTTACATTATCAACAAAAGTAATCAGATAGCTAATATTCAAAAATTCTACACTTCTGAAATATTTCTTGCCTGGGGAGCCCACTCAGGCCTAACACATATTTGTGGCTACGTACACACAAAAGATAAATATAATCCTGGCTAAAAAGAGCTTGAACTGTTCGGTCTTACATCCATAAACATTTACACACACTCACTGAAACTGCACACATCTCCACCAACATGCACAGGTGCCTGCAGCATCACAGCTCAGGAATCCAGGTTCAGATAGATGATGCTTCCCTGCATCACAAGATGGTGCTCTAGATAATATTTTAATCCTAGAGACACACCACTACATTCTTTTCAGCATATTTCAAATACTTGAATTCTTTCATACAGTATCTCTTAAATCAGACTGGTCAGCTTAACAACAACCACTTGACTGTAACAATGGTTAAAGAACAGAAGCAGCAAAAGGAAAAGGTGAAGGTAAAACTGTTACAAACCAACAGAACAAAACTGGCTTAGGAGAATTTTGTGCTGGTAAGTATACATACTCCATGCATAAAGCATGCAAACATACACATTATAATTGGACCCATAAAAGTACAACATTCCCATATTTGCACAGAACAAGCCTTAAAAAAAAATTAAATTGAATATGGAGATGATGTTGTTTCCAATTTTAATTTTTTCTATCTCCTTATCCTTTCCCCTTTATCTTTAAAATCAAAGGATTAGGTTTACATACTGTCATTTGTAATAGGTTGAAATGACACAGGAATGCAACCAATTTAAACCAAACCTTAATGCCTTTTGTTAAATGTGCACCATTCTGCATGTAGATAATCCTTTAAACTTACAATAGCAACAAACTAGTAGTAACATTAAAAAATGTAGAACACATTAATTTATTCCCAGTAACCAAAACAGTATTTGTAAGATTAAGGCGAACAATACTTCATTTTGAAAATCCTTCGTTACTTTGACTATTCCAAAAGAGTAAATGTGATTTATAATAAATAAAGACATATTTCTGCAAATACAATTAGCCTTGAAAACAGAAGTAGTCTTAGAGACCTTGGTAAATACACTATGTTTATATAAAACTATAACTTTGAGAAAACAAATAGGTGCTTGTCTCTATTCAAGTCACTGAAAATTTTGTCATGAATTTTCAAGACAGCCAAGATTACACTGACTGTCAATGTAATGTACACATTCCAACTACAACCTCGTACTCCCACACTCCAAACTTACACATCCAGGTAAGTTCATGAAAGCTAAGTTCAAAAAATACTGAAAATAAAGCCCCTGTTTTGCCTATTCCCACTGAAGTAGCAGGAGATGTTCTCACTTCTGACATGGCTGTACTAGATTAATTATTTGGAAAGAAAAACAAGCAGAAATTTAAATTTGAAACATTTCTGGTGTTCCTAGTCATTTTAGATGCACAGCATCGGTTGCAACAAGGAAAAAGCAACGCCAGATTACATTAGAGGGTATGTTCCACTTGAAGTACTTACTAACAATTCTTAGTTTCAGGATAATTTTAGCATTTACTTTACCCAACTGCTGTGACACTGAAACTCACTTGCCAGTGCTTTTTTCCCAGCAGCATGATAAGCAATAATGTATTTCTTTCCATCTCTATCTTCTGTTTTAGTCTCCAGTCCTGGAAACAAGGACTTCACAGCCTGGTGGATGACTGTTCTTTTTTCTTTGGTGTCTTCAATTACCTGTGTTAACACACATAAATGCAGAAATCAAACAAATTAATACAAAAGGGGAGGGATTCTTCTGGAGTTAAATTTTGCATGCTTAAAGAAAACCTACCAAATAACAATAAATACTGAATAGGTATACTTTTAAAAGTCTGGCCTACTTAAAATTAGTTTGAAAAATAATAAATAACTCTGTTGCAAACTTCAGTCTCAACACTCACAAAAGAAAATCCTCAAGATTTATTCCCGTCTTCTACACTCAATAAAATTCCCTCTTCTAAAGAAAACTCTGGCAAAACAATTTTTTTCTCTATGCTTTAAAGGAAAACAAAAATAGGTAGATAAGATTATTTTGTGTATGAATGCTTATTTGAAACTACCAGATCTAATCCTACTCATCTTTAGCTACTCATAGCTCAACTGTTTTTCTTTAAGTACATGGAATATTTGGATGTTTAAAAATACCAAGGTTTTAATTTCATTTTGTACCTTCTTATCTTTCTTGTTAAGAAGACCATATTTATCTTCTTTTCTATTAAATCACTAAACACTGGCCTTGAAAATAGTGTTTCATCAGGATGGATGTTTTATTTAAACCTTGTTATTCTACAAAACAACACTAGACAGAAAACCAAAATATTGCAAGCAGGAATTAAAACCTGCATTTAAGTTCTGTGTTCAATACCACCAAAATCAAAATGACTACTCACATGCATGAATTTGAGTACATCTGTAAGACTTTACAGAATTAAACCCTAAACTGGAAAGAGTTTGGTATTGCCTCCTGCATCCTGTTCAAACTGCTCTTACAGATCACATGCACTAGAAAGCACAGACCTTCCACTCACTCCCTCTCTCATACTCCCTCTGCCCCCATCCCCAGACTTCATATAATTTATTAATTTTACCTCTATGGCAACACTAGTTTCCTTATTCTTAAAAAGCTGGAGCTCCTCTAAACGCTGCTTGTCTTCATCTGACAAAACTGTGAACGTTTCTTCTGATGGGTCCTAATGCATATTTGGGAGGAAAAAAACAAACATCCAATAACCCTCACAGAACAACTTTCTGTATTTTAATGTTCTAGCTCAAGGAGCTTTAAGAAGCATAACCACTACCAAATCTTTACCTCAAAATTTACCTCATCATCCACTGGAACAGAAAAGTCATCTAAATGGCTCACACGTCCATCCTTGCCTATTTCATGGACAACAAAGTCCGAGTATCTGATAGGAAGAAACATGCATTACATTCGTAATAAAAATAAAAATCCCACATCACATGAAGTCCTTTCCCAAGTAGCTGTTTGTTAGCAGAATTCACTGAAGAAATCTGAATTCACAGAAGTCAATTCACATAAAAGAAACCACGGGAAAGCAGTACCTATTCCCACCCCTCAGAAGACCCTGAGAACACATATCTAAACACAGCAGACTTCTTTGCAGATCACCAAACACCTGCTGTAGTTATTCTGAGTCATTTTCTCACTAGCTTGCAGAGATCAGTAATGCATATCCTCAACCCCAGTGATTACTGACAATTAAGACTCTACTGCATTGCCACAGTGTGAACATGAATGCAGTAACTCCATTGCTTCAAATAACCTGCAGGATAAAGAGCCACTTTTTTGTCACTCTAAGAATGCAGGACAAATTCATCTTGTTTCTTATATTCAGTTATAGAGAACATCATTCAAATAAAGTTAGTCTGCATTCTCTATGACAGCAATAAAGAACTGGACATTTTTGATCGAGTCATTTATGTCCTGTAATAAAAACATGATTTTTAAGTAGCATTTGCTTGCAATAGAAAAAAGAAAAAAGAAAACAATTCTTGTTCTATGAATGTTGAAAGATGAATGGAACTTCATCATGTGAATGTTTCTACTGTACCTTCTCCAAGCACCCCTTTGCCATCCCTCTGTGCAGCCGTACATCATATTGGTAGAATTCTTTCCTGAGGAGTGTTTGTTATGTGTCCTCTCTCTTATTCTCTGTAGCTGTCTAGACATACTAGTGCCTAGTACCATAAAAATGCCAGGACTGATTTAATAATAGGTGTTATAAACTAGGATAAAAAAATAACCACAAGCCCACGAATTTTCTACCATCCGGCTACCTTTGGCCAATCAAAATTGGCAGATTTCCCAGAAGAAGATTCACCATAGACTGTGTTCCCTAGTGAAAGATTATGCTAGCTGCTTAATGATCCATACATAAAGATTAAATATGTACATAATATGTACATAGTGTTTTATTATGTAAAATGATCTATATATTAAGCCAGTATTTAAAAACGGGGACTTTTCAGTGTGTAAACAAAGCATCCTTAAATGCTTTGCTAAGTCAGGGAAACAATGATTCCCACTTCAGTGAGCTTTTGTATTTGCATTCTGTTTTATTCAAAGATGTTCTTTAATTTAAAAAACCTAGAAGCTTCATAAAAAAAAAAAGCTACTAAAACCCAAATATCTCACTAAGTATATAATCTGTATATATAACAACTTCTGCACCCTGAATTACAGAATTCCCTTTTATGTTTTTCAAATTACATTAGAACTGATCAGACAATAATTTGAAGCCTAACAGACCGTTTGGTAAAAAACGTGTTTAAAGACATTAGCACAAAATAGTCAGGGCAAAGCAAAGAAGAACCAAAGAGGGATGGTTTCGATGCTGTTCTCCAATGCATCTTGTATCAGCACTGAGGAGTGGTACAAAAGGTGGGTGTACTGCATAAGGTTTTATATATGCTGTATGCTGCTGCCAGAGCACCAGGCGAACAGCAAAGGTCAGTGTAATCATCTATTTCTATTCATAACCAGCTTCCTTCTTCAGAGCTGCATCTGACAGGAAAATAAACAAAAAAACCCACAATCTAGAAAAGTCCCAAATTAAACCTTTCTTTCAGTTGTAGCACTAGACAAAAAGTAATGAACCTCTCTAGCAGCACACATATAATCCAGCTGCATCCTGCAAATCAGAAAGGAAAATGGAGAACTACAGCTGCATTACACAAGGAATTAACACACATAACAAGAGAAAGAGTTACCTCTCCTTTAAGATTCCAGAAAAACCTTTATGAGAGCTAACAAATTTAGTTATGCCAACATCGCTTTCTGTCAGTCCATGCTTCATCATGTCTGCAAAGCTCTCTGGATCTCCATCTTCATCGCTGTCCTCTAGTTCTTCTTCTTCCTGCTCCTCACTTTCCTCATTGGGAATTGCTTCATTTTTCATGTCCTCAAGTTGTTGTGTTACAGTCTCAATACTCTGCCCAGAGTCATTCCCTGTCTTAGACTTCTCCAAGATCTTCTGTCTTTTGATTTCGTCTGCATTAGCCACATCATCCTCAGAGCGAGGACGTTTCAAGGATACACTGTTTGTTTCTACAGTTTCCATGTTTAAGGCACAGTGTACGACAGAAAACCCTGAGGAGGAAGAAGAATGGTTTATTTCTTGTCTGCTTAAGAGCAGTACCAATACATAATCTCTTCACTCCAACGGCTCTGCCCCCTACAATGGTTCAGGAAAACTACATAACTTTCTGCATTTTTAAGTTAAACATCAAGTAAATATTCTGAACAGCTAGAAGCAATATGTACTTGGGAAGAGAGAAGGGAGATATTACAGGGTCTTAACACCCACTCAAGGCACCGAGCATGCTGGGCTGCAGCAGAGCAGGATTCAGTACTGCACTGACCATTTACCACCACTGTCACTCCTGCCAGCCCTTACCACAGCTGCATCCTGTCCTGTGCACACACGGGCTCTGCTGTCAAAGAAATGTAGTGCCCAAGAAACATTATGTTACCAAGCCTTCTGTTAAACATGACTATTCTCAATTATTCTGTTTTCTATCAAGATTCCATCTTGCAAAGACTGAGGATGGCTCGATTCCCCCAAATCTGAAATCATCGCTTCCTTGTCTATGTTCTTCCAACACACACAATGCCACAGGGAACTCAAGGTGGCAGCAATTCAGCCCAAAAGATAAGAGGGATGAGATACCAAAATCATTTAACGAGTGGAACAAACAAAACAACAAGAAAGTGAAATGATCTCTAAGAAGAACATGACTACTCACGCTGGTGGAACAAAGTTCTGACTCTTCCCTGGCAACCTGAGCTGCCACCTTTGTATCAGCAGAACTAGCACCTTCAGATCTGAAAAACAGAGGAAAATTAACTCTGAGAACGTTTTAGTCAAAGAAAAAAAAAATAGACTATGAAAACATGCATGAATGTGATGATGACAGAAACCAGCTGTCCCTGACGCAGGTATCAGCTGTTGCACACACCTACTCAGATGGACTCGTTAGTAACAGATACAATGGTGAAGTGTTACCAACCTAGTGACACAACACATTATTACTTCTTAGCAAGCTAGAGGAGAGAACTTTGGTTTTATTTCTATGTTCATGAAAGGAAGTTGGAGTTCCAACTAATTAGGCAAGGACAGGATCTTTCTTTCAGCATAGCCCAACTGGCACACCAGCTGTACTGGGGATAAAGTGTAGGATTTGGTTACAGGGAAGGAGGTCATCAACTGCCCTATGCTTGACATGCCAGTTCCATAAACCTACCACTTGCCATCCTCCAACTCATCAGATGAGCACATGCTGCCTCTGCTCCAGCTTATTTAAGAAATGGAGGATCTGCCAGTGGCAGAAATGCAAAAGAAAGCACAGGAGAAGGTGCATGACAGCGTGCTAAAAAAGACACAGGGAAGCATGGGGAAGGGGACAACCACTGGGGTTGGAGATGCATTCTCGGAAGGAGGCTCTCCACACCGGAGCCAGGCCAGGACACCCCTGACGGGACTGTGGCCTGTGGAGGTGCCCACACTGCGATAGAGACATGCCTATGGAGAAGCCTCATAGGAAGAAATGGGAAAGGAATGAGCAGTAGAAAGAAACTTCCATGTACCATCCCCAACCTCTGGCACTACCACTGCCTTGTGCAAGGTTCAGAGCTTAACCTGAGGGGTTAAGGAGGAAAGGAGTTCTCCCCAGGTGTTTGTTTAAGTGGTGGTTTTCTTTGTATCTCACTAGCCAATCGGTAATTAAAAGTTTATGCTAACAAGCAATAAATTAAATTTTCCCTGTGTCAAATCAGTTTTGCCCATAACAACCAAGTTTCTAAATTAATAGGATTCAGCTGTTACTGAGAAATTAATCCAGGCACAAAGCAGTATTTCAGAGCTACACACATCATCCTGTATTATTTGTCCAGCCACTAGATAGCATATTCTATTTAATTTTAAGTGGTATGTTCTTAAAGGAAGACCCATTACTAACTTGATAATCAGCATGCACTGGGTTGGTAACTAATTGTTAGCAGTAAGCTGTTGGCCGCTGCTGACTTCATGGCCTGGACTTTCCATTGTACAGATCACAAACTTAGGGTAAAGAGCGAGAAGCAACTGTTTCAGAAACACCTGAAATGTTTTGCTCACATAAAGAACTGAAAATGGATGCTACACAAATAAATGAACAAAAGGGAAAAAAGGAGAGACTTATAAAAATTAGTGTATGTATGGCCTGACGAGTGACAAGACACACAGAAAAGAAAGCAGAATTAGCAAATCAGTGTACCTTCAAGCTGAAAGCACCAGTTTTAGTGTATCCACAAATAAAACCAAAAGTGCGTAAAATCGTTCTTTAAAAAGGAACAAAAAATAAAATCATAGCCAAGAGAAGCAATTCACCATCATTCCCAGATTCTTCTCCTGTGTACTGAGAACTACAGAGCCAGATTAAAAAAGCATTGAAGTGGAAAAGGCTTCTAGATGGCTTGCGAATGTCTTCACATGGCGAACAAAACAGTGAAATCATTCGGCACAGTGAAATCCTCTGAGACACCTGCCAAATGTGGTAACAAGAGAAATCTCATGTTTCTAAAATAAAACTGCAATATTTAGTTATTGAATTGTACAAACTTTTAGATGAATTCAATGTTGGGCACAAATATTCCACATAACTGTCACATGCAGACAATTCTCCCAGCAGAGCAATGACTCACATACTACACAGTACTATCCAGTGCCAAACGGCGGCCATCATCTGGGATAATTTCTGCGGGATAATTATTTGAAGGAGCAAGTTGAAGTGAGCGGGGCACACACAGCCTCGCTTGTGCAGATCGCTGCCGAGAGGCGCATATTATTTTCTGACAGCTGCTCAGCTGCCTCGGTCCTTTTCCCAGCAAACAGGTGTTTCCACAAAAGCCAGAATCTGCATAAACAGCAACTCCAAAGCAATTTCAGTGTTTTAGCAAAGGCTGAATTTACTACTACAAATAAAAGGCTTGATTCTCCTCCCCAGTCGGGAGCGGTGTGGTACCTGCCAGGCAGGCACGGCGGGCGGGGGGGACACACTAAATAGCAGAGCCGGAGCACGCCAGCGCTGGCCACGGAGCGGGCTCCTCATCACATGAGGCACGTGGGATTAAAAGGGGACCGGAGCGAGGGCGCGATGATGCAGCAGCAGCAGCGCCCGAAGGCCAGCCCTCGGGGCGGGGCAGCGCCAGGGAGCGGGCCGGGAGGGCAGTCGGAGCCCCGCGGGCCGGGCCGCTCGGGGCGCCGCGCCGGGAGAGCCGCTGCCAGCGCCGGGGCAGGGCCGGGGCAGCGCGGGGGGTCGGAGCAGGAGCAAGCGCTGCCGCGGGGTCCCGGCACCAAGCGGCACAAGCCGGGGCGAAGTTGCCCCGGGGCGGAGCCCCCCCGGCCCGGGGCCGGGAGCCGGGAGCGGGCAGGCGGCCCCGCCGCGGAGCCCTGCGCGGCCGCGGCTGCCGGGGGAGGGCGCGGCTCCGCCCGCCGCCAGGCAGGAGCCGCGGCGGGGGAGCCACATACCCGCACGCCGGCTCGGGAGGACGGCCCGGGCGTCAGCGCGGCGGGGAGGGAGGGAGGGAGGGAGGCGGAGGCGGCGGGGACGAGCCCGCCCCGGCTCCGCGTGTGCGGAGGCGGCCCCAGCCTGCGCCCGCCCCGCGGGCTGCGCGGAGCCCGGGGGAGGAGGCGGTGCCTGGCGAGAGGCTGCTCTTGCCCGCTCCGCCGTCCCCAGCTTCCTGCGGAGCGTCTGGGGGAAGCAGGCGGGAATTTACAGGAGGACTGCAACTCTGCGGAAAAAAAGAAGTTTAATTTCCAAAATGCGGCTGTAGGCAAACCGGGGAGTCGTGTACGCGAGATGGTGGCTTCCCTGAGCTCCCCTGGCGTCCGAAACACACTGCGCTGACAGACATTAGTCCCAGGACGAGGGCATGTTCGAGTACCATTTCAAAACCTACACGGTAGCTATGCAAATCACGCTACCATTTTAAAGCTAAATAAAACCAGGCCAGATCTGTGCTATGAGTCTTTTCTGACACAGTCAGAATGACATCTTCTACCCTCCTTTCTATTTTAAGCAGTGGTGCAAAGAATGTATTTTCATTAACTTCAACACGTAGATTTGTCCTTATTTTTAAGACCCTTTGTGTCATGTTCTAATCCTAGCCTGCCTCAGACTTCCTCTTTGCCAGGCTATTAACACCAGTATTTAGTGTCTCATACTTCTTCTTTAGTTGTATTCACACTCTTCTTACATGATGAGACTTACAACTGCTGTGCGTATATGGGTAACTTATTTTCTCATTCCTTTTACTTGCCTTCCCCCTTGGAGTAGAATAAGAAGGTAACACAATGGAGTGAGTGCTTTGGGTTGGATTTAAAAATTCCCAGGTACACATGCATTGCTCTATGAGTAGTTTATAAAAGACCTCCATAAAGGAAAAAAGGAAGGAGCAAAGATTTGTGGCTCTCCTTAGTTCTGAGCAGAGACAGATCCACAGAGATTTACTTTATAAAGCACTGTGGGATCAAAGCTTTATCACAGAGCTTTAATTTACACCCTGTCCACCCTTCACATTCAGAATTTAAATAACCCACTAGATACCAGTAGGGGTTATGAGGAACGGGTTTAGTGCACTCCTGTGAACAGGTCAACGGTGGACTGGAAACAGCAATGGACGTTAGTGACAACGTGGCAGATTAGGGCACTTCGGGAGACTGTGGCATCACTAGGGAAGCCAGAGCTAGGACTACTATTGCCCAACTTGCAGGCCATCTGGGTGGTAGGGGCAGCACAGAAAGAGCTATGTGTCATTTGAAGATTGCTGTCATATGGCAAATTGCTATGGCTCTGGTAAGTTTAAAAGTAATCCCTTCACTTGTCCCAGGCAAAGACATCTTACTGAAAATGTCTGGCTGGGGGAAACCTTCAGCAGGACTTGTACCATGCATCAGTCCAACTCTTTTTGTCATGTAACTCTTTGCTGCTTCTATCTTGTGTGGGAGGAAGTCCCTAAAATACTTATTTTTCCTCCTCCAAATTCTTACATTCAGTACCTCCCTGTCTACAAAACCCTTGTCAATAATTAAGTAGCTTGTATGGTACAGCTGTGCTTGGTATGATAATTACCCTTCTGTTAGTTCTCCCTGTTGACTATGTTCATCTATCATCCATTACCATCAGCTCAGATAGAATTTGGAGTGGTATGAAGTACCTCATACACTGAAGAACCAGCATTTTGAAGGACCTGCAGGTGCTACCACAAGGTAAATAGCTAATATAGTCATTCCTCTGCATTTCCTGAATTTTCTAATATATTCAGCAAAGTTTATTACTCCTTTCTCAATACCAGTAAGCATTCTATGACATATTAAATATCTGTTTGCCTACATCTGAGAATCTACAGACAAAATCCTTGAGACTATCCTTCCTATGGTTCAGGGGCTGGAAGGAGGGAATCTCTGGTTTGGTTTCTGAGACAAAACTGAGCCATTCTGGCAAGTAGAGACCATCAGTACTTAAAATATGGTTTGCTCAGTCACCTTCTGTTACAGTCTATCTGTACATGGTTTCCAAGTGTGAGCTGGCAAAGGGCATCACCACTTTCTCTTTCCATTAGTCAAGTGCTCCTTTTACATACAGAACTATAGTGTAAAATGTAATAAGAAAATAATGCTATGACTGCAACTTTAGCTGGGTTTTTTTTCCTATGGTTTGTTTAACAATTAAAAAACCTTCTATTATAAATGGTCTAAAACACCCACTGAGCGGTATAATTTAAAAATTTTTTCAATCTGAATTAAAATGTGAGTATCAGTATGTTCCCATAGAAACTTTCTTTAATGTAACCTAAAGGAACTTTGTTTGGGGGGTTAAAGTATGACTGACCGTAGTTATGGTCTGTAATAAGTTTATACTGTGTTCCTGCTCTCAGGCTCCCCAGAAGGGAAAATCAGGATAGCACATCTTGGCAGATGGAAGCATAAATCTGGCAAGGAAGCGAACACAAGTGAGAAGCATCTTGAGTCAGTCTCCTCCAAAGATGCTCACTGAAAACCCAAAGGTACAAAGTTGACCTGTTTCCAGTCCGTAGAAAAACCCCTAATAAAATAGAGCAGCAATAACTGCGCTCACTCTTCTTTGGTTTTATGCCTCCCAGGGGCACAGACAATCAGGCAGATAAATTATAATTTTACACCCCTTTGCCTCAGCTGCACTTAACTAGTCTGATTTTTACCTGTCGTTAATACCACCACAGAGAATTAAAATGAAAGGACTATTAAAAGCCTAATGTATTTTTCATGTGTAGGTTGTTTGCATTTTTGGTGCTTGTTTTGAAGCCTTGCATGAAGCAAAAAGTGGAGGTGATAATTCATCACTATGCAAAATTTAAAAATACAATATTATGAAACAGGGAGTTTTTTTGAAAATACATAATTTAATGCACAAGGTAATTTCATTGAGAAGGTTTTTTGAAGAATGCTGAAAACAGTACCAAACCAAATCATACAGATTTCCAAAATAATGCAAAAAAAGGTTTTCAGAGAACATAAATTATCAAACTTTATAGCACTTTAATAGGCCATCACCTTTAAGTTGATTCTTCCCCTTTTCCCTTCACACATTCTTTTTTCAAATTATATGCTGCTTATTTTTCAAATTCTTCTCTAAATCTCTTGGTTAATTCATTGACAACAGAAGAAAGGTGGAAAAGCATCTTATCTAGGCAGACAAGGAGAATTTTAGGGAGACGGGGTTTTTTGACCAAGTCTGTCTCTGGAAAAAATTAATGATACAAAGGCAGTTGGAAACAAATCATCAGGTTCTGTGCTCTGTAGGGCAATTTTAAATTAAGAATTTATGTGACTATAGAAGATTAAGTAAAACCTTAACCGTAGGATTGGGAGGTAATTGAAACATATTCACTTTTTACCTTTGTTTCGCTGTTAAACATTTGATTCAGGGATGTTGTAAAGCTTTGCAGCAGTGTAGACAAAACAGGATGTTATCGCCCACAGATCAAGTATCTGAGTGGCAGCATTCAATTTTTGCAAAGACAGTAAAGAGCAAGTGTTGCATGAAATAGGAATCTGAACTGGGGGAATAATGATATATTTCTGCCCCCATTCACAATTATCTCATAAAGCCTTTAACCTCCAAGGGGTAAAAGACCTTTCTGTGTGTTTGTGCATGGGAGGAGAACAGCTGGGACAGGACAGAGCCTGGAGTGTGAGCTGGTTGCTTCCACTGCTTTCAGGGCCACAAGAGAGCCAGGATGCCAAGTGATGCCGAGTGGGACCTTCTCCTGCAGTAAAGCTGCTGCCTCACATTTGGCAGGAAAAGAGGAGGGCTGCAAAGGTGAAGGGAGAAGATGAGCAATCCTGACAGCTCATGCTGTTTGAGTGCTGGCCTGTGGGGCAGAAAAGTGTGCTCTTCATATGCCTCCTCATCTTGCCTATGCCCTCTCTCACACTGGGTTTTCCAAGAATTATTTTGGCGGCATTTGATCACTGTTATTGGCATGAAATTTTGTCCCCTATTAAGCTCCTGGTAAAATGCCTGTTGTCCTCAATACAACTGGATCTGGCCACTGAAAACACTTTAGAAGTCTCAGCATTCATGTGAAAGGGTCACAAACATGAAACTGAAATGGATTATGGCAATACCTGGGGTATTTTTTACTCATAGCTGCGAATGACTTTAAAATCTCATTCCCCATTATCCATACAGAAGATCCTGGTACCTGAGTTTGGTTAACATCTAGGGTATAGCCACATTGTAGTATTCCTTCTTTACATGCCTAATTCTGCATTTAGTTCACAGACAATAGAATCCAGAATACCGATAGTCCTCCATCTTTCTATCACCCATCTCTTTCCTGCTGCCTGGAGGTACTGTTGACCCTTTATTCAGACGGGGAGTTGTTCAAACTGATTAGCACTGGCAAATGTAATCTCAGGGTTCTCCTGCTACTTGACAAAAAGAGCACAACTGACTTCAGGCTACTATCTGGAAGCAGTACAGGAAACATTCATAATTTCAAATAGGAAATACGTAATAAGAATGTATTCCATCACAGTGTGTCATTTCACAGCAGTTTAGCTGAGCATTCACTGGGGCAGGGCATCAGTACTGGGAGCACACAAATAAGAGAAGAGTCCTGAATCCTCTCCAGTACCTGTTTGGTGATCAGCTGGGAACATGGAGTATGTTCTGAGAGCAACCACTGTATTTTTCAGTGTACAAAATTACCTTATCAATGTGAAATAAGTGCAGTGTTAGGGAGGATTCTGCTTTAAGTCTATGCTTGCCTGTGGGGCACAGTGAAAGCCATATAGTGGGCTGATACAGTGGTTTGCCTGATTCTGTTTCTTCTGTCAGACACTTGCCAATGTTGCTGATAAAAATTAAGGGGGGAAGTATTCTGAAAAAACACCAAATGACGTGATAGAATAGAATATTAGGTCTGTATTTCTGCTGCCAGATTGTCAGACGATCCATGGAGTTACTACACAAGGTTTTAAAATGTTGAGAGAGAATTCTAAATATATTTTTTAGTATCCAGATAGCCTCTGAATTTAATAAAGCTTTTCCCCAAAATGAGATGTTATATGCAGATTTTTATTAAAAAAAAAAATTACTTCTCCAGAAAGGCACCCAAAACCTGTGCTATTTGTGCTACTTTGTTTCTGTGGAAACTGCACGTTGAACTGGAATAGAAAAAATGAGGGGGGAGAGAATGAGAGGTGAAGTGTTTTTGGCTGAAGTCCCATTGGCCAGTCACAGTTTGAGCTAAGTCAGACAAGCAAGCCCTCAATGCTGATGTCCAGATAGTTTTCTTTCCCCCTCTCAACTTGCCATGAGGGAGGAGTCTGGTTCAGCAGACACCATTCCAAAAGTCACAGAATCACAGAGTATTTTTGGTTGGAAGAGACCCACAAGGTGTGGTTTCTTAAGCAATTAATCTGATTTTCCCTCTGATTTTTACTCATATCAAAGAGGTGATATTTACAGATATTTTATGCAACAATAGTTTTAGTCAATCAGGAAGGAGCAGAGCAAGGTTTGCTCTGAACAGAGCCTTCCATTGACAGTCACTGCTCTTCTGAAAAGCACCATTGTGTCCTTCAAAGGACAGTCTCCTCTTCCAAGACTGAAAAGACACCTTTTCATCTTTCTAGGGCTTCCAACACATGCATGTTTTTGATCAATTGCTATGAAAGACAGACAGCCTTGACTAATAAACTCAGCTCCTTATTTTCTATTCCCTGATAACTGTTTCACGGACAGTCATACTGCTTTTTCCTAGAGTAAAAACCTTTCTTTAATATCTAAATTAACATCTTAAAATATTGTGAATCTTTTCTGTTGTTGATCAATATTTGCCTGCTGCCTGTAGATGTGGGTCAGGGTAAAAATCCTAACATGATACAGTTGTGATTGATGGCCTTATTCTGTAGAAACAGAAAGTGCAGGGGTGCCTCTGTTTCTACACACAAAAAAATGACCAGGTTGACACTGCAGTCCGAGGCTCCAGGCTGGAAAGCCTGGGCATTTTCCTGTTTATGCTCAGTACGTGCTGCTACAGAAGACCAAATGGAAATGTGTGGCACATCACATTATGTCCAAAGTTCAGCAGAGAATTCTGAACTATTGCTGGAACAGACAAAGTAGTTTGCAAGAATGGAGATTCTGGGGGGGGAAAAAAAGTTAACTAAGTTAACTAAGAAAATTACATTATCTTTTCAAATTTGGGTATAAGTGTGTACAGACCCAAGAATTTCAGAATAATTCCTTACAAACGGAAGCTAAAGGGAAGGGCCAAACTCACGTGGACAGTAGCTGTACATTTTGGACCTCTGCATGGAGCAATGAATACCTACTTCTTGCTCTGCTGCTGCTTCAGCTTCTTAGTAAGACATTAAGATCTATTCAAGTCTCCCTCTAATTTCTATGCACGGGAGTTAGCAGTCAAACATGAGGAGAGTTGACTCACACAATCCAGGGAACCCTGCAGCCCTTTCCTTTTGTATGCCTGTAGTGTGTTGCACTGTGCCTGAAAGCAGCAGGAAGAGAAGAGAGCAGAAAAGCAAGTAGTTGGTACCAGGCACTGGTGCTGCCTTCGTTTTTTTTGTGTATTAATGTTTTCATAAACTACAGCTGAGTTGCAGGTCAACCTAACTTTCCAGTTTTATTTTATTTGTAAGCCATTCTGCATTTTAGAACAGTGTTTGCTGTTTACAGTTGGCAGGTCTGACTGCACTCCTCTTTAGGTTACTCAGGCTTTGAGTTTGACAGCTTAAGAAATATCTGCTTGTTGAAGTGCTTACTGCTGTTCACCCATTTGTAATGAATAGGAAGTTCAGGCCACACAAAGACATTATGATACAGTCAGAACATGCCAGAAACACAATACACTGAAGCAACACTCCATTAACCCAAGTTAGGTAGTGCAGAAAAGTGATCACATTTATATCAATATATGCTTTAGGAGACAAATTAGCCTTTTATTCACTGTAATCCATAAAATTCTCCAGGCACAAAACAGAAGGCATTAATCAGCAGCTATTTGGCTCTAAACACCTCCCTACAATAGGGTCTGGAACTGCCCTTTACAAACTGAGAAAGTGTGAAAAAATCTCTCCAGTGCAGTATGAAAGTCCCATTTTAAACTCATGAAATCCAAGATAGGTGAACAGCATTCACGGAAACACTGTGGCTCACTGCTGCACTGCAACATCACACAGCAGCCCTGTGTGGGCAATTTCTGTACAGAGGCTTAACTGTGGACAACACACTCCTCTGTAGGCAGACTGTTCTTTCACAGGTCCATAAAGTTTTTGTGCCACTGTTAGTCATCACTGGTCTACAAATTCCACTCATTTTCTTGGTGTTAATTTTCCTGTTACAGAAATACGGTTGAGGACAGAGTGGCAATTACAACGTGGTTATTCTTGTATAAGTATGTTGTATTTTCAATGCTTTTCCTCTTGCTGAGGGAAAACCGTAAAGTCTAATAAATCACCTAAGCTTCGTAACGCATTTTGAAACATCTCCCTACACAGCTGTTCAATCACATACTCACTTAAGTACAATCAGAAGAGATCTCTTAAAAAAAATCCACAGTAAGTGTATATTTCTGCAAAGTGCATTTATGTAGTGTGTGAACAGCAGCTGCACTCAGTGCAAATGAGAGCATATTATCTTAAAATCATAACCTTGCATTTTTTCTTGCATCTCTCAATCAGAATCAAGGCATAAGATTCAATGTCCATTTAAAAGTCCCTCTTACTTATAAATCACAATGTGTTCATTAGCTGAAAATTATTTATCTGCAGATAGGTTCCATTAAAAACTACTGAGAAGGTGCTGACCTATGAAACCACTACTGTGTTTCTTGAGTAATAAAACCAATGTAGATCATTTTTTGACAAATTAATGTTTGGTGTTCCCTACTCCTCTGCCCATGATGCCATAAAAACCTTCTTTCTCTTTGCTTTCTGTACTTCCTTCCAATACCCTCACCTGCCTTCTGTATCTCAGATGCCTTTCTGCCACCATGTTATTCCAGTATTTGTACGTTTTTCTGGACACCACCTTTGCCCTCTGTTTGCTCTTTTCCAGCTTGTTGCCTGGACCATGGTAGGAGAACGGGCTGACTCATTGATAAGGATGCTGCAACTCCTGCCAAATAGAGTAGAAGCCTCCTGAGTTCTCCTTCCTTTGCTGTCAAGGGACACATTAGTAGTGTCTGTCCTGGTATCCTCATAGTAACTTTGAGACTTCATAACTGCAAGACTAACCTACTGCCAGCTTCATTTGAAATTGGACAATTAATTAAAAATATATCAAGAGGGGGACCAACCCTTCATACAGATCTTGTTTTCTTAGAAAATATGCTAAGAAATATTAATAGAAATCCTATTAAAATTAAAACAGGAGTAAAATAGCAATTAAAGTAGCTTTAGGAATGTTTCATGTAGATAATTTAATTAGTTTAGAGTATGAGATTTCTTGCACTCAACATTCAGTGCAAATAAATAATTTTCCACTTCAGAAAAAAAAAGAACTTAAGAAAGAGGTTAAATGAGTTATAATGTGAATAAGTTATTTAGAGTTAAAACTCTATGAACTTAACTAAAAATTTCTGACATTTGCAAACGTTCTGGTGTTAATGTTTCTTGGCATTTTAAAATGACTGTGTTGAGAGCTGTAGTACTTATGTAGGGGAGAGCAATTTGACATATATCTCTGTTTAGATTCCATACTTCTAGCCCTGCAAAAGGATGAGTTTCCAATTTAATTAAATACTACTTGAATAGAAAACTGTGTCTGTGGTTAACTGAGTGTCTGCTTTTCATTAATAGTTGTTTTTGTTTTATTGCTTAGGAAACAAACATCAATGCAGCATGAAACAACATGAAAATTTTGAGATAGCTTTTTATCAGCTTTAGCTTCTGTTTTTAGCAAACAGAAGTTGAGAGTTAGAGTACCATGACATCATTAATTAAATTAAACCTTCCTTAAAAGACTAATGTAGTAAAAAACAGAGATGTTTGAAGTCCAAACGCTTAAATATATGGGGCGAATTGTTGCTATATACAAATAGGATTATTCCTTTATCCACCGGTCAAGCCTAGAAAGCCCCCTCCCATATGTAACTCTTAAGAAACAGGAAATTAATTATATAATACTCAAAGAAAAACAGGGAAATAATCTGAAATATTTATGTACTTTTTTTTTAATCTATGCACTGTCTGCTGGGGAAGCATGATTAATCAGTGATTAAATTCAGGGGGGAAAAAAGGGTTTTATATGTACAGTAACTTTCTCAAGTCCAGTCTAAACTGTAAAGTGTTGTGCTGCACAACATTCCCAAACCCTGGTTCTTTAGTTCCTCCACAGAGCGCAGTACAGCTGCTTTCTGGCCTCATGCCCAATTCTTATTCCACCCATCAACACCAGGTGGTGGAGAAGGTCAAGCCTGGCTGGATTTCATGTCAATGTAAGCCTGAGAAATAGCTGGGGATTCTGGGTCCTGAATTTCAGATCGACTCAGTCATCTACTGGCCAACAAGACTGTAATGTTTTGCTACATGGCAGAGTGTAATCTAGAGTCTAAGATCACAGATATGGTTCTCAGCTCTTCAGATCCTGAGTAACTGCAGATTGTATTAACAAATTTAAGCTAATAGAACTTGTTGGTTTGCATTTATCCAGCAGTGTAGCCTGCTAATTTTCTAGGTTACTTATTCAGTAATTCACTAATTTAATGCAGAGTAACCACAGTTCACCAATAATGGGCTGCTCCTATAGTACCCAGACTAGCTCATTTAGAGCTAACACTGACCTGTTTATTTAAGTTGCACCTAGATCTTTGTCTGCAGTGAGCATTTAAAAAAAAAACGGGAAAGCATGTCTGTTCCTGACAACAAAAACCTAAAATTACTGTGATGAAACTCTGAACCATTTCTTTGCAGAGAGAGGAAAAATTAAGAGTTACACAAGGCCACTGATGTCCAAAAATAGGACAGGAGAGGAAGCATGGCTTATACTTTTATACCTTGCAATCTGTTCCTGAAAAAGTCATATTAGGAAATGTTCTTGAAGTCCCCTGCATAGTGAAGTAGATAAATTAAAGTAATTTGGTATCCATCTCACCTGTTTTGCTGTGTGAACCCGAATTACAGCATGTGCACTGTGATGCTATTTTGTGGCCCTGCACAATTCAGGACAACTTCTATTTTCATCCGTCTACTTACTAATTCGCCATTTATCTCTTGAGTATGAGGGACCATGAGGCAGTTTAAGTCCCTGTTTTCACATGGCTTTCTCCATTTCTGTAGAGCTATTTCATTTAAGCAATGCAAAGAGACTCTCTGGGACAGCTGTGTTCCAGCGTGCTGTGACCTAGCTGGAGACTTGCACAACCTTCTAATGGGGTGAGCACAACCTTTGGGGTGAGCATGGCAAAAAAGAAAATTCTGGATGGCAAGCTCTTACAGATAAACAGTTTTTGTAAGTTTGAGAATGAAAGAATGAAGCAGGGAGTAAGTCAGTGCCAGAAAAATAAAATAAGATATATCTACTTGTTCATTCACACTGGACAGCTTTTGAGGCAGAAGAGTTCGTCTCAGATTTGAGGTTGGGGCAAAAAGGGCTGTACTGTAAGAAATTCCTGCAGCAGAGGTAGAGAAGAGGTAAACAAGATATGGAACAGGCCTCAAAAACAACAAAATGGACAGAGACCATGAATTTACAGACTCACTTAGAAACAGAACTGATGACAAAGCCACTGGGTAAAACGTTTGTTCTTTGTTATGGATAGAATTACAGTGTCACCAGAGTATAACCTGTGCAGGTATTAATTAGTGTAGGGGACAGCAGACGGCACAGTATGACTCTTCCTTTGGTCAAGGACAGGAGTCGTATCATCTCCTGTCTCCTTTACCTGCTTGGGACCCTTATTCTGTTGGGTATGTGCACATACAATCTAATAAAAATTCCAACTGTTGAAAATTTACCTATGCAATTAATGATTTTCTGTAGGCATGGTTTAACTGGTAACTATTAAACTTACTCAAAGCTTATGCTGAGCAAGAACCAAGTGCCTATCTTTTTGTCTCTGCCTACTGAACTATGTGTCACAGAGGTGCTAAGCATTAAAGCAATGTTCCAGGGAGTGTTTGTGGTAAGTCCCACTTGTACTAAGCAAAGAAATAATGTTGTGTTTGCAGTGTTTGGTCTCTTGTCACTTTTAGTTCACAGGATGCTTTCCAGCCAAAAAAAAGTTAAGAATCAGATTTATTTTTTAGCTAGCCTTAGCTTCATAATTCAGGATCCTTTTAATGTTCAGTTGTGTGTTTTCCCTGTTCCTGCTTGGTGAGTCTTACAAATGACAGAAATATGAGAAAATCACAGTGGTCAGTGAAAGTGTTGGAGAGAACTTCCTGTATCTGTTTTACAGCTTACTGTCTCTTTCCATTCAGTGCTTTGCTAATGGCCCACCAGGCTATAATGGTCTTCTACCAGATACCAGGGAAAGTTGTTTCTTCTTCCAATCTGGGACCTCCAACTGATTAATATATTCTCATGGCACCGCTGTTTGAAACCATAACGGGTAAACATCCCTTTTATCTGACAGCCCCAGTCCCTCAGCAAGGGCCTCCCTAACCATCACAATCTCTGTGTAAGAATGCATTAATATGAAATACTAGAGGCTCTGTAGCCTGGCAGCATGGGATACAACTGTTTCTGTGCAGAAAAAAGAGATGAAAAGAAAGCACAGTAAGCACATAAAATATTAATTTAAGGCTTACAGTGATACAAAGTGTTACAGGGTGACCCTTTTTTTCTTTCTTCTCTCTGTGGGCCAAATCAGATACACATTTGGTGAAAAGTACCCTGGTCCAGCGACAATTAAAAAAACCCAAAACAACAAAGATTCAAGAATAACCTGCTGCAAATAAGCCTTGGACACCGCAGTGCCAAATGTGCCTCTTGAGTTCTACTGGAAAAGAAGCTGGGAAGAAGTGGTTGCCAGTAATTTAAAGAACAACTGGAAAGTTAGATAACACGTTACAAAATCAAGTGCAGTTTTGTGAGAAATAAAAGACAGGGATTTTTCCCACAGTTTCTTGAGTTGCTCTTTCCCCTGATGTCCAGTAAGCTGCAGCACCCACGATTTTAGCAGGTTATATGTGATATACAGGGGACACATTTCACATAATCAGGTTCTTCAGCTGTCCAAGCAATTCCAGATTTTAAAGGTAACAACAAATCATTTTAACTCCTGAAATGGAAGACTATCTGCACAGATGTAATTCTTTTACATGGAGACCAGGCTGGCTCTAGAGAAAAAGAGAATAGTATTCTGGCAATGCAGACTTCCATTACAATTGAGATTAATTTCACTGCAAATAAGATATTTGCATATTTTATTATTTGCAGTATTCCCAGTACTATTTCATACAGTACTTAAATTTGTAACAGAATTCTTGATTTTGAACTATGTATTATTTTGGGGGAAAGAAAGGACAGGGAGCCTCATTCAAAATTTTAAACAGGGCAGACAAGATCATGGAGTCCTAGAATTGAAAAAGACTTTTAAGATCATCAAGGCCAACCATTGATATTATAACCAGAACAGCCTTAGATAAATCGGTGCATCATCACATTTCCACGTGGATTTCAACTAAAATTCAAAGGAAGAGAGAGAAAAGGCACAGTGTTCTCCTGGATTTTCAGTGATAAGAGGCATGCTGTGAGTGTATTGAGTTCACAGTATCATTTCTTGCTTCTGTCAACATGTGAACAGGCCAGAGCATTGTTCCAGTGAATGCAAGTAGTGCTAAGCATATTGTGATAAGCAAGTAGATTTGAATGTATCCTACCATCAACTAATCAGGTTCTTGTCATTCTGCTTTTTTTGCTGTTTTCTAAAAATTGTGTTCTTGCTTTAGGAATAATGTACAATTTAGGACAGAGAAGGAGATTTTAGGAAATGGACTTACATGCCTATTGTAACTAGTGTTTGAAGGGAATAAAAACCCTTATTTTCAAAACATGTTAAAGTCAGGTACCGTAACAAAGAAGAAATCATTGTCCTACACTGGATTTCTTCCTCAATGGAAACCAAAATAGCCACAGTCCTTTAGTTTTGTGGTTAATCCCTCTCTGTACTGGGGCAGCCCAGCCAGTAAGGCACTGAGTGTTCTGTAAGATGGGTAAAAATCTTGCTGTCTTAGAAGTTACTGTAAATAGATGGACATATTGTGTGAATGCAGTTTAACAGTGTAGTGATTTTAAAGATCTGGTCTGAATAAGTAGTGTAGTGAAGACATACTCTTTGGTGACAATATTTACATTCTTAATGTTTTTGATAATAGTTTGCAGCTCTGAAGGCAAAAGCATGTGAATATTTCCTACCACAGTCGTTTGTGTTACTACAATGAATGACAAAGTGGGCGTAAAACATGATTAAATCAAACCCCAAAAATCAAGCCCACAGAATTAATTTCTAAGAAACAATGCACAAGGCCAAATAGCAATAGTCTAATCTCTGTGCTTTGAATGAACATAGCTGACTGCTTATACTATTTTTACTGTGATTTGATGTTATGCATCTTATAGTAGGAGCACAGGGAATTTCCCATGCCTAGAGGTGGATAATCAGTCTTTATACAGTTCTTTGAAAGAAACAAGGTTCATTTATGACTGTTCTTTGTGAAGGCTAACAAGGTTGGCTAACAAGTCAAGCCATTTCTGCTTTTATTTTTAACAATTACCTTTAACATTTTCTGCTTTTGAAAAATTCATGTTGCTGCTTTATGTGGTATAGGTGTGTTATATGCATATCCACATAGAATAAAACTGAATGGCTAGTTCATATCTGACGTGAACCAGGCTGGTAATGCCTATGACTGTTGAAGCTGGCTGACATTTCACTTGGTAATATCCAGTTACTGTTAAGTTTGTAAAACTTTAATCATATGGGATGAAATACCCCGTGCTGAGTAATGAAGTAATTAATACTTTTTAAAGAATGCTGTTTTGATAATAAAAAAGAATCCCGAGCCACTTCTTGGAAATGCCCCTCTAGCACAGTAGTTCCTTGGATCCAGCATGTAAATACTAATTAAGCAAAGCAGGCAAAGTTTTTAATGGCAAACAATAGGGTACTGATAACTGTAGCTGCTAAAGCATGTTTCCTGTGTAACTGAGCCATCCTTTACCAAATGGTTGCTTCCTACAAAACAGGACAAGCTTACTCTGCTGTCAAGAGGCAGCTCCGGAAACATACCCAGACAAACTTGTTTGGCCAGTGCCTCTTTACTGGCCATTCCCCTCACAGAAGTTCGTTTCAGAATGCATTGTAATCTGAAAGTTTGCAAAGGAACCCTGGTCTTTACTGAGATGCAGTAGGGTAATGGCTGTTAATTTCCCAGGAAGGTGCTGGCGAGGGCGTTGTAGCGATGTCACACTGAAGGATGTGTGAAGAAAGGACATTTGGGGTACTACTGACATAACATGGCATCATCCTACTAGTCAGCTGGTGTCTGATTTTTCTGAAGGCTGTGAAAACATCTTGTATCAAGTAAAAGTACAGGGGAGGTTATGGAGAAGAAAGAAGCTTTATTCTTCTAGAGAAAATGAGTCCATTTCTTCCTCTTACATTGAGCTTGAGCTCACAGTTTGTCCCTTGTTGTTTTCATTGTGATTACTGTTTGTGTAGTCCAAGTCAAGACAAAAGGAAACAGGATAAGCCCTACATCTGATTTCTAATGTATTCTCATCTCACTGGTTGGCAATCCCTACCTTTGAGTAGGAGGCTGAGACTTCATAGAAAGAGGCATTAATATCAAAGATGTGCTATTGAAATTCCTATGAAAATCTGCTTAAATTTGGTCAAATTATGAGACTTTGTGAAACAGCATTTTGCACATGTTGGAGACGTGAGAGTTTAATACTTAAGTCTCAAAATATTCCATGCTTACTTAGCAGAAAAATCTCTCACATGCATGGCCAGACTGCATAGCTGCCATTCAGAAAGCAGTAGTAGGACTGAGTCCAAAACGCTGCTGTATCACTGATGAAAAACTATAATTGCTTGTGTTGAGTTTGATAAAGAAACTGAAAGCAGTTGCTAATCTCTCAGTGATCCTCTCTTCCCTTGCTGACCTTTAATCAGCATGAAGGAAGAAATCACCCAATTTAAACAGAATAAAAAAAAGCAATGGATTTGAAAAAGGAGATGATGGAGATAGAGATGAGAAGGGCAAGCTGGGTAAAGAGTAGAGAACCAGAAGAGAGGGTTAATAAAGAAATTTGATACAAGGACCGGGAAACTGGAGGAAGTTTAGTTGAAGGGGTGTCTGGGAGTCTGCTGGAATTAATGGGGGAAGCTAGAATGAGTAATTCTGAAATCTGAGTACTTCAACACTAGAAGAAATCTTTCATAAAAATATTGACACAGTCTGTTTTAATCCTGCTTCAGATCTGAGTTAAGTCATGCCAGTTCATGCCCTATTTTAGACTACATACAGTACATATCTGGGTTGATGCAGCTATTTCTGGCCATAGGTGAGTCTTTAATTTCATGTCAAATTGGTGTCAAACTGGTCTGCTTTGTCCTTTGTGTCTTTCTTCTTTTATTAGTAATCCAAATTAACTTGATAAACAAGAGTTCTGTACCATTGCAAACTCTGTGCAGCTGGCATGCACTGTACCATTTTATAGATGAAGAAAATGAGTCAGGTGAGTCATGTATTTTTCTTTTGGAAGAGCACAATGAATCCGTGAATGAGCCAGGAATCTAAACTCAGGAATTTCTGACTTGTTTTTGGAAATCCCAGCTCATGCTTCCTGCTATTTTTTCCTCATTACACTACCAAGATAACAAGCCTACTTTTCTTGTTTAGCATGTGCATTGCTCCTATTAATGTTAACTTGTTTTACTCAAGCACTGATGAGCCAACAGTCTTGACCTTATAAACAAACCCAGCTTGTTACTGTTTCTTAATACTTCCTATCTGCAACTTTGTTGTCTCTGTTGCTCAAAACCAAGCTGAGAATTGTCCTCTTTGCTTTGTTTACATACTAGAGGAGGACAAAACCCACACTGGTAGACAGAAAATTCTTAAAGTGAACAAGTGAAAGACAGACTCATTGTCTGTATTCCTACAGGGGCGTGTCATACTTAGAGAAACGGAATGGGGGTGGGAACTGAAGGAACAAGAGACAACCATGAAAAGCGAGAGGATGAGAAGGCTGGACTTGCATATTAATGAGAGCTCTCCTTTAACTGGGAATTTCCTTTCAGTACGTTTTTCTTTTTTTCACCACCAATTGTTTTGTTGCGTTTTTTCTTCCTCTGCCTTACAAGTTATTTCATGTTTGTTCCATTCTGTGCAAGAGCACCATGGAGTTGGCTCATATCCTGATTTCTGAGAAGTGCAGTCCAGAGACCATGCTACCATGCAGTGGGAAAAGCAGTGCTGAAAGGAACTGGTACAGAACTCAGGGCAAAATTTTCTAAGATTCCTCTGCTGAAGGAAGAATTTTGAATTATTCTCAGAAGCATGACATTATCATGTTTACAGGATTGCTGCTAGGTAGCTTTTTATTCTGTACAAATTGAAAAGCTAATGTGTTCTTGTGTCAGGGGCATATTTCAAAGCTAGGTCAAAAGGAAACACACCAAACATCCGTGGGGTATCAAGTGACTGGTCCAAACTATATTATAAACAGGTAAAAATGCCATTCTGTAACTTGAAATTTAATGCTTATTCTCCCCTGATGTTTGCACTTAAATTCACCTAAATCTGCTGTTGTCCCTCCTTTCTGTATAGGTCATGTCACCTGAATCTCATAGTGCCCTTCCCCAGAGTGAATGAGCTCTATGGAAATCAGTGCAACAAAACAGACACCTGTTCCCATATAGTGTTCAGAGAGAGACAGACAGAATCACATACATTCTGCCTCAGTCCACCTTTATGTTGTACACTGATTTTACAAATGCTGCCTTTTGCCATTTATCCTGTCTTCTCTCTTGACTCATCATTTCTTTTTGAAAAAGTGAAGCTACACACAAGAAGACATATATTTAAATAAAGATGGGGAATTTCCCCAAAACAAATGGATTCAAATAACCAGGGTAGATTCATTCTTAACAACCACATACCTGAAATTATTTCGATAATCTTTTAAAATTTCACTTACTTTTCGTGTTCTCAGGGAGTTATTCTGTGGAGACTGAGAAATAGGGTGTTGGATTTTGTGGGTTTGTTTTGTTTGTTTGTTTTTCCTGAAATACTTCTAGCCTCTACTGACCTTAATTTACTCTCCAGTCAGTTAATTGCACGTGGTAGCTCTCTCTATATATACATAGAGAGTATCAGTGATTTTTTTGTTACTTCTGCATGAGCATGCTCTGAGTGACTCTTGGCAGGGTAGGAGATGAACAAAACAACAAAATCCTGGAAGAATACAGACCCAAAATATGTGTCCATTAGAACTGAGTGTGTAGTATACACCCACCTGGTCCTAACATAATTCCTTCTCTGTGTGCTAGCAGATTGTTCCCTTGCCCTGATTACATTGCTGACATTATGCTCATGAGGGAAATTCCTTCCTGACTCCAGAGCTGGTGAATTTATAATCCTGTTGATGTAAGCAAAGCTCCCTGTACTTCTAAGACCCAACTGTCCAATCAGTTCTACACATAAACCTCCTGCTGAAGTAAATAGAATTGCACACGAGTAGGACCCTGGTATGGTTTCTGCTCTAGAGCCACAGCTACAAGGTAACTTTAAGCTAGCACTGCCCTGACAAAGAAAACAGCAATCTCACTGCCTTCTCCATCATCAGCTGCTTGTCTCTGTCATTCGCTACACAGGAACAAGTATTCATGCAGGGACACAGTTTAACCAAGGACGTTAAAATTAGACAGGAAACAATGAGTAAATAATCTGCCTTTTTTAACATTCAACTATTAATTATTTTCATGCATCTGAGCTTTCTCAGCAGAAAGCTTTCAAAATTTCAGCACAGTGTTGTGCTGCCTAACCTATCACACCGAACTATCGCTAGAAGACTAACCACAAGAAGGGAAAAATGTCACAAGCCAACATTGCACATCAGAGGTAGTAGTTTATACTGGAAATGTGTTCTTTTTGAGGAAGGATAGGACACAGAAGATGTTTTGATTTAGAAATGCAGCTGGGGTGCCTCATGAAAGCTGCAGTTTAGAAACTTCATGGTCCTATTGTTTTCTGTTCACCAGGCTCTCTAGTCAGACAAAAAAAGTGCCTCCTCTTTGGGTTGTCTAGCTTTATCTTTCTGTTCCTCTCCCACTCCTAAGCTGAACTAACCAGAACTAGGGATTCAATTTTCTGTCTAGTTGAAATCTCAATGATCCCATTACTTAAACCCAGCAATTACTGCTAGTTCCCTTCACTCTCATAATGCCTTGACTGCAGCTGCTTTCAGATTTTCATCCTTATGGATTCTTTGTGTTGTTATTTAGGGAGGCAGTTCTGCTTCAAAATTTAATGACTGTTTCCTGTTGTCTTTTGCTACCATGCCTTGGAATTCCAGTCCCATGTGAAGAGAAGCCAGACAAGCCTCACGCTCATACTGGAGTTTCGAATATGACCCACATCATAACCTGCACCAGACATTAAGGTATAGATGGCACAACATTTCAATCATAACACTGTCAAGCATCGAGCCATGCTGTGCACAGCCCAGGTTAAGAAGAAGGGACAGTGTTCCCTAGGTCATTACTCGGCTAAATCTGAGCAGTGCCTGGCACCATGGACAACAAGACGTTGTTGTCAGGTTGGCTGGCAGGAAAAAAAACAGTTGCCAAGAGTTGTCTGTCACGATAATCAAACAACTTAGCGAGAATCAGAATTAGGGAAATCTAATTTCCCTGGATTTGGCCATGAGGTTAATTGGTTCTGGCATCTCACCCCACACAGGTCTCGGTACGAGCTAAAGCCGATCTCGCCCCAGCTGCTGCCGAGGGGGCCTCCGGACACCTCTCTGCTCTGCCCTTCGCCACAGCTCCCGACGTGGCACGGCCACAGGGCGGGCCGCTTCGCTGCTCCCACCACAGCCCAAAACTTGGCTAAACCCACTCCCATTCGGCCCGGGTGCCGCACGAAGCCGCCCCTCGGGGCCCACCCAGCCCCGCGGCGGGGCCGCCCCTCGGGGCCCACCCAGCCCCGCGGCGGGGCCGCCCTCAGGTGCGCCCGTCCCGCCGCCACCTGCCGCGCCCCGCCCCGCCCGCGCCTTTCCGGCCGCGGCCCCGCCGCGCCTGCGCAGCGGGGAGGGCGCGGGGCGGCGGTGCCGATGCTGCCGGACGGTGCTGGCGGCGACGGCACCGGGAGAGGGATCGGGAGCGGGATCGGGATCGGGGCCGGGCGAGCCGGGGAGCGGCGCGCCCGCCGAGCAGCGCGCGGCGCGGGGCGATGAACTCGCGCAAAGGTACCGCGCTGTGCCGGGCGGGCGGGCGGGCCGGGGGGGAAGCGAGCGGTGTGTGTGTGGGGCGGGGGGGCTGCGCGGCCGCCGCCGCCGCTCACGCCGGCTCCCGGCTGTTCTGTTCTCCCGGCAGTGCTGGCCCTGCAGGCCCGCAGGCGGCGGCCCAAGCAGTCCGCGGTGGCCGGCAGGAGGGACAAGCACTCGGCGCCCCACAAAAAGTGAGTACGGGCATCACCGACCCGCCGGGACGGAGCCTCCCCCCGGGACCCCTCCGCTGCCCGCCCGACCCTCGCGCGTCCCTCCCGCCGCCCCGCGGCGCCCGTGCGGGCGGTCCCGGCCCCGCCGCTCCTCGCACGGGGCTCTCGCCTCCGGCGGGATAGGCGGCGGCTCCCCCGGCCCGACACAGCCCCCGCCCGGGCCGGGCCCTCCAGCACCGTCCCCAGCCCGGGCGCCGGGCTCAGCACTCCGAGCGCCGGGCCGCTGGTGCCCCGTGGGAACCCGCGCCGGCCACTCCGGCTCCGAGAACCCCCGGGTCGTCGGGGACCTGCACAGCCCTCGTGTTCCTCTGGGTTCTCCCTCCAGTTCTCTCATCTTCGTGGTCTTCTTTCCCTGTGCTTTCTGTTCCGAGGTTTCTTTCTGGAGGCATTGTCCCATCTATGGGCAGTCCTTTTCTCATCCTGCTCGGTACCATCAGATTGTTTCCCTTTCCCAGGTGTGTCTGATTGCCGGTGACAGACCTTGTGGTCTGTTTTCCCCCTCCCTGTCTTCTGGTAGCCCTTCATGTTCTTGTCACTGTCCAGTGGATTTCCTCATTCTCACGATACCTGTTTTCACTGAACCACGAAGGAACATCTCTGTAGTGTTCACACTTCACTCTTTTTCTGATTTTGAATAATTTAATTTTTTGTTCCTTGTAGGATTACATGCATCTCACTAATTTTTACTGCGTTTTGTTCAGTAGGACTTTATTGGTGACTCATTAAGTTGCCAGTAGACTTGTCTTTGTTTCTGTTGCTTGGGGATCCAGTTTACCTGCTTTGGTTTGACAGAAAAGCATATGTCCTGATGTCACTCATTCCCCTCTCCTAGTCCCTAGAACTAGGAATTAGGGTATGGTGGATAGATGGACATAGATGCGGTGAGGTAGAGACATTGCTATGGCAAATATGGCAATTGATTCCAAGGGCAAGGTTTTTTCCTTTATGACTTCTAGTGGAAGAAATAATAATACATCTGCAACCGTGAAGTGTTTGGGGTGTTTTTTTGTAGTTATGATGAATGGGCTTTTTTTCCCCCCTTTTAAGATGGGTAAAGATAATGTATGATGAGTTGCTGCTGTAGCAGTGATCAGACTTTGATAGCTAACTTTTGTTCACATCCTGTTCCCCTACTCCTGTTTCCTCCAGCATTGTATGAAGGCTGCACTATGCTTTCAGTTGTTTGAAGTTATTGCAATGGAAACAAATTTGCTGTGCAATATATGTAGCCATTGATTCTCTTGTGTCCTTTTGGAAATTCAGTTTGTAATATTGCATGGATTTGTTTTGGTACTTTGAAAATGAAAATAGGTTGAATTTCATTGTAACTCTAGGTTCAGAATTATTTTTGTAGCTTTCAGTTAAGTCTTAACCACAAGGTTATTAATAAACTTCTGTTCTGCTTAGGTGATAGAGCATTCAATACACTTCTTAGTGGGGCTGCTTTGAGATGTCTTGCTGAATGAGTTTGTTAAAAGTTTGCTTTCACAGACACTTATTAAGCACTGAACTGGTACTCTTTGTGTTTGCTGAAGAAATTGGCTACTGTTAAGTCGGGCTGCACAGTCAGTAGCTGGCCATTTGCCTTACTGAGTCGGCATTTCCAGATGCAATGCCCCAATCTGTTCAGTTGCCTCATGAAATAAGTGGTTTTGCTGCAGTAGACAAGACCCATCACTTCATTTTTGCCATGTATGTTTTCTCTTCGAACCACTTTTATGCTATGGAGACCTCTTACTCTTTTTTTATGCTTCTTTATGAAAGCAAAACTCCTTTAAAGTTTTTAAGTCTCCTTGCATATGGTTAAATAGTTGAGGCCCCCAAAGTAGAGTTAGCACTGGACATTATTCCAGAAGATAATGTCAGCAAAAGTACCTCTTCTGTGCTGTTCCTAGCTTTGCTTTAAATTCAACTGCTGCAGCATACACTGGTGTTTTAGAGCCATATGGTATCTGTGATGCACATCAAATGCACAGTAGCTGCAAGTGAAAATGTTGATTTGAGGGGTGGAAATTCTATACTGTAACTTTCCTGTAGTGTTCACTACATGAAAATTGTGACTTATTTTTGAATCAGAAGCTGGTTTTTTTTTTAAACTGTGGTTCTTAGGAAGACTCTTCTCTGCCAGGTCATAGCTTTATGGAGCAACTTCCATTGTTGCTAGTAACAATGTGCTTCAAAGGAACTGCAGGATTCCTCTTTTAGAATTGTCTAGGAGAGTTATATTGTTTTGTGGCTTACTTACAGGCCTTTGTTTGAAGAGTATTAAGATGATGACACAAGAAGAAGAAAAAATTATAGTACTCTTTAACACTGAATAGCTTTTTGTCTATTATGACTTTAATTGCTAAAGAAGGCTGTGAGATTGGTCCTGTAACTGCTCAGTGTTGACCCCCTAAGACAATGATGGGAACTGGTGGAGGTGAATCTGTATGTTTTGTGTAATAGGATGGAAGAATAAGAAAGTAGAAGCTAAGTGTCTCATTCTGAAGAGAAAGCTCTTTATCTTAAATCAAGACTATATCTATAATTGCAAGCAATAATAAACTCTATTTGGGATGGCCTTACTTTGAATTCAAACATCCAGGCTACTGAAATAGAATAATATTCTACTTTATTAAGGTAACAGTTAGTACTTAATTTTGGTTTTAATGGATGGACTTGAATGTGGTGTGTGCAAACTACTTACATAATTTTTGACTTGGACAAAAGATTAATCAAAATGGTTAATTTGGGTCCTCTGGGAATTATTTCTCCTTAAACTGGAGATGTGCATTGAGAGAGCTCTGTGAAATAGTGTTTTTGACAGATACCTGAGTCTGTTTAGAGGTAAATTTGCTTACAGATAGACAAGTCTGTTTACTGTCCTCTACTTAGAGTTAGGTCATGGGGCACTAAGCACTGGGGCCTCAGGTATGTCTACCTTTTACATTCAGCACAATGGTAGGCTCTTCTTTGTATTCAGATAGTACTGACTTCAACTGGAACAAAATTCTATCTCGGATACTTTTTTTGCTTGACCTTATTTCCAGGTGAATATGACAAAAACCAAGTGGGTACCCTGTTAGATATTTGTCATCTTTAACACATTAGCTGTACATTTTTATCCAAAATTAAAAGAAAGCATCCTGTATGTAAAAATATCCAGGTGATGATGCGTGGACCTATGGAGAGAGGATTCTTTACTTCAATACAAATGTATAAATCCAGATACCAAGATTGACTTTTCAGAATTCAGTTTTCTTGTGGAGTTTGTTTTTTGATTTTGTCTTTAAGCAATACTTGAGAAGAGGTGGTAGAGACCACGTGATACTACTTGTAGTGGTTAAGGGTATCTGTGTAAGGTAACAAGGGAAGTGCCATGTTTCTGTTCTGTGCACTTCCAGGTGACTGACTTCTTGGGCCCACAAGTATTGTAGAGCTATCAAGATTTTAAATATATAACTTTACTGTGGAATCTTAAATGTGTGAAGATCATTCACTGCTTTTGTTTGTTCGCATTTCTCTACCACAATGTTTCTCACCCTCTTTCAATAATTTTATTTTTTTTTAAAACCCTATCTATTAGATAGTTGCTGTGCCTGTGGTTGTTGCCTGAATGTATTCTGACCAAAAACTACAGGTAGTCCTCTTGGGCTTTCTGTATGAGAATGACCATGAACTATCACAGTCTGAGGTGGTCTTGTATTTTTGAAGAGGAGTTCTAGGATAGGTTCAGAGGTATAGAATCCAATGTTTTGCCAATATGTAGTGAAAGCAAATGAGATGATCTCAGTTCTCTACTGAAGAAAGGGACAGGTCTGTTAAAAATGCAAATATAACTATATAGCAGTTGTATTTATAATTGTTCCCTTTTATTACTAGTTCCTTCTGTTGTGATTCTACCAGACTCTTGCCTTTGTAATCTAACCTATATTTTAATAATCAATAACTAATTCTGTTCTAATTGCCTGTGGGGACTTGGGAATGGTCCCTGGATATGGGGAGAAGTGGCTGGAAAAATAAGCATAGTATAATAAAGCACATCTTACAGAACAGAATTGCAAGTCTTTTGGCTGGAAAAGGTGGTCTAAATTTCAAGGTGAACCTCTGTAAAGGTAGTAAGTTTTTTGCATTTTCTGTGTCCTGCTTTTATTTTAGGTTACATGTTTGGCAAGATTTAAACAGTGTGTGTCTAAATACCACATATTCTGGTTTTGTCTGGCAAAGCAGCTGGCAGACTTTTGACTTTTTTTATTGATGTCCTGCATAATGAAGTCATATTCTGCTAGGGGAGCCTCTTTGAGTGTTAATGCTAAAGGAATCTTATCTTGAGCTTGTTGGTTAAAGGCAAACTGCTGAATAGACCCTGGTGAAATAATGCTTCTTGACAGTGTTGGTGCCTCACTGTTTTTTCTCAACTGAAGCTAGTCGATGAAAAGTCAATAATTTGAATGTAGGAGCTTAAAAGAATCAAGGGCTTCAGTTGCCTTGAGCTATTGTCAATGCTTAGTTTGCAGTTTTCTAAAATGGAAGGGAGAATTCCATAGTTAGAGGTCAATTATATTTTCCTATCCCTGAGGAAAAAAAATTAATATCTCTATTGTTCTTGTCACAATGATAAAGGTCAGAGCTGTCCAGCTACAGTATCTGTACCTTGAATTCTGATATTAAAATCAATTGTTTACTACTTTTCAAACTGTACTAAAATTACATTGGGTTTGTGTTTGTGTTTCTAAAGATAACTCTCTCAGAACACCTTTTTTTCCTTTGCCTTGATCTGTTTCCTGTAATCTCACTTCTCACTCCAGTCATTTCTCTGTTTAATTGTTTGTCTCCTGCTTGCTACCTTCCTGTTGTTGATCACCTGTATGTGATGTTACCCCTTCATCACAGACTGAGAAGTATATGTTTGTACAAAACCATTACAGAGGAGGTTCTTAGGTAGTTGCATGGAGTCTGGAGACGGGTATGATGGAAGTGCTGCTTCTATCCTTTAAGAAGGATAAGACTGGACGCTAGAACCACTGGTACTTTTTCAGTATGCTGCTGTCAGTGCAATTTGATTTTTCAAGTCCTGTCAAGTAAGTTTGTCCTAATACAGCGTGACCCACTTGTGTGGTCATATCTGACAAATTTTTCTGGCACCCAGTGATACAATGCTGGCCTAGGTGTGTGTTTGATCTAAATTAGTGTGGCGGCTCTTAGATTTTCAAGGTCATCTCAGTAGATCGCTTGCAGCATCTGATAGTCTGCATAAGCCTGGCAGTATCTGTGATCCTAGATCCAAACAGGGTGATCTAACTCTTGTGGCACTCTTGTACCTGGCTGAGGAAGGAGCCTTGAAACTGGAGTTAGCTACTAAATCCAAGTGCACTGTGAATCAGTAGAGGTGGGAGAAGAGCTTTCATGAGCCCAAGAGCAGTAAGGTAATGATGACAGAGTGGAGAAGCATTCCAGGGAATGCAAGATACTGAAGGAATGGGCATGCCTGAAATGCTACTTTTTTTGTAGACTTTGATGCCATCTGCAGGTCTGAGTTTGATGCCAAAATGAGCCTGGGATTTAAAGTTGTGAATCTTAAGAATTCATATTATTTTCTCTGTTGCTCTGAACAAGTAACTTTGTTTTAAAGTTTTTGTTCTCGTGCTCATGTAGTAGTTCAGTAGTTTACTTACCTGTGAAATAAGAGTTAGATGCCTAAGGAATTTTAAGCTTGTTATTTCAACCTGCCATGTGCAAGTGTCAATCACAGGATTATAGGCCATGCAAGGCTTTGGTGTGTAAGGGCTGGCTGGTAATTTTACATCTCTTTTGTAGAATAATAAGGAGCAACAGAGTGATGGAGGTGGAAGGCAACTGGTTAAAAGGGAAGCATTGCTTTTAAGTTTTACTAATACACAGGTATCAGCATGCCAGTTGACTGCTGCCAAGTAGCTCTGAGTTACAAAACAAACACGGGTGATTCAGTTGGAATGAGGCTGTCTGGGTCATTAAATGATTTTTCTTTTTAGCATAGCAGTCACAATTCAGCATTTTTATGAAAGAGGGAGCCCTGAGGAGATCAGAGGCTTAAGCTTTCTTTCAAGTTCTTTTTCCTCGTGTCACAAGGCACAGTATGACAGATCCCTGTTGCCAGAATCTATTCCCAGGTGAATGTTGTAAAATTTTAGCAGTGTCAGGGAAACTTTGAGTAAGACCAGGAGCTTCATGATACTGTTATGAGTTCTAGCTCAAAAGAAGAAAAATTATCTTGACAGATAATAGGGTCTGATTTTTTTTTTAAGATAGTCTGTTGCTTCAGGTGACCTGTTTTGTGTATTAGTAACATGGTGTTTCAGCACATGCTGGTGTACAAATCCATGATACTGGTCCTAGACATTTAATAAATGCTCTTATAGCATTACCTCTCTTTTTTTAATATTAATTAGAGATTTTAATTTTTTTATTCATTTCCCAGAAATTTTTGCTGTATAGCAACTTGTACGTCTTGGATTGTGTCAATGTTGTTGAGAAGATGACACAGTGATTTTGGTAGTTGCTTCCAGCACTATGCGTTTCATAGAGACACTCTTTAACCAGGAATGAGCAGTCCTGGGAACTGGGAGCTTTGTAATGAACTGGGTATTGCTGTTGTGGACAGACATAATCTGGGCACATCAGCCAGTCAAGGCTCTTGGAGAAGCTGGGAGTGAAAACACAATGTGTGAATCTCAAGTGGACTTAAAATGTGGGATAGAGTTATAAAGAACTGGGCTGAGCCTACCACTATATTTTAAATCACCAGGTACCTTGTTACATAACTACTTTGGTCTTTAGTATGGATCAGTTACTTTTAAGTATTCCATTGCTAAATCAGGTTTAGTAAATCCAGCAACTAAAGACTGGGTTGAAATTATTTATTCAATAGACAATACTTTTTTTTCCACAGTTGTCTAAAACAAGTGTTGATGAGAATTGATTAGTTTATCTAAAAATGTTGCTGCAAAGTTGACAAATTTTATTTATCCTGTTCTTATTATTGAGAAATAGCATAACTGTATTTTCTAATGTTTATTTCTGAAGCCAGAAAAGTCAGTTGTGTGTAGTGAGAATATTTGTCTTGGGAATAAAGATGTTGTTCTTTTAGAGTGATCATTTGGGTCTAATTTTTTGTTTCCAAAATAACTCTCACGAGCTTGTGTCTCACAGGGTGACATACTTTGTCCTAATTGTAGCATTATGAAAACTTGAGATAAGGTGTAAGTAGATCAGACTCCCTTCTCCTCCATTTGTACCTTCTCTGCAACAGCTCCTTGTCTTAATCCTCGTCTTGTGCTTTGCCAGTCTGGGGAAAAATCAGTATTTTTAAAAGCTGCAATTAAAAGAAACATTAAAATAAACCACAGCTAAATACGTACATTGAAGCAGAAACACAGATTTATTTTGTAAGTTTTGCTGTTTTCATTATAGTTTTTTCCATACATCAGTGTCTGGTATGTGGAATTCATACTATACATCGACCACTGGTGATTAATTTAGAATGTAGTTTGGATGGTAGAATTGGGACAGATCAATGGAGTACATTTATTTTGGGGATAATATTCCATTGAACCAATTGCTTTTGTTTTAATTTTCATTTGTTGTTTGAAATAAAGACACTTGTGTGCAAAGTTTCATCTGTTTCGGGAGGACTCATAGGAGAGAACGCGGCATTCTAAGGCTAATCGGATGCAATGGTAAGTCTAGTTTTAAGACACATTTGTGGCCTTAACGTCCAAAGATAACAAGCTGTAAACTCAGTGTGAATTTACCATACTAAGCAACTGAGCAACTACCAGATAAATTTGATAATGAAATTTTGGTTGTTAATTTGATCCATCGTTTTTTCTGATAAATTAGATTGTTTTTTTCCCTGTGAGTCCATTCAAAGCCTTGACCAGCAGTTGCACATCTGCCCTGTGGGCTTTGCCACTTCTCGTTTGCTACTTCTTCAATATCACAATTCCTGAATGTTGCTGACCTCCTTTGTAAGAAGGCCTTGAGCCTTCCATTTAATTTTGGTGGTTTGCATCTTTTTCCAGCTTCTCTGGCCTTGGATTAGCCACCACTAGTGCCCACCATTATAACACTGCTGAGGACACAAAGCTAAGTGTTCCAGAGCTGCCAGAGGGGGTTGCAGGAAGACAAAAAAATGGATTCTGGAAATAAACTATACATAAAATAAAAGCTCATTACTTTGGAGGCAACAGGGCTGCAGTTTTGGAGAGTGCAATGATAAGTGTATGGTACAACCAAAGGTCATCACTCCTATTAGAAGAGCATGAGTGTGTTGAGGTTGTGAATTCAAAGTAGTTTAAAAAATGGAGAAGGAAAGTTACTTCCCCACCCAGCCCCCAGAAGACTGTTGACCTTGTATGTAATAATTCTTATATGTCATAATTCATAACTATGATTAGTTTTCTGATACTGTTTGTTTTTAGGACAGCTTCCTTAAATACTGACATGGTATGAATGATCATAGGGAAGTTATAAATAAAGTATCTTCAGATGCTGTAACTGAGTTCATTAATACTGCAGCAAACCAAACACTTAAAAGTATTTTAATATTTTTATAATAGACTTTAATTGTGGCATATATTGTGGTAGTACTGTGTTTATGTACATGTTGTAAAGACTGAAAATAGTTAAAATTCTAGGCCTCTTGTAATGGCTTTGATATTCTGCCTTTGCAAATGAGGAAAAAGGAACACAGTAACTTGGGGTGTATACATGTAAAAAGGAATAATTCAGTCTTCTAATTGTGCCACAATCGGAATCAGTTTGATGTATTTGTGTTGTTATGCTGTCTTCTTTCCCATTTTAGATAAATATGTCAAGCAGTAAAGTCGCTTTAGAATAACTATGAAAAGGGTAAAAGAAAGTCCTCTCATGATGGTTCTAACACCGAAAAGTTAATGACATCAAATAATTATCTTTTCAGTTTATTTGTGCAATGCGAAGATTGCTAAAAATCACTTAATCTGATTTCTTCAAAGAAGTTGGAATTTTTTCTGGAGGACATACATTTAAGCAGAAGAATGTGATGGAGTTTTTAAATTGGAAAGGGTCATTATATATGCTGACAGTGTCTCTCTTAATTCCAAACAGTATGTATGTGATTAATTATGGCAAAATAACAGGAATAATGCAAGAGTTAGCAAAAACTTAAAGAGCAAACCAGATCACATGGGACCTCTGAGAGTGGCTCCTTAGCATCAGGACATGATGGACAAAGGGAAGAGAACATGCTTGTCCTGTTCTTTTATTCAGAGTGTTTTTAAGACGTAGGGATGTTCACGTGCAAGAGCAACGGAGATAAATGTGTGCCAGCTTCTTCCTAATTACAGTTCACAGCCCGAGGTAATAAGTTGAATTGAAACTGCGCATGGTTTAAATTACTGTGTTAAACTGTGAACTGTGGTGCACCAGATACTGGCATGTTTGATTTAGCAATGGTTGCTGCAAAGCAGCAGTCTACAGCAGGAAGAAGTCTTAGTCCTCAGAGTCTGTTTTTCAAACCTTTTCTCAGTTTTTGTTCCATAGCAATATTTTAATTTTGATGCTGTAAAATATGCATTGGTAATAAAGGAGAAGTTTTAAAATAACATCACAGAACTAAGAAAAAGATCGTGTTGCTTTTCATTGTTTGTCTCCTTAATCAGTTTTTTTCTCCAAAGTTTGTGTCAACTCTGCCAATATTTTACTTCTGAGAAAATGTGTATGTTATACTTAATATTTTGTAGTTGTTTGGCATTGGTATAGGTAATAAGTAATAGTTATGTAAGTGTATGTATTGCCTTTACATAAGAAACTTTAATTTGTGAGTATTTAAATAGCCTTTAAACTGAGTACATAAAGTCCCTTAACAGTCTGCAGAAGTAATAGTTTCATATCAGGAATGAAAGTATAATCCCTTAGTGTTCCAAGAGAGGCTGAAAACAACAAAGTAAAAATTGGTCTCCTCTCACATCTTTGTCCAGTATTATCACCTTTCTTCACTGGTTTGCTTCTTGTGGTGTTCTCATGAATGCGTGACAGCATTAGAAGCAAGTGAAATAAAATGGAGCAAGCTGCCTTGCTTCTGTTTTAAGATTATGGTTTCCTTCAAACTGAGTTATCATACATAATGTGGAAATAAAACCTAATCAAAAATTAAAAGCATGTTAACTCCATTTCACAGCGTAGAATTTAATTTGGGGTTTTATCAGCAGCAATGGAAAGCAGCAAAGCTTGGATTTGCTGCCCATAAATGTATATGCAGATTATCAGAATGAGGAGTCAGTGAGCATGTAGGGACATTGCCTTATCTAAGCAGATGCACATGGATAAGGTAGTGGGTACTTGGAGGAAGGAAATAGACAGGGCAGAGCCAGAGTAAGGGGACTATTACTTTAACAGAAGATGGAAAGACTGATCTACAATGTAGGGTTTCACTGATGGGGAAAAAAATGTGCATGCGCTCCAGCTGATGTGAGCAAACACCCAAAATGCTCAAGTAAGTCTGTGAAAATTGGAAATGGCGACTTAGTGAGGTGAATTGAGCATGTCTCTGTGTGTATGTATATATAAATAAAATGGCTTGCTATTTCTCCCTAGTAACACAGTGTCTTACTTAGAGGATGATAAATTCACTTAATTCTGAACTCAGAGTTTCCTTTATGGAGGCTGGGAAGGAGGGAATCCAGTGACTGTTCTGGCTGTATGTTTTCTCAGCCTGAAGTTCTTCCCTCCCTATCTCCTGTGTTTGCAGCATGATCCTCACCCACCGGCTGCTGAGCTATTTACTAATGCAGCTTAGACCTGTGTGTTTTCCTCAGGCTAAATAGCTACTGATGGATCCATCTGTATCTGCTTCCAAATCTTGGAGTGTTTCCTCACTGCTTTGTTGCATCCAGGTTTCAGAGAGGCTGCCATAGAGTCTTAAAGGTCCCGTCAAATAATTATTGATAGTTGAGTTACAGTGATAATAGTATTTTTTCAAATTGATTAAAATTATACATGCCCAGACTTTGTAGAATCTGCACTTTCTGAGGTGCTGTGCCTATCCTTCTGGGGTGTATGGTTTCATTTGGAGAAGGGAGGGATATGGCCTGTCATCGGCTTCCTGTTCCACTGGGATGTATATGAGGTTGATGTTGGTAGCTTCTCCCTCCTCATTCTGAAATTCATTTGAGTAATTTATATGTGATTCTACAAGTTGTTTCTGTGCTGCCCTGTAAATCCATGCTGCAACCCCTGTCAGGCCATCCAGATTTACTATATAATGGTGTATGTTAGATCACTTTGGTGCGTATTCTTTGCCCTCTGTGATGGCTTTGCCCAGCTCCCAGGCTGCAGTCCTGTCACCAGCAGCTCACCATTGTTGAGGTGTTTATAGTTCCAGGTCTCTGTCATCCTGTGACTTTCTAGTCCTCTACAGTTGCTCATTTTTATTCCAGCACATTAAATGCTGCATTTTATTCCAGCACGTTAAATAGTTCATTTACATAGAATAATTATTATTGCTGTGTTAGTTCCAGGTATATATATAACAGGTGCTACACTGCACAACTGTACAAAGGTAAGTGATAGCTGAAAGTGAGCAGGTAAGTCATTTGGTCAGTGGGCTGTTGCTCTTCAGTGCTAAAACAAATCTTCATGTGGGCCAAGACATGTTCAGACAGAGGCTGGTCAGTCCCAAGCTTGTGTTATAACTTTAACACAAAGCCTGTGGCCCTTTACAAAAAGCAGCAACACTGGTTTTTATGGGTTCTAGGATCTTGCTTTGTGTGATCCCTGGTGAGGAGCAGTCACTGTTCTTTGTTCAGGTAGCCTCGGTGCAAATATGCTGAATACATAAAACTAGAGCCATTCTCTGAACCTTGCTGGTGCTCAGGTGATTTTTAAAGCTTGCAAGAGGCAGTTAGGAAGTGACCAGGCATAAATTTAGTGCTGATCTGGTGATGCCTGAGTGAAGGTGCATTCTTGACCTTTTTCCAGGAAGATGGATGATCTTGGATTTCAAAAGATGGTACTTAAATCAGCACATTTGAGAAAATATTTGCAGAAATTGTAAGCAGAAATTTTATCAGAGAAAGGGACTCTTTCTGTACCTTTGAAAATTGCAAGAGGATTAGCTTTGAGTTAAGATTCCAATACAATCTGCTTTGTTTTTACAGAAGGTCTGGCTGTTTTATTAACATTTCAAATTATTTTCTTGCTGGGAACTGCAGCAGGAGCTAGTGGGAAAATCTGGGCTAGTGGGAAAGTTCTCATTTGCAAGTCAGCTTTGGAAAGACCTTTGAAGGTTGGATCTTGTGGAAGTAGTATCTTAAAATATTGGTGGTTTGCAGAGTAGCTTTTGGTTTTATTTATATTTAGCATGTAGTTATTCAGTACTTCATTAGAAAATTTGTTATTTCTTCTCTCAAAAGAACATTTGTACCTGCTGTCGTGAGAGAAGCTCTAGGGCTTTTAGGTATAAGAGGACAAAGCTATGTAGCATTGTGTGTTGAATAGACTTTTTATCTAAAATAGCTGTAAGGGCTTGGGTGCATTTTCAAAGTATGATCTTCATTATAGAAATACTTTGTGTTCTAAGTTAGATCGGAAATGTTTCAGGAAATAATGGAGAGATCTTTTGAGTATTTTAGAGAATGATATTATAAGCAAAAGACCTTCTGCTCTGGTCTATATATCACTTCAAGGTTAAGGAAAAAAATAATTTTTTTGCCTTCCTGACTGTGATATCAATAATTTTTTATATAAAATGTGTAAAAAAAAAAAAGTGGTGTAATAACCAATCTCTCTCTATGTGTGTGTTAATATATGTATTTATGAGATGTGCTATAACAATACCAATTAGATAGAGTTTAAAGCAGGTAATACCAATAAAGGAAAGTAAATATAAAGCAGATAATTCAGTGTTGTTACATATTATAGAATGCTGCATAAGTTAGAGAAGCTAGATTAAAAATTTTGGTTGTGTGTGCATTTAGATACCCATGATGATATCAAACATCTTCTGTATCTCACCGACAGAATAACCTTGGCTCTCTTTTCACGTGCTGTGTGTACTGTTCTCTACTCTTCACCCCAAGTCCCAAGTGTGTTGACTTCTCGTGCCCTCGAAGTGGAGCCTCAGTGCCTGTGCTCTCTCCCATTCTTCAGTGACCCTTCTTCGATAAATGTAGCCTTGTTTGTGAACCCTGCCAAGTGCCATGCTGGACCTCCCTTGCTGAAACTGATGGCCATCTCTGTGAGGATCTGAACTTGTCCTGTAACTACTGCCCAACTATGTGTGATGTGCCAGCTGCGCAGGAAGTGTTGTTCTTGTGGTTACTGCTGTGGGGTTTGATTTGGGCTAGTTGCTCAGCTGGCAAACAGGCCCTCAGCAGCTGGACAAGCCAGATGGAAATACGGCATTTGGACTACACTGGCTTTGGGCAGTACTAATAGGGTTGGGTTTTTCTCAGAGAATCACAGAATCAGGTTGGAAAAGACCTCTGAAATCATCAAGTCCGATCTATGACTGAACACCACCTTGTCAACTAGACTATGGCACTAAATGCCATGTCCAGTCTTAAACACCTTCAGGAATGCTGACTCCACCACCTCCCTGGGCAGCCAAATCCAAAGTCTAACCACCCTTTCTGTGAAGAAATGCTTCCTAATATCCAACCTAAGCTTCCCCTGGCACAGCGTAAGACTGTGTTCTCTTGTCCTGTCTCTAGTTGCCTGGGAGCAGAGTCCTACTCCCACCTGGCTACAGCCTCCTCTCAGGTAGTTGTACAGAGTGATAAGGACTCCCCTGAGCCTCCTTTTCTCCAGGCTAAATAACCCCAGCTCCCTCAGCTGCTCCTCGCAGGACTTCACCAGCCCTTGTCTGGACAAGCTCCAGCACCTCAATGTCTTTCTTGTAGTGAGGGGCCCAGAACTGAACTCAGGACTCGAGGTGCGGCCTCACCAGTGCTGAGCACAGGGGAACGATCACCTCCCTGGTCCTGTTGGCCACACTGCTCCTTATACAAGCCACGATGGCTTTGGCCTTCTTGGCCACCTGGTCACATTGCTGGCTCATGTTCAGCCAGCTTTTGACCAGCACCCCCAGATTCTTTTCAGCTGGGCCTCTTTCCAGCCACTCTGTCCCAGGTCTGTAGCTCTGCGTGGGGTTATCGTGGGCAAAGTGTAGGACTGGCACTTGGTCTTGCCGAACCTCACACCACTGGTCTCGACCCAGCTATCTAACTGCCACAAAACTTGTAGAAATTTAATAGCTCAGAGGTTTCCATCCATGTTTTCAAAAATAATTGCATGTGTTCAAATTTGATTAGTTTTATTTCCAAGAGTACTAAATTCACCACTGCTGAATGGTTTGGAAACAATATTGCCAACTGTTTGAAAATGTTAATTTGTCATTAAAATTTAATTAATATTTTTTTTGTTCATTAGAAATAGGGACATAAAACCAGAAAGTATTAAAATAACATAGTCTTGTCAGTCAGCTGTTACTAATGCTGCATAATAAGCTCCTGTGCTTCCACAAGATACCAAGACTGGCTGTAATCTGAACAAAGAGTAGGGTTGTCTGTAATTGTGGGACTCTTATTTTGTGTGTATGTTGGTTTGGATCAGAATGAGCCAGCGTGTGCCCAAGTAGCCAAGAAGGGCAATGGCATCCTGGTTTGTATAAGACAAAGTGTGTCCAGCAGGACCAGGGCAGTGACCGACCCCCTGTACTCAGCGTTGGTGGTCACAGCTCGAGTCTTGAGTTCAGTTCTGGGCCTCTCACTACAGTAAAGACATTGAGGTGCTGGAGCTTGTCCAGGGAAGGGCAGCAGAGCTGGTGAAGGGTCTGGAGCACAAGTCCTGTGAGAAGCAGCTGAGGGAGCTGGGGTTGTTTAGCCTGGAGAAAAGGAGGCTTAAGGGACACCTTATTGTTCTCCACAACTACCTGAGAGGAGGTTATATCCAGGTGGGTGTGGGTCTCTTCTCTCAGGTGACAATTGACAGGACCAGAGGAAATGTCCTCAAGTTGCACCAGGGAAGGATTAGATTAGGTATTAGGAAAAATTTCTTCACTTAAAGGGTGGTCAGGCTGCCCAGAGAAGTGGTGGAATCACCATCCCTGGGAGTGTTCAGAAGGCATATGGACGTGGTTTAGTTGTGAACACAGTGGTACTAGGTTAGTGCTTTGAGTTGATGGTCTTAGAGCTCTTCTTCAACCTAAACAATTTTATTAGTATGTAAAATAGCAACGAAAAAGCTATATAAATACTAAATCTTCTTGTCTAGTTTGCTTCTTTTCTTTTACAATTAAGCCAAACTTGCTAGCAAAAATGTTTTGAAAGTTGTTTTCCCTTATATTAGGACTTGTTCTGCATTCTATTTTCTGTATTTAAGGTACTCAGATCATCTTGACATTAAACATACAGCAGCAAACCTACAGTAAACTGAAGACCAGAGAGATGGGAAATATGTTCCAGTTCTCTATTTTGTGTTCAAGAAAGTGAAAGAAGTAAGCTTTACAAATAGATTTCAGTAGTGGTACTTTTTCTGTGAAATTACGTGTTTGGAGAGTTATTCAATACTGGGTTATTACATAACATAAACCAAATTATTTTATCATACTGTTTCATTCTGCTCATAGAAATAATTTTATTTTAAGCAGGATGTACTACTTAATTCTATAAGTAGTCCTTGGGAATTTCCTTTGTTTTGGGTGGAAAGTGGTATTTGAATTTTCTATACTGGGGAAAAACCGTATCTCATGGGTTTTCAGAAACTTATTGTAGATGCTGATGTTCTCATGCTGGCTTTTATGATTACTGAATATTGTTCAAACAAGCCGCTAGGTGGCAATATCAATTAAAAATATTCCAAGACATGCAATTAAAGTTGTCATCTAAAATGGGGCACTAAGCAGTAGGTTTGATTAAAGTGAAAACATTACGATTTGTCATATGTAAAATTTTCTTGATGTAGAGAGGAGGGGTTCTGCCAAAGCACTTGGTGTGGGTGATTGGTGACTGAGGACAGCTGGGTTGTATTTGTCTGGATACAGGGGAAACATAGTTTTCACTTTTCTATGCCTGCAATATTTGTTATGCATTTTGAAAGGTGAACTATTATACTAGTTCTTGATGAAATTTGCTTTAAGCTACCAGTTAGACTGTGTGTCTGTGTTACTTGAGAAACAAATCCTCACTGGTGTGAACATTAAACATTTAAAACTAGTTAATGTAAAATCAGTATGAATTTACTTATAGCTGTGGCTGAACTTCTGAAATATTTAATGTGTCTGTTATGAACAGACAGTTGTTAATGGATGTGCTGATGGTATCTTCTTTGGTGTAGGTGCCACTGCACAGCACACAGGCTGGGTTTGTATGCGAGATAGACTGAAGAGACTTGTCATTAAATAGCTTGTGAAGGCAGCTTAGCACATACAGAAACTGTATCCTTATGTCACAGGGCTTGTCTTGTCAGAGATATCTGGTCCTTTTATTTAGATATGTATATCCTGGGGGGTTTTTTCAGCATGTTTGTTGAGGAAGCTGTTGCTGGTGTTCCTGCTTAGGAACTGTTTAAGCTTATATTGCTGTCCTGTTTGGGTTATTAATTTGGGAATACATACAGTGAAATTGCTGGAAGGCAGTAACAGTGGCATTTCTGCTTGACTCCAGTTTTACTGGAGCTTCTGTCTGCCTGCTCCATCCTGCCTTTGTCACTCCATGTGCATTTTTGAAACATCTATGCAGTATGCTGTTCTTTTGTTAGATTTAATTGAGGTGTGATAGCCTGTCTTCCTTCCTGCAGCTTTAATTCTTTGGGGTTTATTCCCAATGCTTTGTGCTGTCAGTAATGGGTATGTCACTAACCCTGGTATGGTTCTTGGTTATTTTTGAGGAGGTAGGGCTGTCTATTGCTTTTATACTTGGTATTTATTTTGTTAGGATTTATAATCATTTTATCAGGCAGTGGCTAGAGGAACTAATTTCTGTTGGAGTGATTTATGTTTTGCCTTTGTCTGTCCTTTTTGTCTGCTGTGTATTAGGTTTTGCAGTGACTGTGCTTCTCAGTCTTTATGTCATGCAGTTTCTCCAGATCTATTTCTGGTGGGCATGATAGAGCAGAAGCATTCCCTTGAAGTGCTGTTTTTCCAGTGGATTTGAACATAGTTAATTTGACAGTCTTTGTGCCCAGTGAACTCTGTCGTAGACCAGACTGGACTGCTTGTTAGAGAGGTTGTGAGTGGTGCTTCATAAGGTTGGTGGTAGTGTTCCCTTAAGTTGCTACATGGAGGTATGTGAGGTCTAGGCAAATAAGGATCATGCCTGTTGAATTTTTTTGTTTGTTTGTTTCCTTGTTTGCTTTTCTTTTTTACAGGTTTGATTTAACTTCAGTTCCTTTTCCATTTTTTTGTAAAGGTAAGTTAATTGCCTCATACATGGTGGTAAAGTCACTGTAACATGATTCTGTGTATGCACTACCTCTGAAAGTGCAGATAGTTTGGTCTTGCTGCCTTACAGTAAACATTTAACACTACTGGGACAAAAAGGAAGTATTTCCAAAATTTTATTTTGTGGTAAGACCTATGCCTGTGGAGTCTGCTGCTATTAAGGTTTTTATTAAGTTTAATAATTTATAATTTATGCACTGTACTCGTAGAGGCTTCATGGTTACGGTCTGTCTTAGGCATAAGGAGCACTAAAGCCACATCAGTACTGTATCTGGGAGAACAGAGCAGGGAATGTAAATGCTAAAATTCACTTAGGAGGGGGACATGAGGTGAAATGAGTTGGGGAAATACTGTTAAAGGTTTTTAGACTGACCCAGAGTCCAGAGCTGACTTTCTTGCAATATTTTTCCTCTTATTGGTATTCGTTGCTGCATGTTTTCTGTAGGTGAAATATCCTGGTTATGTTTGAAGTGGCCTATCTTAGTATAATATATTAAGGTGCGCTTTCTGTGATTGTGTCAGTTTTGAATCCTGGTGGTATTTCTCCAGTTATTACAAAGAAACACTTATAATTCTCTGTCGGGATTTGACTCGGCCACTGCCTCTCTGGGCAGTTTTTGCCCTCATTCTCCACCAAAAAATGTGGTTTTGCCCTGGGTCAATTTGCTTTCACACCCCCTACACAATTACTTTAAGTTGAGAGAAGGTTTATGCAGACA
>JAYRBT010000042.1:12659727-12670893 GCA_036023395.1 Myiotriccus ornatus | reverse complement strand
TTGATACTTGTATTAGAGATGACTGAAGATGTTAGAAGTTCTTCTGTATAGCAATATCTGTATGGTTATAAACCTTAAGCCCTAATACATCATAGGTGAAAACAAGCTTTTCCAGTGCTTTGGTAAGAAAATAATTAACTAATAGCTTGTAAGTAAAGGATAAATTCTTCTAAATGTTCTCAAGGTGTTTAAATTTGGAGGAGTATTGGATTTTTACTCTCCCTTCCAAAGGAAAAAGATTTGGTTTGAACCTCATTGCTTCAAAGCTTTATCTGACAGGTTTCCCTGCTGGCAGTGATTTCAGCTTTTGGAACACTGGCTGCTGGTATAAGGAAGAGTCAGTTGTGGAAGGACTGCTTGGTGTTACACGTGTGGCTGAAATTCCTTTGGCAAATGGTTATGAAATGTTTTAGAGCAGCTGCACTTTCACCTGCTTTTAGCTTCCTCCTACCCCTCACTGTTGCTTTGAAAAGGCAAAATTATGTGAAAGCCAAAACCATAATAAACTCTGAAGTGAATCAGCAGTTAGCAATGCTAAGTCATCTGCACTCTTAGAAATTCTTCATCCTATTTGTGGCTGAATTGTTCACAGAATCACAGAATGGGTCAGGTTGGAAGGGACCACAGTGAGTCGTCTGGTCCAGCCTCCCTGCTCAAGCAGTGTCACCCCAGAGCACATCGAACAGAATTGCGGAGACACATTAAGCCGTCATATTGTGCATAAGTTTCTTCTTTTACATTGAGAGTGATGTCATTTTTTGTTTGATTTTTCTTCCTAGGCATGTATTGCGTTTTGCAGGAGTTTTAACCTGATGTAGTGACTTATCTTTCAGATAATAAGCTCTGGAATTGTTTTCTGGTAATAGTGCTGAACATTGTGATAGCTCACCATCTGCCAGCTCTCCAACAAGGAAAAATACTTTGCATTCTCTAAAATTGCCCTCTTAGTAGGTTTTATATTCTTTCATTTGTCTCCTTCTTGAAAGTAATTTTGGGCTGAGGGCTCTTGAAGCCCTGTTGGACATTTCTCACTCAGGCTAATTCATGAGCTCCCTCATCGGTATCAGCGGTTTTGAATGTTGAGATGTGTCTTTCCCATATGAAAAAATACCTCAAGCACAAATCCAAGTCTGGGGATTGCTTGTGATATCTTAATTCAAAGAGAATTATAATTCTTCTACATTATTGTATTCTTTGACTGCAATGATTTAATGTACAACAGTCAATTTATTTAAGTGATTGCAAGAAGTATTGCTTTGAAAATGAGTTCCCTTAGATGTGGCTCTGCATATTTTCATTATTGATCTACAAATATCAAAGCATTATCGTGTGAAGCCCTGTCCCATTAGATTTCAGAAGTTATATTTCTGCCTTTGTACTTAACCTTCTTTATTTTTTTAATGGGATATAGGTTAAATACACTGGTCAGTTAAGAGCTCATTGAAGAGGTAGGACATTCTAAGATTCAGGGTTGTATGCAGTCTACATGCAGACTAAACCATTAGAATCTACGTAAGTATTGTGTATGTCCCTAAAACTTTGATATCTCTGACAGCCGCACTTAAAACCCAGCTGTTTGAGTAATTTTATTCTACATTATTTTTCTTGCTTCTAGATTTAGTTTCATGGAACTTGTTTAAATTCAGAAAAGCAAGGACCTTGAATTGTATTGTCCTGATGATACACACTCATCCGTGTGTTGATGACTATTGCAATTTGAAGTCTCCGGAGACTCTTCTCAGTGAGCGGGTAGTGCTTATAACATTGATAATGCTATAAGACCATTACACTTAATTAACATAATTTCACTTAATTTAAAATAGGACTTCCTGCTCAAAAATGAGAAGGGAAGCAATTGATAGACAAAAAACGTTTTGCTCTTTGTTTATGAGCTGGTATTTGTAGAAAATCATTAGGTATATGCCCTTCTATTTTTATATAGTTACAGGTAACCCTTCTCTCGCATGACTTGGCAAGCCACATGCAGTTAGAAGTTCTGCATGCTAAGTTCGTCCTTGAAGTGGTGCTTAGAGCCCTCTCAGGTACAGGAGTTTATTTTAACACTGGATGTTGAGAGTAGATTTAGAGTGAAAGCTGAAAATAGTGGCAAAGGCTACTTTGGTTTGTGTAGTGTCAGTGAAGAATCTGGGGAAGGGAGCCATGATCATCTTTTGGAGAACTAGTTGAGTAATTTAGCATCTTTTGTGGGTTGGGACCAGCTGTTGACTAGTTATATGACTGATAATAATTACTAGCAGTCAGTGACACTGGGCAGTGGCCCACTTTGTGATTCAAGGAAAGCATTAGAATATAAATGGGTTGTATCAGTCTCATATTGCTGCATACTTAAAGGCAAAGAGCGGGTATACATAGAGTTAAATGTATGCACCAGTGTTTAAAAGGTTAAACAATAATACAGAGATATTCTACCGTTAAGGCATATAATTCAGTAAATATGAAATTCAGTTGAGATTTAAGGAATTACACATTTATTTAAGAGATCAACATGGAGATATTTTAAAGTATATGGTTCAGAAGACACAGTCATTCACTTCATAGTATTTTCATATTCCTGCTCTCAGAGGCATTGCAGCAAGATTATTACCAATCCCTTCTCCTTCAAATTATGTATTTTGCATAACATTAATCCCATATGTTAAATAGAATGGGGCTGCTAAAGATACCATATTGCAGATGAAATTGTTAGACTACCAGTTCATTTCATGTGAAGTTAGTATGGAATCATGAAAGCTCTTAAAAAAGAAAAAAAACACCCCCAAAACCCCAAACCCTGGAGTGCTAGATGTTGTTTTGTGACTTAAGATACAAAATGCAGAAGAGCATCTTAATTGAGGCTGGGAGCAATAAAATATATTTATATGCTAAAAGGCAGCTTCTCAAGTGGGTAGAACCAATTTATGCGAGAAAGAAAATATGTATATATGCCTTATCCACCAACCTGATCAATGCAGGATCATCCCTGTGAGTCCTTCCCAGAAGAATGCACAATTAATTCTGTTTCTTATTTTGACTGAAGGATCCTTTTAAAATTTCTTGATCAACATTCACTGTTAAGCTGATCCAGCTTATTTTTTTCCCCTATTATCTGCACTTGCCCACTGTGTTCCTCCCTCATGTGCAAATCTGACTGCATCATCTGTCTCTTCATAGCTGTCAGCATTGTAAGCCTTGCCCACTCATTCCTTATCTCCTGTAAATGCTCCATTCTTCTTGCTCTGGTGTTCCTTTCCTATAAATACCCTTCATCACCAACATTTGTAGCTGCTGCACTCATCTTTTTCAACCTCCTTACCATTTCTGCCATCATGCCCATAAGGAGTGGAGGGGATGATGGATATGGTTGGCAATTGCATTACTCTGATGGTAAATGTTGTCTGTGTAGATGCATTTATAAATGCTTTTACCTCCCCATGCCTGCCTTCTCTTCCCCCACGGTGTACTCCCTGTATTCTTAGGCTGTAAGCTCTTCATTCAGGAAAGCAGTCTTGTCTCTGTGTTTTTATATGGAACAGCATGCTCTAACCCTAGCTGAGGGTAATGTAATGTAAACTCTGTATAAGAATACTCATTATTATGTAAGATGTTCTGGCTGTAAATGGGATCCTCAGTGTTTTCTGTGAATTCTGTGTCTGACGGCAGTGTTGGAGCTAGAATATGGAAAACTGGAGTCTTAGTAGTCTTTGAGGTCTGCCACAAATGCTTCGTGGCTATAATGGTGAAGGAGATGAAAATAAGGACTTGGCATGAAAGTGTATCTTCAAAAGGCTTTAATACCATAATGTAGATATGTATTCGGAGCACGGTTATCCTGGCTTTTCTTTGTAAAGGTACAAAATGTACTTACTAATGTGCAAAGAAAAAAAAAAGTGATTTTAATTCGAAGGCAGTATAACAGCTCTCGAAAGGGAGACTTGTCTGGCATCTCCCTGACAGTTGGCACTCTCTGTAATCACTGGAAAAATGTGCATTTTGGATTTTGAATGAACTTTTGCTATAATGCTATGTCAATAAAAGACAAATGTATCCTGTTACTTATTGGGCGTGATCGTATTTTTTTGAGGAAGTGCCTACAGTGCAGCTGTCTGTGAGATGAGAGGAAAGCAGTGCTTCAACAGCATCATCAGAGCCAAGTGTCTTCTACAGCATTTTGCTTACAAAGGGAGAGAAGGCACTATTATAATCAGCCTGCCTCGAGGAATGCCGCAGGAAAAAAGATGGCTAATGATTTTTTTTTAAACAGTAAAGCAGACTGCTAAGTAACAGGGATTACTAGAGGGATTTAAACATGGACTGTAATAAAATATCGATTTCAACCCTTTTTCCACTCTGCCATACTAATGAAAGTTTTCATTGTTTCTTCATCAAAGTGAGTCTTACAGGGCAGAACTCAGGTCAGTGATAAACATGTTCTCCTCTTCCAGAAAGCTGGATTAGCTCCATTTTGGTACAGCAGGGCTGAAATAGTTCTTGTCGTGGCATTGGAAATGTGTGGTGAAACCTGCTGTGCCATCTTCAACCTGGAAAACACTGAACTGACCTAGAGTCAGGTTAATTGAAGTGAATATTACTTAATCAGTAGCAGTATTTTCAGGTAGCTATGGGGTATGTCTTTGTGTTTAAAAATGGAAAACACAGCTATTCACCATGTTTGTTTTCCTAGTTCATACATAGAAAATTACATATTATTTTCATATTCAGTAAAAGGTTGCTTCTTTCTGAGCCAGTCACAACAGTGCCACAGCCTAACAGAGCTGTTTGGTAAAATGAACTCACCCTGAAGGAAGTTGTCATCTGAAAAAAAAAAAAAAATTGCATTGTTTTTAATCTGTATTTTAATTTTTTTTCCAGAATGTACAATTGGGTGGATCTTCATTTCCAGTGTTCATATATAATTTTGGCAGAAGCGTGTCTCTTTATACTGCTGTCGCACACAATATATTTATATTCCACACAATATAAAGGAGACTAATAGTCTAAAACAGTTTTCTTTGAGCATATTCTCTCTGAGTGGATCTTAAGAGGTTAACATACAGCTTAAAATATATAGATAGTCTATCTGGTGTACAAAAATAGTCTTAAGGACAAGGCAAAAAAAAAAAAAAAAGGAACCCTTTACATGATTTAAGACCACGTACTCACAACTGAGCAAGGAAAGATGAGTAAAGGCCTTCCAGAGGGCTTAAACTGGGATTGTGGCTAATGACACCACGTATGAGTAAATACATGCAGATCACAAGTTTGCTTTTGGCATCTGTTAGTAGCTAATGGTATGCAGGGTTTTATCTGTCCTTGTAACCCCATAAGTGCGGTTACATTTCAGTCTTGTACTCATCTCAGTTTTAGTCTTGCAAAACGCCTGTAACTGGCAAAGAGGGCCAAATCCTGGCTGTAAACCTTCAAACATTTAGGACAAAATTTATGAAATTAGCAGCATTCTGGAATATTTGATTGTGGTGATTGTCCAAGGGCACGAGAGGGGAGGAAGATCATCTTCCAGCAAACTGACGAAAGTGAGAGCTTTGCATGACTAGCAGTTTTGAGCAGTCAGTTTAAGCCCAAAGCTCTTGCTTGAGGAGAGATCTTAACAACAAAGAAATATAACTCCAAACAGTTACAAAAAATATGTAAATGTTGCCCTGGCTTACAAGCAAAGTAGTTTATAAAGAAAGCCCTCTTGACAGGGAAAAATAGGCTCTGCCCCAGTTGCACATACACCAGTGCTGTACAAGTAGGGCCAAATAGTCAAGGAAGGCACTTCTGGTACTTTGTAATGACTAAATGACTTGCAGTGACTAAAAATCCCACACCTGTGTGAACCCCCTGCTATTTCAGGCTGTTTCGCAAAACACTGATTTTCCCATCCCGGAGGAGAAGCTAAAAAAAAAAAAAAAAAAAGGAAAAGAAAACAGGGGAGGAAAACAAATCATCCAGTCATCCTTCACTTGATTGGTTTTTGTGGGTGCTGTGCCAGAAATGCACAGAAAAGTAGTTGGAGTATGGTTGTATTTTACGTATGTATTTGTTTTTAAAATGTGATTAACTCTTTGTCTCGTGCAACTATACTTGCTTGGACACTCAGTATGTGCATACTGTTGTCAGGAGTCTAAGTAGAGGTAATTTAAGCTGGCTGTGGTGCCAGTCTGTATGCATGGCAGTGTGCAAGACATGAGCCAGCCCTCCCTGTGCCATCCCTAGACAGCGTCTTGTTAGCTTCTTTAAAGATATTTCTGTGTTCTAGCACTGCAGGTTAATTGGCAGAATAAAATCATTTATACTTTGTGACATAGTTTAATAATTAAGCTAGCTACAATTTAGGTAATATTTTCACTTAAATGATCACACTTTTGGTTTGAATTTTAACTGTATCTTTATATTTTACAATGTTACATTATTTGCTTTAATAGAAACCTTTTTAGAAGAAAAGTAATAAGTCAGAATCAAAAAACACTACGTGTCAGCACTCTGGGATAGATTTTGCTACACAACAAAAGATGACATCTTTGTTGATTGACCTATTTCTGTTTTGCTTGTTACTTGGTCTGGGAAAGATTCATTTTTTTTCTAGCATTCAGCTGCCTGCTGGTAGATTTGTTAAGTTAAACCTTAGTTTAAAGAATGATTACAGGACTAAGTCTTCTATTGCTTAACTCTTCTGTTCAGTCACTTTTCAACTGATGTTTGCTAAAATGTGCCCTACTATAAGATACTTCAGTCTTCCCAATGAGGATTCTGTTTCTTGAACCTGCTGTGTGTCTAAAACCTTGTCTTCTGACAGGAATTCACATGTTCATTCGTGAACTTACAGTTGTGGTACTGACTTAAAAATTTTAAAAAAAGAATGTGAAGTGCACAACTGAGTTGGAAATGGTCACTAATGGTTGTTATCACTGTGGCAATATGCAGTCTTTCAGAGCCTGACCCAGGCTGCAGAACACAGACCTGAGCACTACCTGCTCTGGAGCACTCACACTCTGGAAACAACAGAGCAGCTGTGTTGGTAGTTCTGTTGTACTGGTGACAGTAGAAATATATTTGTCCCCCACTGAAATTTTAAATGTTTCAGGATAGTGAATAAAAATACTGATTCTGTGGTGGCCTTTACTATACTCATCACAGGTTATAAGAGTTTGGGGGATTTGGAGCATTATAGGGCTGAAAATGTTCTCATAGTCCTGTATGTGTCTCTTAATCCACAAATATATCTGCTTAGATATATCCCATTTATCAGTCTGAATGCAGTTACATCACTGTTTAAATCTACCTGTGCTGTTGTGTACTTCCTTGTTTATCTTGCCATACTACTTTGAAAAAAAAAAAAGCTTCTGTTACTTTGCATAAATATAAGAATGATAATGAATGAAGAAAAAACAGCAGAAATTTGCTTTTCCTTTTTAAAAATTATTTTTCTCAGCCAATATCCCTGTGCACTCTTCTTTCCTTTTGTTTTTGAACTTTTCTAAGTGCTTAGCTTTTTATCCACTGATATTCTCCCTGACTTGTGCATTTCCTGTCTTCCAACTTTGTCATATCCATGTTATTTTCTTTTTCAAGGGAGAATAAATGTTAATGTCATTGGCTTGCCTCTGTATAGGGTGATTTATATCCTGATGGAGCTATATTAGTACCTGTTGGAGCTGTATTAGTACCTGTTCCTAACCTTTATCATATGTGAATTGCAATAAATAACAGTAATTTAAAAAAACATTTTTTGAACATCTGAGTGACCCCACTGTTCAACAAACTAAAAAAACCCCAAACATCAAAGCCATAGCCTTCCTTTTTATACCTTACAGAAGGAAAGTGAGTCAGTGTAATTAATACATGAAGAAGGGTGAAGGTAAATGATATTTTAATCCCATGTTAAATCACAACAGGAGCTAGTAACTAAATAGGTGAAGATTATATGCATTGATACAACTACCTGAATCCATACAGTAAGGGTGGGATCTGCTTGACCTCGTGTGGATGTCTTCAGTGCAGGCACCCACATCCCATCTGGTTACCCAGACTTTGTTACTGGTGGAGAGACACTGGCATTTGGGATGGTTCAACCTGTTTGGGATTAGATTCATAATGAGTTGAACTCTGTCCTGAGTTTGCCATTTTACCATAGGTGGGAAAATGGTTTTGGTAACTCAGAGGAAGACACTAATAGGTAGAATTTATTTAATCTGTCTGAAAGTTAGTGGTTGAGAATTGTCATCGTGCCTCTTCAGTCAGTGGAACAAGTTAGCGTAGGAAAGCAATTTTTTCTCTCTTAAAAATAATGCTGATAACCTTAATGATCTCCATAGTACTCTAGGGATTTATACACTGCAGATGCTGGGTTTGGTAGCTTTTAACACTGTTCCAGCTAGATTTTTAAGAGGACCTTTTGACATAGCCAAGCATAACACAAAATAACTTAATTTACACTTTTTTATGTACTTCTTCTGGATCTGGCCTTTTCGTTGTCTAGTCACCTTACATGCTTTCTCAGGCAGGTAACAGAGGAATGAAATAATTGCAATAAATATCCTTGAGGGATAAAGCAAGTCTGAATATTTTATCACTGTCAATCACTTTTCTTGGTGATATTTCTAAGTGAAAATAGACCAGGGCAATGTTAAGCCTTGCCTTTTTTTTTTATTCTTGTTGGAGGAGTGCTTTACTGACTCATGTTGATTGGGAGCTTTTCCAGTTCTAACATAGCAATTTGGGGGTGTTGCATATTTAAGAAAAAAAAAAGAGCAAACTCTTCTCCCTTGTCTTCTAGTAAAATAAGCATGAAAAATAACAGCAAAAAGTAATCAAAACTCTGAAAAATATCCAGGTTTTAAATGCACATTTTCCTTTTTGTGTCCACGATGCCATTCTACTGCCTTATTCACAGGTTTTTAATGGGCAAAAGCTGAATTTCTAATTCAAAAAAGCAGACGCTTCAGGTTCTCTGAATATACTTTGGACTCTTAAAGTAAGTGTAAATTGTAGTCAATGTGTTCTATTTTCCAGTATAGAGGAATCTCCAAAACATGGTTTTAAATGTAAGGTGCTGGGTACAACTTGTGGACTTGTCACTTCCTCGCCTGTTGCTGTCATTGCATAGTTGCTTGTTTGAGGAAAAGGAGGGAAGTGCAGGCTTGGGGTCTGCAGTAACGTCCTCACTGTCATGTCCTTTTGTGGGAAAAGGAAGGATGTGTTACTTTACAGTATATATTCTGGGGTATTGTGTAGTCAGTCTCAGAAGAGCACACATCAATCTTCCTTAAAATATTCAAAATGCTCTTGCTGCCCTTTTTCTAAACAACCTCACATTGACTAACTTAAGTTAAGCACATTTGCTGCATTCAGTGTTTTCCCTTACAAGATTTAGTCCTCATCTTTTTTTGGTTTGCTTTTCTTCCTACACTCTCCTGAGCTTTCTCATTCTCCTTTGTCTACTGTGTTCAGCTATCTATTTTCACCTTGGCAACATTTTCTCCCTGTCAATTTTCCTCCCTTCTCGTTCTCCCAGAAATCTTGCTGTACTTTTCTTCTGCTTAGTTTTCTTCTCTGCTTGCAGTGATTTCTGCTCATTTTATTTTGTTCCCTGTATTTCCCAACAGTCTCTCTACTCTCTTTCATCTCTTTTCCCTCATGTAGTTGTTAATTAACATTTGAAGGTAAATTGGTGATTCTTATGACTTAACAAAATGACATTGTTTAGAATCAACTTGTAAGATGGTATTTTCTTCTGATGTTCATTCATTGTTTCTCATTGTGAGTGTTAAATACCAGGAACAAATAAAGATTATATAAACCTATTCATTTTCCATGTTCCCTAAAAGGAGGGTGAAGTACTAGTGTCATTTAAAAGTATATAATCTTTGAAGTGTGTTTCCTTCCCTGTAAGGGAGCCAGATGATCATAGGTGGGATTTGTCTGGGCTAGAGTTGCCAGTCCTGTTGAAACTTGAATGATCTGATTTTCAAGCACGTATCTTCTGTGACTGTAAACTTGGATACTTTAGGCAATGATGAGTAGGACAGTGAAACTAGAAGAGAATTCAGATAATTTAACTTTCCATGCTCTTTCATCAGATTTTTTATTTTATTTATAAAAAGGGAAATGGTCTAAGGATGGGATGCACCCTTTCTCTGAGCCCTCAGCAAAACCTAAAATAGCAGTTCGAGTGTTACCTGCCAATCTGTTGTTTCTTCCCGTTTTCTTTTTCTTTTTGATGTCTTCATGACTGCCTGCACTTGTCTGTTTTTTAAACAAAGTTTCTTTTAGTTCAGTAGGGTTTTATTTTTATGAAAGACGTAACTGACACTGTTGGCAGTCTGTTCAATGTTGTATATTGCTTAAATGTTGCTCCAACAACTGCCAGAATTAGGACTGTGTTGTTGAAAGCCTGTCTTGCCAACGGTGAAGTCTCTGCTCACGTATGCAGGAAAAGCCTGATATGTACAGGAGTTCTGACATCCTGGTTTGAAGATGCATCTGCTGGTTACGGACATGTGGCAGTGATGTCATTTTCTAACTCATTGGCTGCAGCCACCAAGGCTGGGACCTGGATTGGAGTGGGATGACGGGTAGGGGTGCAGGGGAGGAGAGGGCTGGGTAATGTCCTGCACTTGCAGTGGCATCGCTGCATAAAATCTGCTTCATGCAGTTGTGGAGAGGATGGGAGGTACCAGAGGGCCAGGAGGGGCTCCTGAACGATGTCACCACACATTTGCAGAGTGGAGGGTGATGACTTGCCACCTACATCACTGTGTCTTCACTGCAGAAGAAACTATTTGTAGCCAGCTTTTAGGCAAGACAATACCAGGTTTCTCATGTGATTGCTGAATAAGTGTTGGGGAAGTCAGATGGAGACGGGGAGAGGGTGTGAAGAGAAAAAGGTAGAGCTAAAAAAAAAAATAACCTGGAAAATCTCAATGTTTAAGAGGTAGGCTTGCAGACCAGCAAAGCACACTCCTTATGTTTCATCAGCAGTGGCTGCTGCTGCTATAATTTGGATGAGATATTAATGAATGAAAAAAAAAGGCAAGCAGCAGAGATGTAAATACGTTTACCAATTGCAAGATCAGATCTCATGTCTAGACAGATTTCTGCTTTATATAAATACCTCCATTGTTCTGGTTACTTTTAACTCCTTTCTTTTCTGTGGAAATATTTTGT
>JAYRBT010000042.1:12550283-12646321 GCA_036023395.1 Myiotriccus ornatus | reverse complement strand
GTCGTACTCTCCACAAAGGTACGGCCGCAAGCCCCCCCCCCCCGCCTCCTCCATCCCCCCCGTCCGCATGAAACGCAGGGGCTTCTCCCTTCTCCTCCCCCGCGCTGCTGGCATTGTGCGCGTGCTGCATGCTGGATACCGCTCCGTGCCCACCCCGCCGCGCCCGCTCCTCTTCCTCGAGCTTTCGTGCATTTCTGCCGGGGTTTGTCGGTCCCGTCTCCCGGAGCCCGGCGGGCTGCAGCATGCGGAGCCCGGCGGGGCGGGCTGGGCTGGTGCGGACCCCGCGCCCGCTCCCGTCGCGCATCGCAGGGACCCCGCGGTTCCGACGGGCTCCTTCCAGTTTAGGTGGATAGGAAATAGAACTTGGCGAAGCGTTTCATGGTGGAAAAGGGAGTGTCCTTTGGAAAGTAGCTCAGGAATCGCAAATCCCCCAATTAGTCACATTCTGTAAGATAGATGTGATTCCCCGTTCAAGTCTGTGCTAGGAAATGGAGCAGTCGCTGCATGCAGTAATGGTTCATGCCTGCAGGTAAGGACAAAATGACTCAGAAGTGTTTTTAAAGCAATTATTTTATCTGTCAGTCAGATTAGTACAATTTCAAGTAGCTGTTTCATTTTTAAAAAATACTTGAGGTACTAAATGAACATTTAATTTTTCTGATGTGAAATAGCCTCCTGGTGATTATTTTGTTGATTTTAAATAATCCAGCCTTGGTCACTTCTGTTTTCCTTGTAAGTGAATTTTAGGAGATTTTTATTTTTGAAACTGCTTAAATCCAGAGAAGAATATCATGTTTTTTCACCCAAATTACTTACAGTGATGATTCTGGCTGTATGCAAAAGACCCTCTAAATGTTCTATTTTTGCCTTTTTAATATTGGACATTGGCAAAAGAAATATTAATTTTAGGCACTCAAAACGTGTGTTAGGCTGAAATTATTACCTAAAGTATATTTTATTGAATGGCTCAGTATAACGTGATAAGGCACTGAATGCTATCTTAAGGAAACAGGCTAAAAAGACATCTTTCAAAATGAACGAGTGCTGTGTGGCATGCATGGTTTTAAAAAACAAAATGAGCAATTTAATGTGATTTATAAGTCTATTCGTGTAAGATACGAAGAAGCAAACTGCATTGCCTTTCATCAGCTGTAGTTATAACAAAATATCAGCAATGAGAGATACAGAAAATGGTGGGGGGGAATGGGATGTTAAGTCACCTTTCCAAAATGGAGAAATATAAGAAGAGCTTTGAGACAGATTTTATATATATATTTTTTTAAATGAAGAATGATGAGAGAAAATGTCAGTGTTTATTTGTTAACCTTTATCCCAGCCGTATGCCAAAATTTTTAAATACAAGACTCATAAAATGGTGGTGATAACAGAGATGAGGATGGAGTGAAAATAGTAAAGGAAACAGGTGTTAACTTGATTTTTGGAAAGAATTCTGTTGGCATTGCTGTGGGGGAATTTGGTGTATAATACAGATATTTATCTTATCAATATGAATTTTCTGCAGCACCCTACATCACTGTGGTTTTGAGCAGAACATGCTCATAGTTGAACTAATGGTAGTCCTGGATGAAGAGGTCCTTGTAAAGGATTGTAACACAATTAGAAAAAGATGCGTTTGTCTGAGATTCATTTGTAAACCATTCATCAAAAAGCAAGATTTTTTAAAACAGCATGATGGGAATGAAGATAAAAATGGGAATATGATATATGCACATAGATTTCAAGGGTTTGAATATGTGGTACTCTTCACTTGGAGATTGATTTGACATATCAGCTGTGTGGTCAGTTATAAACAAAAACAATTTCATGTGTTATAGGAGATTTTTTTTTTTTTTAAATAACCACATTCTTTTCACCTATCCAAAAATAGATTGAATTTTTTTGCAAGCTGTTATGAACCAGTGCTGTCTATTTTATTAGCCTCCAGTTCCTTTCAAGGCCCTTTGTAAACTGATATGTAAGAATGTTTAAAAAAAAAAAAAATTATAACATTGAGTGTCTGAACTGCTCAACTGTCCTTAATCTGCTCTGTAGAAAAATTGTAGCGTGTGCTCGTACCATACAGACGTGGGAATATGCATGTTTTTGACAAACACAGAAAGGGAATTCATACTTGCATATTTATTTATTTGTTGCCAGTTTTTTACCCTTGCTCCTAGTGGTTGGATTTTTGCGAAGCTCGAGTTGGCTGTGTGGGAATGCTGGGTGGAAGGAAAGAGTCCATGGCTTGTTTCTTGTTTTCCACGCTAGCAGAGGCTGCTAGACAGTGCTTGCATAGCTGGAGGGGAGGGGAGAGGAGAGGAGGTGCTCTGTGCACTTACAGAAACCGATGAAATGGGGTTAGAGAAGCAGTGAGGGAGAAACCCATTACTTGCCTCTTTCTTTGGTTGGTCTTTGTTTTTACAAGACAGTTTAGCGTTTGTAGGTTTTCCTGCTCATTTGGCAAGTTCAACGTGCTGTCACCTCCTAATGATGAGAAGGAAGCTGGAATATAATGGATGGTTTGGCTGTTATGGAAGCTCAGCGTTTTAGAAATCCTGCAGTGCTCTCTTAGGATAGTTGTTTGTTGTGTTTTTAAGAGGCTTTCAGGAGACATTCGCAAGAAAGATGAACCCTTTTGTTGAGGAACCTCTGAGATATTAAAGACATTGGCAGCCTTGAAAAGTAAATTAATACAAACCTGAGACATTGTTCATAGATTCATCTTTCCCTTTCTTCCTAGAAAAAACTGTAGTTGCAGATGTGAGGGGATAAGATACCTGTTTTTTGGTCTGTTATAGGATATTTCATTAAGCTGACATGATCAGACAGCGTCTATAAGACCTAAATTTCCGAGTAGTTAATGCTGCCCGTGAATGTGTTAGCAGCCCGTGACAAAGTCCTTGTTCCTTGTTGATAAGGTAACCCGGGTAACTGCGGATGCGTGTGTGCGCATGGACGGGTGTGGTGGATCGGGTAACCTGCTGCAGCTTGTGGCACTGAATTGATTTGTTTGGGTGCCTGAGCTTTAAGTAGACCATGGAAATGTGTTCCTACGACGTGCTTACGGTGTGGCACACCTCTGAGTTCTTTATCTAATAGGCAGTAATTTCATTACCCCCGGTGTTCTTTACCTTTCACTGGAGATTATTGGTCCAAGCCTTGCAAATGTCTCAAGGAAGCAAGTAGCAGCACCCAGACTGAGGAAGGTGGTCTTTCAGGAGCCTTCAAGAAAGCAAAAATACTTTCATTTGCTGTTGTATGAGTTATGCCTTCATCTACAGTATAGTGAACCCTTTGAGATGCACAGATTTTCTTTTTTTGCCTTTTTAAGGGCTTTGTGGAACTGTTGGTAAGTTTCTGTTTCGTTTTGAGAAAAGTCAGTTCTTCGCCCTGGAGCACTTTCTACTCTTTACCCTGCGAACCTAATGTATATAGTATTTTTCTTATTTATGTTTTAGGACAGAGAACTAGGTATTTTTTAGGTCTGATTTTGAATTCTAAATTTATGTCATCTTAGCAATGCAGTTTGACCGTGGTGTGTTTACTGGTAAAGATTATTAGCAAGGCTGATGAGTCTCAAGTGTTTGACCTGCTCTTCTTCCCTCTCTCTGCAAAGCCTGCATACGCACGTTTCTTTGAAATGAGTTTCTGCTTCAGTGTTTTCCAAAGAAATTAATAGCAGCCACTTATAAGCAGTCTTAAAATAGATAACTGGTGTGTGTATAATTCGATTTTTATGATTTTGAGGGGGTTTATAAATAACAGTAAAGGGAAGATACTTTCAAACGACAGTAGGACAGCCAAGTTTGTGTTAACGATCAATGTGTAGAAGTATTTGGGGTGGGGCGGTGCAGGCAAGGTTAAAGGAACAGTGGTTTTGGTTTGGGTTTTTGGGCTTTTTTTTTAGCCTGGGGCTATGTATACCCCTTTCTCTTTGTAATTTATCTTTGCAAAGCAAATTAATGTATTTCTCAGTCCTTTTATGTGGTTTCTTCATCAGATCATGCCAAGAACGCAGTCAGGGATAAAGGAGGAAGAAATCTAAAACAATGAGGAGGAGGAGAAAAGATGGAGACTGAGTAATGTCTACTTCTTTTTCAAAAAGACCTAATGTTAGTTGTCAGAAGAGGCATTGTAAAACAAGTTATGATGCTGGAAGATTCCTTCAGGTTTAGGAACATGGGGGATTTTTTTTGTTCCGCTTTTGTGTGTGGTTTTCTTTTTTTAATTTAACTTAATTGTGGATGCACTACATTTCCTAAGGCAGAAATGTAACTTGTAGTAAAATGTAGAAATAATGTTTAAGGTAGGAGAACCGTCAGCTCACAACATTCAGTATAAGCTGACGTTGCTGTGTGTCAGATAAATGTTCTGGAAAAATGGTTAGGTAATAGAGAATTATAAGATAATGATTCGATTATTTATGCAACTAACATTGAAACAAAACGTAATTATCAGAATAATGCAACTATTTCTTCAGTTCCAGTAAATTTTAAACACATTTTTAAAATATGTTATTTCCTATAGCTCTGCTTTACTTATTCTTTTTTATAGGGTAAAAGAAATATTGTGTAACTTCCATTTCAGGACAGTTCAAATTTGTTTTTAGTAGTCATACAACTATAACTTTTCTCTCTTGTTTAATATATGATAACAGTTAACAGTGTATATTTTTTCCCTCTTTTTTTTCCCCCAAATTACAAGCTAACACTATTTGTTGTATTTTATCTCAGAATTAGAAAGAAAATAATTCTTTCTTAATGTGGGCCCTAAGCTGTTTGGCAGGGAGGCACTTTATTCCTCCACCAACTCTGTTGGGTGACCATGTGCTGTATAGCTGTCTTAGGCTAGGTGCTTAATTTTAAATTACCAGCCCTAGACCAAAATAAATCCTATGTTTTGTGTGTTTTTCATATTAAAGGTTTCACAGTTTCATTGGTTTAGCATGCAAGGCTTTTATGTGAAGTATGAAAGGGATGTAGAGGCAAGGAATGCTGCAACGTACCATTGTCCTTGCGTAGGAAAAAAGTGGAAATAGAAGCAGCCACTTGTGGAGCATCTTTTTTACTTGAGGTGATATTTTTAGGGGACATTGCACTGTTTATAGAGCTGGTAGTGCCCCTACCAGTTTATCAGTAGGCTTTGAAAAAATTGAGAATTTGAAGTGTATTTTGGTTTTCAGTGATAGACTTTGTTGATTTCTGTGTGTCTGGAATTTCTGCTATAAGTACTTTGACATTTAATCACAAATGAAATATGTCATTAATATCCCTGCTATTCAGATGGTCTGTGCACTACTTTTTTTTTTCTCTATCAATAAGAACGTTTCCTCATGCACATTTTTGTGAGGCATTCTAATATACCTTCTGAGAACTAAAAATCTCATGTTTTGTCACTTCCTGTTGGAGCTAAAATTAGAAAATTTTAAGGAAGGGAGAGATTGAAGGTTTTGAGGGGCTGAACAAGGTTTTCCTGTATGAGAACTGACTCAAGCAATGCAGTGATGATGATTAGCACACAGTTATTTAATGGCTAAAAAAAAAAGGTAAAAAAATGGAAAACTATGACTTGCACAATATACTTGCTAAGGTAAATATAAGTATTCTGATTCTGTTTCAGAGTAAAATGTCAGGATAAAAAATAACAAGTCATTTTAAGCAAAGCCTTTTATATTAGAAATTTAGTCTGTTTCATGACTTGAAACTGTTTGCCTAATCACTGTCTTAGTCATGCCTTCACTAAAGTGTCCACTCCAGGCCCCTAGACAGATGGTATGGGAATGTTACCTGATAGATGGCATTAAAAAAATGTGTAACTATGCCCAGTGATTGCATTTCTGTTGTCACTGTGCTGTCTTACAGGACAAATTAATTTGTGCTTTTCTGCCTCTTCACATTATATACACATTCATATTATATACTTAAAAATCAATGATAAAATATTTAGACATTCTGATAATTCAGTAAATTTATTGTGTTGTGATATGTGTATTTTCATTGATCTGCAATTGATGTAGTTACCAAGGCATGCTAGCAACAGATTAAGCAAATGGATGCCAATTCCATTTTGTTGCGTATTTTGTGTATTATAAACATAATATCAGGAAATTATGGCATCTCTCAGCTTCTGACTTGATGTGAATCCTGCCACGCAGTTTGGAGGATATCCAAACTTTCCAATTGACTGCAAAGTACCGTTTCTGTCCAAAGGGTATGATGACCAGAAGGTCTTTTACTAGTTCTGTGTTCAGGAATTTTACACTCCTGAGCCGGTATCTGCCCTAGATGCTTCTGTAGTTTCTTCAGAACTCATATTTAGTCTTGGGTAAACTGACAAAATCTGAAAAGTCACTCTTACTTTAAAAACAAATCTGAAATTTATGTCATCTAGGACGCCTGCCAAAGTCATTTGTGACTAGATGGATAGTGAATTGCTATTTCCTTTCTTTTTGCTTCATTCTCTTTCTGTCTTTTTTTTTCTTTAAAGCTCCAGTTATGAAACAAACATGCAGCTCCAAGCTTTGCCTGTTATATGTGCTACAAATGAAGGAATTGCAGTTACTTACCAAGTTTGTCTACACTGCTATCTTTGTCTGATTATAGCTTTAGGTCAGTCAGACTGTTTGATGCTTTGATTGCTTCTCTTTCTTGACTGGACAATGTTCAAAACCAGAACCACATCCCATGTAGATGTACTATTTGTATGAAGTTTTGGCCATTGTGTTTAATAGGATGTTCAGAAGGCAGTTTAAATAACCTCTCTGTACTGATAAAAGTGTCCTCATTCTGTCTTGATGTCTGCTAAAACAACAAATGACTGTAAATTGTTACCCTCATTTACTAAAAAATTGTATTCTCTTCTCTTAAGACGTTGTGAACCATCTGTATTTTAGTGTTGTGCTGGTTATCTTGAAGACTTCTCTTCAAACTTGGAGCATAATTCTGTGGAAAGGAGGAGAATTTCTTAAACCTGCTTCTTGTTTGGTAAAATGTTGTTGGAGTAACATGAAACCTTATAAGAATTCAGTGCCTTGTTTTAATGAAGCAACTTCCAATGCTCACATCTACTGGGATGTTCACAGCCTTCCCAAGAAGGCAAGGACTTGTCCTTTCTTCTGTTGTTTGGTACTGTTGTGCATGGTGAGAGTGCATATCTTTTCTGTGGGCAAAGAAGGTCATATTACAACAGAAACTATTAAACTACGTATCTGTTCTGTGTTGTCAGAGCTAAAGTTCTGGCAGAAACTGGGGAAATTGTTTTTGTCGTTAATACCACTAGAAAGAGACAGTATTATTTTCTTTTGTAACTGCTGTGTCAGAATATCCAGCAATGGTTTTTTATGGAGGTGGAAAGGCGATCTGAAATTCCTATGGATGTCAGTGGACAGCAGTTCTGTTAGTCTGTATCCAGCATCAGGACCTGCAGATTCTCTTTGTCTGTCATCTTCAGCTGCTGTAGCCACTGTCCACAAAAGCATTCGGTTCCTGCCGTGCCCACATACCAGACAGAAGTGCATCCACCTCTGTTTATTTCATGCCATGAACTAGAATGGAAGATGTTTGGAATTAGCTCAGCTCTTTATGAATCCTTCTATAAAAGGATTACCTTACCCCTAGGAGACCACGTGTGGTGGTTTCCTCTGAGTGGTGCTTTGTCATCCCCAGTATGACGGTGTAAAGCCTTTCTGACAGATCCTGTTGCATATGTGACAAGAATCAGGAATTTCCACTGCTGCTCAGTGACCTAGCTGTGAGAAGTGCCTGCTTCCGAGAAGACTAATACAGCTTTGGTCCAAGACTTCCCTAAGATATGAAAAAGATGATCAATTATAGTGATTCTGAAGTACATTTTTCTCAGTTAAACCCTTTCATTCTGTTATAAATAAGAGTACAAACAGTCTTCATGGACTTAGATAGAAGTCTCACTTGGCTCCTTTCCAGGTAATTAATGTTTCAGAGTATTAGTCTAGAAAGCCAACTAAAAAGAGATACAGCCTTCCTCAGAATGCTTTCACAACAGAAGTGAAATAATAGAGAACTTAAGAAGAAATTACTGGTGATCAAGGAAAAACTCTTCCTCTTTCTCACAAGTACTCTTAATATCTGTGGGTGGTTTACTGAGGTGGTGAATTTCTTTAGACCCCATTCTTTGGGCACCCCAACTGAAATATGGTGCCAGAGAGTGCCTTTTTTTTTTTTTTTTTTTTTTTTTTTTTTTTTTTTTGTGCAAACCACTAATACTTAAAGGTGTTGTTGCTTTTTATGGAAATCTGTTTACAAGGCAAACTTACTAAAGATGTTCCTGTAATTTCATTTACCTTGTTTCAACTGTATTTTTGCTTTATTTATGTTACTCTGTTGGTGTACAGTGGAATCCTGACTTGAAAAGAAAACATACAGGAAAGAACTGGTCAAGATTCCTTCGTGTTTAGCACATAGGAATTTCAAGGACTATTAAAAGAACCAGAGGTCATCCAGCTGAAGAAGGGCAGTGTCCAAGAATGCCAATACATTTTTTGACTATCATTTAAATACTCAGGGGTTTACAAAATGCCGTAGCAAAACTGCATGGAGTGTGTTCCAGTAGATGCCAGGACAGCTTAGGCAGTCTAGTAAAAGACTTAAGACTACCCCAGACTCGAATCTAAGGCAGATTTAGAGACATTGCCTTCCAAGTGTCACTGATAGCTTTGCTAAGGAACTTGCTAAAGGTATGTGTCCTTTTAGCCATGCCAGCTGTTCGAGGTAGCCAAACATGGAGGGCTCTGGGTCCCAGGGGCAGTACCTCCTGTCATAGCTAAATGCCTAAGTGCAAGACTGCTGTAGTTCTGTGTCCCCAGGGCCGGGCAGGAAGGAGCACTATTCCCAGTAGGGGTGTGTGCATGCACACATACATAAAATGCATATTCTGCTGGCCACACAGAGACTCAAACCAGTGCTGTTATTGGCACCCACATAAACACACAGAGCGTTCAAGTAAGAACTCCATGGACAGCCCCTTCATTTTCCTTCTTTCCAGCTCCTCACAGTGCAAGTGCACTGCTGGAATTTTCACAGGAACACACACGTGCCCTGTGGGTGACCCCAGCAGCTGGTTTTGAATGGTCTGTGTGGTTGCTGAAGCCTTGACCACTGGCACCATGAGCCCCCAAGGTTTGTGTTCTCACTCCAGTTGCTGGCACTTGGACTTCATCTACTTGCTGGCTAGTCTGGCTTGAAGTTGACTTGAGTTCATACGTACACACCCCAGATAGAAAGTGTATCCACAAAGACGACAGATACAGAGTTTGATGACAACATAGGATAGACTGTCGTGATCAAGGACAGGGCTTAGTCAGGTGAGTGCACTGACCAGCCACTACTTGCACTAGACCTGCCCCATTTGTCCTTTCTCCCTGCTGTTTTCCCGTGTTTATTTCTCCCTTATCCATCTTTATACCTGTCTTTCTCCACCTCTAATGGTTCCCCTAAACAATATCGTGGTAAGTTTTGCAGTTGTGAAATGTTCTTCCTCCCTGCATTCCATAAGAAATTCCATACCCCATAAGACAATAACCTTTAGTTTTCAAGGTGTTTTCTGGGGAGAGTTTCCTCCTTGACTCATCTTGGTGGGTTTCACACTGGGGGAATATGATCTAATTGATGGTCGTGGGAGTAGCTGATTCACATGCTGCATTTTCACTGTTGAGGTTGTTAAAGTTTACCTGTTGTTTTTCTGCTGATCCTTGCTGGATCTGTTTCTATTATGATTAGCTTTTAATGAGATAACCTAACACTGGTCTCCCAGGGGCCTAGTAGCACCTCTCAAAACTGGATCTAGGCCTGTTTGGATTTTTTGCCATGTGATAGGGGCATCCAAAAGATTGACATCGGCTGAGGATACAAAATGCACAAATGCTTTGCTATTACTTCTCAGTCTCTTGGAAACTTAGTATTGTAGAGTTTTGTCTACTGCTTAACTCCAGTTTATAGATCTGTATTTCTGGAAAGGAAAAGTGAGGTATCTCACGATAGATACGTGCTCTGTGCTTCGGACTTGGAGCTGTTGGATGTGTTAGGCTCACACATCTAATGAAGGCAGAGCTCACCAGTGACCAGAAGCAAGTAATGCTGCTTACTCTGCTGAAGTGGTATCTGTGCTTGTTGCAAAATCCATTTGAGGTAACACAGCACAGATAATGCATAATAATAGTAAGCAGCCCTGGAGCCTAAACCATCTCAGACTGGACATCCTGCCTCTCTGCATTCTGGTTCAGTAAAGAGCTGTCTGATAATAGCAGTCAAAAAGTGCAATTTTAAAAAAAGGTAAAAAAGCAATCATATTACTCCCCTTCTAAACAAGGTTATGTCTCCAAGGTAGACTGCTAGGCCAGTTAAATTGACCTGCAAGCATCAAGAGGTTGCTCAATTCCTTTGCAAGGTAGCTGAGCAGGCAAAAACCACAGAGCCACAGTGTGTGTTAGCCAATATCTGGCTATCTGACATCTGTATCCAGAAAACTTGGCATGTATTATTTCTGCTCTCAGAGCCCAGGAGATAGGTAAGACTTGGGGCTTTGCCAAGTTGCTTCTCTCTGAAAGAGAAATAGATGATGTGGTTCAAAGATCGTGAAATTTTGTGTGTCTGTATGTGCAGTGCTGTTTATTTACACAAAACATGTAAGCAGAGCTCTATTTGCTTGAGCAGAGTAGAAACAAAGTGCAACAAGCAGCTATTTTGCTGATGTTTTCAAGTCTGTCTGTCTAGCAAGTACTGTACTAAAAAAACTCCCCTTAAAATTCCAAAAAACAACACCCAAAAACCCCACGCAACTCTCTCCTGGCATCACAGGCACAGCATTTTTTGCTGTTTTTTTTCCCCTGCTTTTTCAGCTGTTGTGTAAAAGACCTAAAGTTCCTGTTTTACTGAGACTGAAAGGAGAGTATTCAGCCCAACCATCAGCCTTGATTGCAGCCAAATACCGAATGCTTTAGAGAGCAGCATGATCACAGACATTAATTTTTTAGAATAACAATGCCATACCTAAAATATGACTTTTATGAAAAGTCTTTATGCACACTGTAATACCTTTATTAACTTTCTGGACACTGCAGTTTGTTCTCAGGTCATGTTGTGTGGCATATGAGGACTCCTGCCCTTTACTGCAAATAGCTCTTGTCAGACCTTTCCCATGGACAGGTGTGAGCTGCTTTAGGATCTGTCTTCCAAGGCTTCTGACAGGTTTTCACTGGATTTCTCTAAAGCAAGAGTGTTTAGATTTAGTCCATTCTGGGTTTTGGTTGTAGCTTTTTTTTCCCCCCTTTCTAAATGATTGCTTTTCTTCTAGAAAGCCTGACTAGGTTATTACCTGGTGCTTCATCACCCTGCTCAGTTGGTCTAAGCTTGTATGACGTACATACTGTCTTCCTTGACTCCTGGAGGCTTCTGAGACTAACTTCCTGGCTCGCTAAACTACTTCTGAGACCTTGTTGTTTTGTCCACAATTAGCAGTTGATGTGTATACTTTTGCCTGCAAAATGTAATCTGAGATTGATTTGCAGGTGAGTTTTATGTGCAGATAATACAATAGGAGGTTTGTCCTAGAACTTTACCTTTCCCTTCCACTCATCTTCATTCTTGCTGTCCCTCTTTTTGTTTAGGTACCATTTGCTCACAGTCTTCTGTCATCAGTTTTTGTTACCTCATATCTTAGATTTTGTGCTGGTTATTTGAACATTTATTTTAAAGCACTGATCCACTGAAAGAGATACTGTACATATGAAGTGAAAGAGACATGAATATACAGAAGGACTTCATTTCTGCATATATATATATGTATGTTTGATAATTCATTTATCAGCTTGTAATGGTTAGAGTTCACCAGAGAAATAATAGAGTTTATTGTGATATAGCAAAAAAAGTGGTCTAAGTATATACTGAATGATTAAAATGTTGCGAGGCTTAAATTATTAATTATTATTCTATTATTAAATTATTATTAAATTATTTAACATTGCAGAAGAGGCACTCTGTCCTTTCATCCAGGTTGTTGATGGGTAAGTTAAACAAGACTGGACCCATTGACCCCTGAGGAACACCACTGGCTACAGGCCTCCAGTTAAACTCTGCCCCAGATCACAGCTCTGCCATTCAGCCAGCTCTCAGTCCACCTCACTGTCCACTCATCTAACCCACACTTCCTGAGCCTTCCTATGCGAATGTTACGGCAGTCAGTGTCAAAAGGCTTGCAGAAGTCAAGGTAGACAAAATCCACTGCTCTGCCCTCATCAACCCAGCCAGGCCTGCCATCCTAGGAGGGTGTCAGATCAGTCATGCCTGACTCGGTGAATCCATGTTGACTTCTGATAACCTTTTTCTCCTTCAGATGCTTAGAGATGAGCTAGATGTTGGTGCACAAGGATTTACTTGTAAGAAAGATACATAGCAGTGTGTTTTTGTTAGGATAGGCACATTATAGTAATTAGTGGGCTGCAGGTATTTTTATTCAACTGTAAACCTTGGTATTTATACTGTGCATAGGAACGTATTGATCTATCTGATTTTGTTTTTTGTTCCCTAGTAATCTAGTGCTTTTTTAATCTTCCATATTAAGTCTTCCAGAGTTGGAAATCAGAACTTTGTAATTTAAAATATAAGGGAAGATTGGAAGTCTCCAAGTTTCTTTCTGGTTATTTTTGGCATGTTTGTTGCTGTTGTTAGCATTCAGTTGTGTAATTCCACAGCAATGAAAACGTCTGCTTTCAATTATAATGTTATTTCACAGAAGGTTATAGGAATTACTGAAACTGTGTGAAATTCAGACCAGCTTCCTTGGGCCAGATTGAAGGATTTAAATTGCTGTTGTGTAAAGGTGTGGGTGATGTCAACGAAGTGTCAATGGAGGTGATTTGTTCTGAGTAAATTGCTAACTGGATAGGAAGGTGTGAACTTGAGAGTTTGTAAATCATCTTTTATTTTGTATGTTGATTTGACTTAAAAATGTGAATTACTAGGAACCATGAAATACACTATGTTAAACAGAGGGGGAAAATGAAATGCAGGGGAGAGAGTAATATTTCATGGAATCGTAAAATGCTTTGGGTTGTATCTCCTTCCACCCCCCTGCCATGGGCGGGGACACCTCCCACTAGACCAGATTGCTCAAAACCCCATCCAAACTGGCCTTGAACACTTTCAGGGGTGGGGCATCCACAGCTTCTCAGGGGAACCTGTTCCAGTGCATCAGGACCTTCACAGTGAAGAATTCCTTAATGTAAACCTGCCCTCCTTTTTGAAGCTATTCCCCCCTGTCCTGTCACTACGTGCCCTTCTACAAAGTCTCTCTCCAGCTCTCTGTACCTTTAGGTACTGGAAGGTCCTCTAAGGTCTCCCCATAGCCTTCTTTTCTTTAATCTAAGCAACCCCAGCTCTCTCAGCCTGTTTTCATAGCACATGTGCTCCAACTCTCTGGTGATCTTCGTGGCCTCCTCTGGACTCAGTCCCACAGGTCCATGTTGTTCTTATATCAGGGTCCCCAGATCTGGGTGCAATATTCCAGGTGGGAATAGAGTAGTGGAGCAGGGGGGCAGAATCACCTCCCTTGAGGTGAATCACCTCACCTTGGTCACGGTGCTTTTGATGCAGCCCAGGATACGTTTGGCTTTCTGGGTTGCAGTGCACATTGCTGGATTGTGTCCAGCTTCTCACCCACCGGCATCCCCAAGTCCTTCCCTCCAGGGCTGCCCTCAGTTCACTCTCGGCCCAGCCTGTATTTGTGCTTGGGATTGCCCTGGCCCAGGTGCAGCACCTTGCACTTGGCCTTGTTGAACTCCATGAGGTTCTCACAGACCCACCTCTCGAGCCTGCCGTGGTCCCCCTGGATGCCATCCCTTCCCTCCAGCGTGTTGACCACATGTCAACAGCAAACTTGCTGAGGGTGCTCTCAATCTGTTTTGCCAGTAAAGGTGTTAAACAGCACCGGTCCCAATACCAACCCCTGAGGAACACCAGTCCTCACTGGGCTCCACTAGGACATGGAGCTGTTGACCACAACTCTTTGAGTGCATCCAGACAATTTGTTATCCATTGAATGGTCCATCTGTCAAATCCATGTCTCTAGTTTAGAGACAAGGATGTTGTATGGGACAGTGTCAAATGCTTTGTACAAGTCCAAGTAGATGATGTGAGTCATTTTACTGTTGCAATAAGTATTTAGTTGGTCAGTATCTATTTTCTTAGTTTTATGGGCTTTCTGCTAGTTAAGTTTGACAAATATGTCTAGATATTACAATTACTGTTCCAGACTTGCTGACATTATTGGTTTAATTTTTCCAAAATCTGTTGCATCTACTGTGTTTTGCACAAGTCATGTTGTACATTGCATAGGGTTTCTTTCTCATCTTTTGGTTGTTTTTTTTTTTTTTAAAGTTTTAGTCAATTGCTGTTGTATTTGCATACCTCAGAGCAGTCCAAGCTCTTGTTGAACTGGAATCTGTAAACATAATTAAGATGATGGTGGTGTTATGGTGTAATTAGATTTGTTAACAATATAAACACAAAGGGAGTGTTTCATTCACAGGAGATGCTAACACTTCTTTAATTGTATAATTGTGATGTGTCTATTTTAAAATTCTCTTTCAAGTGATTTTATTTTTCTTAAAGACTTAAGGATTCTTAGCATAAAAGTTGGATATGTAGGTTTCTTCCAAACTAAGATGGAGATACATGGTATGTATATGCTCTGAAGAGAGGGACTTTTTCCCCCCAGTTTTTGCTTTTTAGAAGGAATGATATTTCAGTTTCGAGAAATTGCTAAAACGTAAGTGTAAAGGCACATGTAAATGCAGTATATCCTTAAAATTATGTGTTTAACTGAGCTTAGTATCTCTTGCTTTTTTAAAAAAAAAAAAAAATTTCACCTGATCTCCTCTTGCAGTTGTTTTAAGTTGTTCTTAACACCTCAGCATTGTTTTGGCGTCATTTTATCTTGTCCCCAACTGTTGTTGTGTTTGCAAGTTTGCAAACACTAAAGCATTAGCTAAAAGAAACAGATACTGACTGAGGGTGGCCAAACTCTGCTTTCAATGGGCATTATTAATTTATGCCCACATTGATTGAAAGTACCTGTCTCCATCTTCTACTCTTGTTTCTAGCTTACTTTTATCTAGGCTGATGATTAGAACATCCCTGCCCGAGGAAAGCTTTGATGTATCTCCCTCCAGGACTCATCAATACCTGTATTTATTTGGATTGTCCTTAGGGTTTTAAGCAGAGCACCAGAAGTCATTACTGTCCCTCAGGACCTGATTGTGCTGTGGCTGAAGTGACGCCAGTCTGTGGCAGGCAAAGCAAAAGGCCTGTATTTCGTTATCAAGTGCTGTTGTATTCATACTGCTTTAACTTCTAGACCATTTTGATCTTTCTTGAGACCAGTGTCATTTTTATTTCTCTGTGTTGTATGAGGTTGTGGATCAAAGAGGAACTAAGGCAGGATTTTGATGATTCTTTATTGGTTTTAACATACTTTGATTTACCTTTTGATAAAGCGTGTGCTTTCTTGGAATTTTTTGATGCTACAAGAGGAAGCAGCAGTTACTCCCTGTGCGTCTGCACACCCGTACCAAGCTGAGCAGGCGTGTGTGAGGACTGCTTAGCTGCTGTGACAGTGCTGCTGCCCTCCTTGGACCTATGTAGGATTATTAGGGAATCAGCCTCTGGTAGTACTGGGATTAATGATTAATTAATTATGGATATAGTATTAGTTAATTTGCTTTCCTACAGGAAAGCTGATTTCTGGCACAGAAACAAGTATCTAGAGAGCTAGTGATATCTTGCACTGTCCTGGCTGTTTTCTAGGTAGTTCCTGGATTTCCGATGGGCAAATCCTGTAACAGGATTTTGGTACTGGTGACATGACAGGCTTACCCAGATTCCTTATGCTTCTCACCGAACTACAAGGGATAAATACCTGTTGTGGATGGTTCTTTGAGGAGGGCTGACCTCAGCCCAAGGGTTTTGCAGCTGAGTGGTCCTGCCACAGCTTTCCTCATTAGTGCCAGCCTTCCTGAAAGTCCCCTAGCACTTCACCATTATTTTGTGGACTTTTTTTATTGTAGTCCCCACCTTTATAGTTGCAGTTGGCAAACATTAAAGCATTAGCTAAAAGAAGATGTCGTAATTGAAATTTTAGGATTTAAGTAAAATTCATGCAAAAAAAAAATATGATCTGGATGAAAACTCATTTGTATTAAGGAAGAATATGGAATGTCTTTCAGCATATTAAATAATCAAATGCTTAATAGAGTTTATACATAGTTCCACAGAACTGATTTCTTTATTAATTCTTCAATGTCAGCCTGCTATGTAGGCAGACATTTCTTTCATCTCAATGATTAGATAGTGAGATTTTCACCTTAGCATACTGTGTGGGTATTTTTGGGTTTAATGTATATTAAAATGAAAAAGCAGTAAGAAAAAACATAAAGTATTCTTGGGTATATGGTTCCCACCCAGGAATTACAAAGTCAGACACTACGTGAAGGTTGATGTGGAAGAAGAACTCATCTACAAGACACAAACTCATTGGGTCTTTTAGATTCTTATCACCCAATTCTTTCTAATTTGAGGGGAATGAAAGACTTTCCTGGGTTTTTTTCTCTGTATCCTGGTTGTCTGATAGGAACATCAGGAGCATGACATTTTATCACCTCTCTCCAAAATGTCTAGGATAGCTGGCTATTCTTGCATTTTGATGCTTTCTGCTTTTACAGTCTCTTTTCAGCATTAGATAATCCAGTATCTTTTTTATCTTCTAATTCATATATCAGTAGCAACCTGCATGGTACAAGGCACTTAATTTCTTGTCTCAACAGTGGAACTGTTAGGCCTTTAAAGCATTCTGTTTCTGTTTGACAAAGTTTTGACAATATAGGCATTGATATTTTAAAATAACTGTGTAAGGTGCAACAGTGCCATCACTGTCTGGGGACGTGTTGCATATTTGGCGAACAGTTATTATAATCCTCCAGAACAGGGACTCTTGAAAGGGGAAGCGTGGAGGAAAGGGATGTTAACATCTATGGTCCCATGTTGGCTGTGGAAGTCAAGCGAGATTTTCATTGGCAGTTTAGTTTACCTGTAGGTTAGTTACTAATGTAGCATTTTGACCTACGAAAGTTGTGTGTCCAGTACATCTGTCTTGCATTGCCTCTGTATTTCTAAAATGGAAAATATTACTGAGGCAGGAATTGGCAATCCTGTTGGAATTCACATCAAATAATGTTGTGTTTGCAGTGTAACATATTCCTGAGTGTATCGTGCATGGCATCAAATAGGTATTTGTGGAACGAGAAAAGGTGTTCTCATCTGTAATCAATCCTATAGCTCTTTTAAACCAAGGAATGAAAAATTTTTCTAAATTCTAACCCTGGTTCAACACTAACACTTCAGAAAAGTTTGCTGAATTGGAAGGGAAAGAAGTCCACCAAAATACCCTAGAGAATTATCTTACATGTGTTTTTACCCATTTCAGTGATCTGGTTACATCAGCTGCAGATCTAAATGCTATCAAAGACTTATTTGAAACGTGAAAGTACCCCTTATAGACCATAACAACTGTTTCGAGTTCACTGTGTCTGAAATGTTACAGTTTTGTTGCAGGAAAGATGTTTAGCTTTAAAGTTAGAACACTATGTAGCTAGATCACACTAGTATGAAACGACATTTGATCTAAGGTTTAGTAACCACAGGAGACAGACCTGCCTTGTTGATGGTCCTGTACGGAGGTAGAAGAATATTTGCAATTCAGTGAGGCTTTGACAAGGTGACTTAGGGAGGGTGATGGCATTTGCTCTCTCTGGAACAGTTTGAAAGGAGGGACCTTCAAATATCAGTGACTAAAAATATTGCACGATTTGGTTTCATTCTGAGAAGAAAGGCAACACCTGGCAAAGGAACCCTGTTAATATAGTAAGAGGTAAGAGCTTTCTACCTCTAGCAAGCATCTCAGCTCAAAATAACATATAACATACCTATAATTATAAAATTTTCACTCATTTATATACCCCCAACACCATTCCAGTCAGTATCTGTTAAAAATGCTTTGTTTCTTCTTTATCATCATTTACAATACAGATTGTCAAATTAATCAGGTCAGTAAGGCTTAGTTAAGCCTACATGAAATTCTACTGGTTTTTCAGTACAAGGCCATCCACACTGCACAGATTGAGAATATGAGAAGATTCGTGTGTGTCTACATATATATATTTATATATATTTGTTTCAGTATTGTTACAGGAGAAATGTTGGGGTGACTCACCCCGCTCATCTGAGTTTTGTTCTCTGTAAGAAGTCCATAATGAACCACGTGTATTTACCCTTCAAGCCATTTGTACTGTATGAGTTACTGCATAGTTTTTAAGGTTTTGTGTAAAATTTCACAGAGGAGATAATTCATATTGAATATACACAACAAGGCCACAGTTTCACAGTTGGCTTAAGCCTAAATTTAAAGTCTTACCATGTCCCCAGCACTTGCTTCTTCTGTTTGTCTTTAGTACTGACAGTGGTGCTTCTGATGAATTCAGTTGGATCGAGGTTGGATCAGCCTGAAAATTGCCACAGGGGGAGGGAGGAGGTTTTCATCTGGATTAGGGAGCTACATGGCATAGCGGGTGTGAACACCAACACAGGCAGAGGAAATGGCTGGAAATACGCAGAACACAGGAATGTCCCTGTCACTCGTCAAATTGGATGCAAGTGAACCGTGCAGATTCTAAAGTGATAATTCCTGTAAATATCACTCAGAAGACACACTAAATAACAGCAAATCCAGGAGCTCATTACCAGTGAAATAACTGATCCATCCTCTGTGCAGTCTTGTCCGCATCATCTTATTCCTGCGTTTGCACTTATTTTGCAACTTGCCCGTTATGCTTCAGCTTGTTAGAGCAACTTCCAAAAGACGTGAATAAATGCGTGCTGGAGCTGGTGCAGAGGACAGGGCTGTATCCCCATGACTACTGAGAGGAGCAAACTGCCTCTTTCACAGCAGCAGCGAGTTCAGGATGATCTTGTATGTGTGACTAAACCACAGATTCACTGTCAGCCCCAGGAATGGAAAAAGGCTTTTCTGCCACCAAAAACTGGAAGGAAGGGAAGGTGATTTATTCCTTTCTTTGCTCTGCATATTCTTCTGCTGTTTATTCTGTGCCCTATCTTGCATCAGCTCCATCACTCGTGGCTCTTCTTTGCACTTGTGAGACAAGAAAGTCGGCTTTGCTTTGGGGGATATTTTTGTGAATTTAGCAGGAGAGGAGGCAGGTGAAAAAAACTGGAGTAGGTAGTGTGACTTCCTGCTGTTTGTAATGTTAGTACTAATTAAACTGTTTTGTTCTGGATAGTAAAATGGAGGGATTGTTGAAAAATTTCAGAAAAAAACACTACAAGAGGGAAATAATGTACATAAAAGTATAAGAAATGTAAAATGAAGCTCATGGGGAAAAAACCTTTACATCTGCAGATGGGACTTGATGCAGTTATTATCAGTGGAGTACTGGGTCCACCGAAGTCACAGCTCAGTGCTGTAATAGGATGATGTTAGGAGGATGTTGGGGCTGTCAGGAAAGGAAATAATCGTCAGTGGATGAATAAGCAGTGTCTTGAGTCTTAAATATAGTTCTCATCTCAGAAAGAATATAAAAAATGATTGAAATTATATGGAAAATATAGGAGGGTGAGTGACATGAAAAGAGTATAAGAAATATTTTTTCACCATTTCTTCCCGGAGAGGAAGGTTGCAGGCAGTTTCTGAACAAACGAGAAGGAAGTTACTCCTCAGATGTGGTCAATTAAGAGTGTAGAAGTTCTTGCCACAGGATGTTAATGTTAAACTTTGATCAGTTCAAGAGGCAACTGAGCAAGTTTTTAGAAAAATACTTTACTGAAGCCTGATAAATACAGAGATTTTATTTGTGGCCCCTATAGCAAATTGTTGCAGACTGGGCCTGTTTGGCTGTTGTTTGATCATTCCTGTACTCTTACCAAGATACCCAAGATACCCACTTTCAACCACTCTTAGGAATGGGATCATAGACAAGATAGATGCAACTGTGATGTGATTCACTGTGACTGTTCTGCTAGGAGAACTCAAAAGTGGATTGTCAAGATAAGTTTCGTTTTTGAAAAGATTAAGTTGTAACATGAAAATGGCCCAAGTAAATCTGGACTTTTTCCTACTGAGTGCTAATGGACCATACATGGCACTGATAATTTTTTAATTCTTCAGGTGAGAACAATACTTCTTTGAAGGTAAAAATATGCAACTGTTGATAATTATATCTCCACAAGTAGAATAACTGTTGTGCTGTTTTGTATTAAAATTGTGGAACGTAGGTTAAATCACACATGCAAGCATTGAGTGCTGCAAATTCATGTAAAGTTTTTGAAGAACTTGGTCAGTGCAGGTCACTGAATAAAGTTTCGTGTCTGTACATAAGAAGAAATGAAAGTGTATGTTTGGAAGTGATCAGTAGTGTATAGTAAAAATCACAAACTTGGTATTCTTTTTCTAGAAAGTATTTCTGTAATAGTCCTTACCGTGAAGACTGTTTTGAAATGGTGAACAGTAAGTTACTGAAGACATTTCAGGTGCTAAGCAAAAGACCATAACTATTCTCTCCCTAATTATTATTAATTTTAACATGCCATATACAGAATAAAGAAGAAATAAACTTGTACCTTATTTCTGAAATGTATACAGAAGTTATGAAGGTGTTCTGAACTATTCTCCTCCTACTCGCAAAAATGTTTTTGATACTCTCATCCAGATCTGTACGTCTTTTAAATAGAATTCCTAGTCTGGTATCTTCTCTGTTTTGTGTGAGTCAGATGTGCATTAGTAGTTCTCACTGTTTTAATTAAAGTGGCAGAGCTGTTGAATCCTTTTCAAGGCAGACTTGAGGTGGAGGGGACAAAACAGAATAAAACCTCACATCTCATCTTGATTCTTAGGTTAATCATCCAAAGTGTCTCTAAAGTCATAATAGCATCATTGTTTTAACCACCTACAGAACTTCTAACACTGATGGTAGTTTTATGCCTAAGGTAAGAACAAGCAAGAAAAATACTTAAATTCCAAAAGGAAAATGTTCAACTTTTCGAGCTTTGTAAAGAACTTGTAAAAGTAGGGTGTGTAACCCTACATCTTCCTCTTTTCTAAAGTTATTCTTTTGGGGGGAGTATGTGTGTGTTTTTTAAGCAACAGACTGGTAAGCAAGTGGAAGACAATTTTTGGTGGCAGTAGTAATGTAGTTACAGTGTATGTGAGATAGATGAAAGGTCATGGGGTTCATGCAAAACTGGACAAACTTTTTCAGTACTTCCCTGTTTTTGTGGTTGCTTTATGTGTGCATGGTATACATTTTATATGTATTTTTGTAGAAATAGAAGGACTGGAAGTACGTACAGAATCAGTGAAGTAATGGCAGTGTTTTGGAGTCGTCCTCCAATGTAGAGAACCAAAGCCAGAACTTTTTGTTGAGAGAAGAATGTTAATTCTTGGAAAAATTCGGTTCTGTTGTCTTCCTTATTTGAACAGTTACTGAATTTAACCTCGGGGCTTAATGGCTTTAGGTGGCCATCCTGATTTTAAGTTGGTTTAAAAATTCAAAACTTAAAAAATGTAACAGTTCTCCTTTAGTTTTAGTTCAGTCTTTTGCATCTCTTACAGTTGAGAAATTTCAAGCTACCCTATAGCCTGTTCCTACAGAAAAATGGGGTCCATTTTAAGTCTAAATAGATTCAACTTTCCTAACTAGTGTACAAATTCCATTCTCTGGTCCTTGCACGTGGTAACTGGCATCACATTCATCTTGTCATTTGTGTGTGCATCAGATCTCTCTTGATTTCCCAGCTTAGTTTCACTCTCACTCACAGAAATTTGACTAAAGCCTTGCAGGTTAACTTCAGTCTTTGTTTGCCATAGTACTGCTGTAAAATTTTTGGTTGCAACAACACACTAATTTATTTACTGAAAGCTACAGGCCACGTTCACTGATACTGTATTTGTCCAGAGCTTTAGCAATGCTTTAAAATGCTGAAAATCACCCTTGTAATCACCTCTGCCTTTTTTGTAAGGATAGTTGTGAAATTTTGACACTGTCACTTAGACAACTTAATTATATTTTGCATGGAAAACACTGGTTTATTCTACTCATTTATCTTTTCTGGAGCTCCTCATAAAATTTCTTAGCAGAAAAAAAAAAAGTTTGTTACTTTCTTCCTTAAAAAATACGTAGTATTAATGCAACTAATTTTTAGGGTCTGTAAAGACAAAACCAGTATCTCAAAAAATGATGATGATGTAACTTCGTAAATGCTTTCTTGGACCCAGACTTGTTTGGGAATCTGGGTTTGAAAGATATATAAATGAGACAGTATAGCTAACTGAAAGAAGGTCTCTGTGAGGTTTTGTAGAAATCACTATGCAAAGCTTTGTTATTTGGCATGTCCCTGACTTTGGGAATTGTGTGAATGCCAGCTGTGCCTCTTGCATTCCTTCTTTGTGCTTAATAGATACGAAGATAGGAGCTTACTTTTTTCCTTTTTTCTGGGAAAGGAAGTCAAAAGTGTAGCAGAAGTGCAAAAGTCAGTTGTAATTAGAAACTAGAAATAAACATTAAGCAAATCTTTGCCTTCCATGTTACATTCATTTTTCTCAAGTGTGGATTTTTATAGACTTATTAGTGCCTTGTAGACTGCTGAGAATTAGAGTTCCCTTTCACCACTGTGTACGTGTAGCACATGCTGCCTGAATATGACACCCACTTGTCCGTATTTTTTAAACACTTTTTAAAAATGTGAATGACAGTTCATGAGCAGTGCTGAAGAGTAAGATTGTACTCAGCCAGACCCATTGGCAATTTTGAAGGCAGATGGTGTGACTTTGGATTGAGGGTACTGTGTAAGTTGTGTAACTCTGGACTGCAGTTTCTTCCTTTTGCAAGAAGGGAGGGAAAAAATCCTCATAAAAATACAATTCATTGTGTCTCATTAGACTCTTTTTCTCACAAAATTCTAGGTTATTTTTAGCTTGGTTTTTACACAGAGTGTTTTACAGTGTTGTTACAAAGAGCCTTCTTTCTTAATCAGCCCGTTGACTGTCCGGCCCTGCAAGTGATGCTCAGTTTTAACAAGAACTCTTTGATTTTGGAGAGAGTGTAATGTATTGCCAAGTGACTTAAACTCCAGGCTTTGTTTGATATTAGTATACATTCAGTAATTGTATCCGTGTCCAGAAAATGCAATGATCTGGTTTCTTATGAGAACATTTTTTTTAATCTAAGTATGAATTGAGCCTGAATTGGATACCTTCACATTATATTTCCTTGGTACAGCAGTGTCTCCCCCCTCGTTTCTTAATTTAAGAAGGGAAAGAATCCATAATACAAGCAGTAGGTCCTTGAAAAGCTCTCAGCTTTTTATGTTCAAAGGTGACATCTCTACTTTTCTGCTAAAGCTCCCTGGTTGTGCTAAGGCTGCCAAGGTTTAGTGGTCTGACCTTACTGTGTGGGTACAGGTGTAATGACAAGACTTGAGGGCACTCCAGGGCGCAATGAGATGACTCCCTTACGGAGCCAGCGGAGTGGAGCCCAGGCAGGCTGTGCCATCATACCCCGGCTGTGCCTAGAGCTGCCTGTGCTCATCAGTGTGTACCTGCTCATGCAATTCTCACGCTTGCCATGCTCTTCCAAAATTCCTGAGACCCAGTACCAGAGAGGAGTGTGCAGCTCCCACCCTGCGGGAAGTCAGTGGCTGTGCTGGGGAGCAGGAGATGGAGCTGAGCCCGAGCGCAGCGATGGAAGCCTGGCAGCCAGCCTGGTGGAGAGGCCTTCCTGGAGTGAACATGGTGGCATTGTTCTGGAGTGGTTGGCACTGAGGAGGTGCTGAAAGGCACCTAATGGAGAAATGGAGATGAAGTCAAATCTGTGAGCCTTTATCTGAACATTTCTGTGTCGTGTGTGTGCGGAAAGGTTCTTAGAACTACACCTATCTCATCCATCATCTGGGTGGATACAGGGTTATCGAGAGAGTGGCTTTCTAAAATAACTTTCCATAATATGCTTTTATTTACAGTGAACGTGTCTTTGGGCTTAGAGCTTTTTCCTCAGCTCTAACAGGAAACAGTTGATTGTCAATTTTGTTGAGCAACTCAGCCTGAATGCTAACCTGCTTCTCATTCCCAGAGAACAGATTGTTGCTGTTCATATCTTTAGGCCACTACAGCTTTAACACCACCATGGTGCACTTGAAGGTGAAGGCTCAGTCTTATAACAAAAGATGAGTGACTTTGTTTGGCTGTCCTTTTAAAGTTTTCATAAAATGTTTCTTCATCCTACCATTCAGGATAACTTGTCCTTTTTAAAATTATCTAATTATTTGCAATGTTTCCAAATTATTGTGGGTCAGGTGGGAAGAGATGTAAGTTTAAGAGCTGTTTGTGTTATGAGTTAGATTGAAGTCTTTCTGAAGTACAGCCTATCATGACTTTTGAAGTTAAGTTGGCAGAAGACTGTGCCCACATCTATAGACTTTCAGTGTGGATTAGACCCTGTATTCAGACATGTTTTGATTTAACTACAGTCCCTATCCTGGAAGGATTGAGGGCAGATTCTGCTGTTTTGAAAGCAAACTTCTAAAACTGTCACTTGCTGTTCTATTCATACACTCTTGCAGCAGTTTTTAAAATTTCTTGTCTTTTTTGCATGCTTATTTTAGAAGGCTAGTTCTGCAAAACATGGCCTCCTTTGGTTTGAACTGGTTATTGAGCTGTAAAAATGGGATATGCAGAGTGTAGTTCTAAGAAAATATTTTTTATTAGTTAGTTGCTATTTTCCATTTTATTTTTTCATTATCTTGATTTAGAGGAAAAACATGGAACACTTTGTAGCTGCATTCTCTCAGTGTAGCCACATTCTCTCTTTTTGATCTTAAGCATTTAACTTTTTGCAGAAGAATTAGTCCAGTCTTTTTAGCCAATTTTGCAGCAATATACTTAAATGGCACTACAATTAAGTGTTCTTTTAATTTCATTTATGGTGATTTTTAGCTTGTAGAAGATGAAATTACTAGTTTTACTTATGCTCATTGCAATTGTACAGTAAGGAAAAAGGTTCTGTGAAGTTTTAAGTTTAGGTCATTTGGGTGTAGTTCCCAATCATTATTTGATCTGAGGTAGAAGTAAGCAGACAGAAGAACTGTTGTTATATTTTCTGCCATAGGCTAAATAAAACTACTGTGTTTCTAGTACCTCCACTTTTAGGTAGGTTGCTTGGTAAATCTGGGGGTTTTAGCAAGGGTTTTAACAGTTTAGGCACTCTGTTAATTTTTAGAATTGATCCTTCCCATGAGTGAATTACTACCCATTAGTGAATTTCTTCCACTGTCTTTCAAAGAGCAGTGTAATTCAAGTTAAAACCCCAAAACTTCAGAGTATTGCAAGCATTGTAGGGCTTTGTCTAAGTCTATATCCATAAACCTTTTTTAGGCATGGAATCATATGCTTGGTTATTTAGCCTTGCAGAACTGTCAGAAGCTGAGAAAAAAACATCTAGCGATTCCCTTCACGTATGTTGCCACGGCAGTATTCTCTTCTGCCTTAAAAATAGTATGGCCTTGCAGGTCTCACCCCTTCCCTTGCTTCTGTCCTGGCTCCTCCACCCCTGGGAATGGAGACAGGGCAGTTGCAGCTGCCTTTCAGGTGATAGCTCAGTTTACAGTGCATATGTGAGTAGGAGAATGCTGTAGTTGAGCTCTCTCTCTGAGGTGTAGTTACATGTAGCACTAAAAATACATGGATCCAAGTACTGATTTTTTCAATAATGCTGTTTCGTTTCACTGTCTAGTCTGTCCACATATGTTTTGCACTGCACGTGAATTGCAATGCAAGTTACTGCCATATTTTTGTAAAGCTGTAGCAGCAGTTTCGCTCACATTGTTTCTGGTTCCTGAGAACTCCCTCAACCCGAGTAAAATTCTGTTGCAAAATTTTGTCATCTGCAAAATCAGTATGATTATCTTTTGCTTTTGTTACATCTGACAGAACTCTGCTAAAAAGTGTCTGGAGCTTAGAAATCGTGTAGTGCCTGTGTATCAAATCTGTTTTTTGAAAAGGAACCCCCCCCCCAATTCTGTATCTTTTGAAGCGTCTGTGTTTTGTCGTGTGTGCCTGTTCCTTTGCTTGTACATGTGTTTATTCTTGATGTTTTCGTTTCACTGCAGTACCCAGAGTGATACTGCATTCAGATCCTTCCTTTACATAGCAGGGTTGAGGGTTTTAAGAACCATGTTTTGAAAATTACTTTTTCATAGGCCGTTGTTGAGAAACAATAAATGCATAAAATTGTAAAGGTTGGGTCTCCTATGCAGTCATTGTTGTACTCAATGGATATTGAAAAAGTGGAGGATGTGTTTCCTGAAGCAGTTTATCCCTGTTCAGAGTTTATTAAATTTTCACTCAAAGAAATTTGAGCCTGATATGCACCACTGTTTTGATTTCTTTTTTTTTTTCTTTTTTTTTTTTTTTATTTGCAGGCTCTGATGCAAGTGTAGGGAATGTCTCTGATAGGTAACATATGTACAACTATTAACCGGAATGATAGAAAAGGAGGAGATAGAATGCTGCGAGGGGCGAGTGCCTCTGCCTTCTTGGCAACCAGTGAGTCTGTTCGCTAGCTCTGAATCAGCAGCATCACAGTGAAGGTACTTAGAGAATCCATAATGCTGTAGAAAATGCCAAAGGAGAACCTCTGCTGCTGGTGACAGGGACAGGGGCTGCTCTTGTGTGGTCCTCGTCACTGCAGACGTGGCACCCTTTCTCCTCTGTTTTCATTGTCTGAATCTGTGACATGGACGAATTAATATCAAATTCACAGTTGCATTTAATTCTATAAAGGTAATTTTGTATATATTATAACACTGTTCGGCAAACCAAGTATTTATGTAACTTAGCCAGCCTACACCTTGCAAAGGGGAGTGCTTAATTAACTCGTGACACTTTGTGAGCAAGGTTGTGGTTTACTTTCATGGGGATAGTGTATCACTTAACTGAGTACTAAACACCATAGATAAATGCCTGAAATAAAGGCAAAAGAAGGAGCGGCAAAGGCTGAAAGGGCAAAACAGTGGAGGGGTTTTTTGCCTCTCAGCTGAGGCAAAATGTTTGTGCTTACACGCTCCTGTTGCTGTGATCTTCACTCTTGAACCAAAAGCCTTTCTCTGGATGAAGGCCATGGAAGCTGCAGTTCTCAGTCACAGTTCAAACCCAGGCAAGAAAACATGAGCTAAGTCACTTTTCTGACGTCTCTGTTTTCCTTTAATTGATCTAAACATTTAGCAGAGTCAGAAAATATACAGGAAATAAGTGAATGTATCTTCCTGTTTATATGTTATGACTGTTTTCTGCTCTGGCTGGGCTGGGTCAGCTGAAGGCTCTGTGCAGAGAGGCTGGAATGAACAAAGCCTGGAAGATCAGCAGGAAAGTTTTCCCTTCACCTGTCTTTGTCCTAGCTTAGACTTGTGTTTTATTCTACTGATTGGGGGGAAAAAAAAATCCACCAAACACCCACAGAGCTTAAAACCCACTTGATAATAACAATTTTGCGTCTGGTCATTGAAGGTCTGATTATTAGGCAGTACCTTTGAAACCATTTCAACTGCATGTAATTAATTGAGTGTGTGTTAGCATATAAGATATTGTGGTGCTTTTTCCAGTGGGATCTGATAGTAAGAAAAATATCTTTAAAGTGAAGCCAGAGCAAACTTCCTGAGTTTTACAATGAAATTTAAGTGCAAACTAGTATTTTATATTTAAAAAGCAATTTTCACTTAAGGATTCGTTCCTGTTCGTTTAGTTGTATTTATTACAATGATCTTATCCTTTTGCCTAGTAGATGTTAAAATTCCTGACAGCATTGACAAATGTGTATGTTGTTCATGTGCAGTGGAAGGTACTCCTTTTGTGGAAGGTATAGCTGAGAACGCTGTTGAATGTCAGACTATCTGAACAATGATCACTCTGGTCCTAGGGTTCTCATTTGCACAGAGGAGCAGCTGCTTTCAAACTGGAATTGCTTCATTATTCATTTTTATGGATCTTAATGATTCATAAAGATAATCTACTTTTTATTTAATGATAGACATAGGTAAATAACAAGCTCAGAGAATAGCAGTTAGTACAGGAAATAGTGAAGGGAAAATTGCTTTGTTATGTGATTGGATTAAGTTGCAGCTTGCTGCTATTTTATAGGGTATTTTTATTTGAATGTATTCTGATCAACTGAAAATTAATAAATAACTGTAAAGTCAGGCCTCCTTGCAATCATAATAAATAAAAATAAAACATACGACACTGTAAAACCTAAACTTTTCAATATATTGTCTTGCTTCAAACATGTGGAAGGCTTCTACTAGTTTATAAATTGCCTGAAGCGACTGCAATCTTCTCTAGACTGCTTAGCGAAAATCTGCTCTAAGCTTGGAGCTTTCTGGCCTGCACTGGTTCCAGGCTTCTGCAAACAGATAACAGCAAAGCCCATGTGATTAATTTTAAAGTTGTTCTTGATTACCTCTTGTCGCTGTGATAGTTTTAGTGCAGCTGTTTTCAGAGAAGCGTTGTTCTTTCTGATCAAAACTTACTTTTGTAACATGTTCAGCTCATTTTATTAATGTTCTGGGAGTGTAAACAGTTATCAGTGAAATATGTACATAGCCCTGTTTCTCAGCTGTTCCAGAGTTATTCTCTTGTCCCCCCCCAAAAAGAGGCAAAATTAATTGTATTGAAGTTTATTAATTTATTAGTATAGAACTTATTACTCATTCAAAATGAAGTACCTATTTTTGCTACTCACCTAGTTTGTGAATTGCCTCTTTTTTTTCTGCCATTTTTGAAGACAGAGTTGAAGTCAATTAGGTTTCTTACTGTCTCCTCACCTTTTTAAATTAGGTAGGTACATTTTTATCTTCCTGGCATATGGCTTCAGAATTGCAATGATGAACACTACTCTCCTCTTTTAGTTTAGTCTGTAGTATCTAGTATTTTCATGTTGATACTTTCTTCCTGTCAGGGACAATTATATCTTCTTTAAACTTGCATTCCTGTGAATGTGATGACTATTTTGAAACCCCAGGTTATACTCATAAATTGCATATGTTCTCTTCAAGAGAGATGACACCTGAATAGTATCTTTGAGCCAAAGATAAAATTATCTTTGAGAATATGTCTTTTCTGCATTATTTTGCGAAGTATATGTTTTACGGGGCTGTCTGGTGTTAACTAAAGGAGAGCAGGAGACTTGGTGTATGACTTTGCTAAATATTTTTAATTTCAGGTGTCTTTACAATTCCAGAATCTTATTTACTTAAAATTCATGAGATACATAATTATTTTTATGTAAAATGATATTTTAAAAGGAAATGTAATTTCCTTTAAAGCTACTGATTAATCTTCTTCTATTTAAAGATCTAAATAACTCTTACCATAATCACACTCTCATTAGAAAATAATTAGGCAGTTCTGGGGAGTCGCAGTTTTATCAGCCAGTCGTAGACCTAGCATGTTAAAAGCAAGAAAGAACTGCAATCCAAACTACTTCTTTGTTTTCCAGAAGATACAAAGAAACTTATTTTGGTTATGTTATTGGGTGGAAGCATATGGAATTCTTCTTCTCCTTTTTTATCTTGGTGGTTCTTGGTCGAAAAAGCAGATCAAACCTAGTTTGCTGTATTCATACCAGCATTTTGGATGCCAAAATGACAAATGAAATTCAGTCTAAATAAATGTTGAAGTGACATGCATTGAAAAATAATTATAACTTTTCATATAAAATAATGGATTCTGAGGTGATAGTATTGTTTTAGGGAACTACAATTTAAATAGGTGTTTCGTAAAAGCATCAGCTTTGTTCAGTAGTGATAAAAAGAGGCAAATACATGATTAGGAAGAAAACAGGGGACAGCACAGTAGAAAATGTCATTATATCAAAATATAAGCTCTTCACACGTCACCTGTGGAATGTTGTGTACGAAGTGTACAGCATGACAGGGTTCAGGGAAGAGTGAAGGGGAGGATCTTGGATTATGGAGCAGCTTTCCTGGGAGGAGAGACAAAACTGAGTAGGACTCTTCGAGGCTGAAAAACAGATGGCAGAGGGTGTACAGTAGATGTCTCTAAAGCTGTGTGCCATGGAGAGGGTGACTGCAGGATGAGTGTTCACAGGCTTTGGGGACAAGAATCAAAGGATGTCAGTTGAAGCTCTGAGATGGCAGATACAGCACAAACAGGAGATGAGCATCTTTTGGGAAAGGTATGCTCTGGAATTTCATGCTATACTATACAGATGTTAGAAGTTTCCATTTGCTCAGGAGGGAACTGGATAGATTTGTGGAATAAACATCAGGTGGGAGTTACTAAATAGACAGGAATCCCATCAGGTAGCCTCTGAGCTGCCTTTTGTTGGAGACCAGGGAACTGCTTATGGAAGGAAGGATTCCTGTGTGCTTAGTTTGCTCTTATGCTTTTCCTTTGACGTGTGCACGTGGCTGTTTTTCTAAATATAGGTTATTGGCCTGTGTGGTTCTTTGCCCTGTCCTAGAATAGCTCTTCTAATTTCATTGTACTCAAGTTCTTGCGTTCTCTCCTTCAATGGATTTCTGTCTCAAGATGATTCATTCTAGTTAACATTTGCAACTTTAAAACATTTTATTTGGAAAAAAGGCTATACAGGTGAGAAAGGGGGTAAGACTTGACTTTATTAATAGACTTTGGCTTTTTGGTATAGGAAGGAACTAGGTACTTGAAGTAAAAATGTTTCAAATTGTTCAAATTACTGCAGATCAGTAATTTGAATCAGCCTTTGAGAGTCTTCCCCAGGGTGTCTACATATGGAGAATGTGTGTGTGCCTTTGTGTCTCCCACTCTCATAATTTCTAGTCAGAAATTCTTGCAGACAAAAAATAATTGCTTAAGACCAGTAGTTCTTTTCAGAACATGTTAGCTTTGAAAAAGTGTTCTGAGAAAGTCTAAAAGAGGTGAGGATATTAGACTTAGGTTTTTTCTTCTATATGTTAAACTCTGCAGCATTTACCACCCCTTTAAATAGACTTGAAAGGTATTTTCTGTTCTGTCATTTTACAGTAAGCTGCCTAATAAAGTTGTTATGGTATTGAAAAGGTTTTTTGGCCATTGGCCAGTGGGTTGTTTGCTCTTTAGAAGTTTGAACGTGTCTCTTGATTTCATGTCTGGTGTTGAAAGCTGAGCACCGGCACGGATTGGTTGCTCAGAGAAGTGGCGAAGTCTCCATCCTTGGAGATATTCCAAGTAAGCCATCTGGACGTGGTTCTGGACAGCTGGCTCTAGGTGGTCCTGCTGAAGCAGCAAGGATGTTGGACCAGATGACTTCCAGAGGTCCCTTCTATGATTCTGGGCATCCACAGCTTGTATTCAGGAAAAAAACAAAACCAAACCAACAAACCCAAACCAGAATTGTGGGGCAGTGTTTTTATGGCAATTATTTTTACAGGAAAAAATTTTTAAAGGGGGCAGGAGTGGGGAGAAAAGTAAGACAAGCCATCCTATTAGAAGAAGGGGAATAGTGAAAGTTTGGTTTTCTTTCCTTTGTCTCAGATTGTGTTACAAAAAAGCCTTCATAGACTTGTATTGTGGCTTTTTGGGAGTAAGGCAGAGGGGTTGTCTTACGCTTAAAGGAATAAGATAAATTGTAATTTCTTCGTAGTACAATTCGAGAACACGATTTTATTTACTTATGAAGTATGGAGCTTGTCTGTCTTTTTGATTGAAAACAAGAGGGAGAAAAGAATATACTAAATTCCACATATGTGTGCATTTCCTATGCTATGAATTTAAGGCTAGTAATATAAATATACTTTGAATGTCTGATAGAAACAGTCTGAGAATTCTGTAAGCCGCTTCAGTCCGTCTGCAGGCCTCCAATGAAATTATAAATGTTGTATATATGTTCTCTGTTGCATATTATATAAATATTACTTAAGCTCATTTCCTGCTTACACGGAACCTATGTTGGCAGTAGAAATCAGGGCTAGTTTCTATGGCAACGTGGTGCCACTGGGAGAAAGGCTGATGCTGTGCTGTGGTTGGTATTTTTATGCAAGGGAAGAGATGCAGACCTACATTTTTGAACAGGAAATGTATTTCAAGGCACAAAAACATTTTAACAATTTTTATAAATCTGTTGAAAAAGTAAATCTGTAAAACAGTGGAAATTGAAACCTATTGTCTGCTGTTTGCAATAGAAAATTTTTATTTTTATCTAACATTACAGAAAGCACTGTTAAATATATACACAATTATTACTGCTGTCTTTACATGGAAATAGCAAGGAGACTTCTATACTAAGGACAAAGGAAGTTTTGTACTGAGGCAAAACAGGGACAAAAGAGACTGAATTTTGGCTTAGTCTCCTGGCCTTTTCATTCTGGTTTTCACCTTCTGAACTCTTTTAAAATAATTTTCACAAAGGTCTTTGAGGTCTTACAGAGAAATATTTTCTTTTTTTGTTAAATGATAGTTCTGTTGCTTAGATTTTCTTTATTTTCTCTGGGTTTCCAAAAGATAATCGTTGCTTGTTTGTTATTTCAACCACCTGTTATCTTTTAGTGGTACTTAGTATACGTTTTTTTTACTTTTGGCATGATTTTAGGGGTGGGGGGAGCTCTTAGACTGACTCCTGTGTTCCCCTCACCCCCATCCCTGAGAGTGAGGAGGAAGTCAGACCCCTCATGCCCCCTATTTGCTGAAGACTGTCCAGTAGTTCTGCACAACTGCTCTTCCCTGTTTATTTTTACTTCCTCTTCGTGTATTATGTGTAATCACTGTTTGTTCAAGAAATAATTGTAGCTGATGCACAGATACCAAAGGGGAATTCAGATGAAATTGAAGAATTATGGACATTATTTTACAAACTGTCTTTGCAAACTTGTGAAGATTTGCAGATAGGGATAGCCTGAGACATCAGTTGGTATGTGGTGAGGTAAAGAAAGTGAAGCTCATGTTTAAAATAAACAGTAAAAGACTGCTTCTTTACTTTTGTAGAAGTTATATTTCTGGAGACATATCTACATTGATGAGATCTTCAGGTATTTTCCTTTGTTTTTAATGAAAAAGAAAGAATGAGGAAAGTATGCCTTGAAGGTATTGGGGAGCTTTCTACAAACACTAGATCTTCTTTTGGGTACTGGGAATCATTAAGGGAAGAGATTTCTTAAGCCTGTGGTTTCTCTTTTATCTTTGATGGGACTAGGGTGAAGCTTTGCTCATCTTGAGTGTTGAGTGGGTGGTTGAGTCACCATCCCTGGAGGTGTTATAAAGATGTGTAGATGTGGCGCTTTAGGGACATGACTTAGTGGTGGACTTGGCAGTGCTGGGTTAACGTTGGACTTGATCTTAAAGGCCTTTTGTGACCTAAGCAATTATATGCTCTCTGCATTTCCCTGTGCCTCCTACATGCAAAGTACTTGCTCCACCTTGATGAGGTGGGATGTTCGGAGAAGTCAGAACCTTCTGAGATGAACTGAGCTGGAAGCAGTATTCTTTAGAAGTGTGAAGGGTTCTCAGTGAATCATCATCTTTCTTTCCCAACCCTGGCACTATACAGTTAGTCTGTGTCTGATGTTGCCTAGCAGCAATTCATCAAATGTCTAAAGGGAGCTGATTTATCCTAGCTGGGACTCTTGTAGAAATCCAAGCAGATAAAATGTTCATGGAGGAATATTAGCCTCTTCCTATGTCTGGCACCCACACTATCAATCAGGATTAAGCTCAAAGGCATTTTGCAGCTGTCCGTGGCTTGGCTGCCTTGTCATGGTGATGATTCAAAGATGTCTCATTTCATAGTGGAATATCTCCATCCCATCCTGCAATCAGCATGTGTTTCAGCTATCATCTTTTCAGAGGTTTAGCAAATCAAAACTCTCAATGATAGCCTGTGTGCACAGTGGCACTGACTGCATATACTCATCTTCATTTAGGACAAGAAAACCAACTTTTGCAGGAACTACAGATACATAAGGTGAGATGAGCCTGGTATGCTTTCAGTTCCTCTCAGCTTCTTCTCTTGAAACACAGTGATTCAACTCTGAGTTTCCTTCAGCTCTTTTCCATCCATTACTGGATAGTCTACGTAGCTTCTTGAAGACTTCTCTGACACGTGTCTGATTACTGAGCCAGTGGCAGAGTAGACTGTAGCAGCCTTTGGCACCGACTCAGAAAAAGTCATGACAGTACATTGCAAACATATGTAGTGTGTCAGAGTTCTAGCACCGGTCAGATCAGAAGCTCTGTCGCCAAGATAACACCTTCACATTTCCATTTCCAGCAGCAGTAAACTTGCCGTGTTCTTCGGACCTTAGTTTCTTCTTGAAATCTCTCGTAGATTTGAAGTCATGTTACCGTCCTTTACTGTCGTTAGGATTCAGCACCAGAGTGTTTCTGATCTTTACTGTCCCACGCCAGTTATCCTGGACATTTGACTTTTGAAACCTGGAATAGGAAAGTTCTTCAGTTTTTTGGACAGCTCTGTTTGGTGGTCAGGTGCAGCAGACACCACTGTCCTTCCCTGAGGAACCCTGAGATGGGGTTACCCATGGAAAAGAGGTGAACTGAAGGCTGTAGCCTCACAGAAGTAATAGCTGCTTTCCACTTTTTGCTGGAAACTGGGTCCAGAATTCACCTTTACAAGATGAGATTCCTTTCCTGGGCCATTCAGTTTACTGGCCTGGTAGGGGAAGCTTCATTGACAATTGACGATGTTCTGGCATCAAGACATAGGATATGGAAAGACCTCACCCTAGGAGGCAGGTTCATCTTTAAGAGTTGCATCTTCTCTACTAAGGAGAGGGTTTGTCTGGGATACCAGGACAGCTGGGATTCCTTGAGTGCTTTTCCACCACTGATGACACTCTGTCTTGCTCTTGGAAATAGGAATATTCCAATAAATGAGTCATCCAGCATCCATGCTGTGAGGTAAAGCATGCCAAGGCTGGGATGAGTCAGATGGTCTGATAACCCTTATTTTCAGACTTGCTGACACAAAAGAGATTCTGAAAATCTCATCGTGAATTGTCACAGTATTTGGTATCCAAAAGTGCCTCATCCAAGCCAGCTGGACAGGGCTCTATAATGCTGGGGTGACTTCCCCAACTCTTCCGAAACAGCTGCTGCTTCTTGAAGATCCTGTCACATGTAAGGCCTTTCACTTGCAAGCTTCAAAAATACTGGAAAGCTCCAAAATGGGCTCTATGAGCTACAGGACAAAGGGTTGATGGGAATAAGGAACAAAAGGGCATTTCCCTGGAAACACCTAGAAAGGCCAAGGGGACATGGAGGAATCCTAGGGACTGTGACAACCTTTTCATTGAGGGAACATGTGACAGGAGAGCATGCTGAATGCAAAGGCTTTTGGAAACATGTTTTGACATTTGAATAAAATAAAATACACAGTGTTCTATAAGGTGGTTGGGCAAGAGATCAACTGTCAGTTTTGCATTAAGAAGTATGAAAAGTGAAAAAAGTATTTGAAGATCTAGGCACTTAAAAAAAGATACTTTTTATCCAGAGAACTTGGGTTTTCTTCTAGATCAGTTTATCAAAATTATCCAAATAAAAAGACAAAAGATAAAAAAAAAGATAAAAAGATAAAACCAACTGCTCATTATTTTCTGTATTTGGGTGAGAATGCCTTTCTGTGAAAAACATATATCTGATTTTTCCATTTGCTCACTTCTGACTGTGGCTGGACTCAGCAGTCTCTTTGCTGCTTTTACTTATCTGTTAGGAAAATAGATGCTTAAATTAACATGAAAGAACAGTATACAGAGAGAAACTCTAAGAAGGCATTTCATGTATTGCACTTATGGCCATGTGTACCCAAAATGGAAGAATTTTAGGAACTTTTAAACACTAGCGAAATGTTTTTGACTGAGAGCCATCTTTGCAACTTACTACTAAAAATTAAGTTTAAAAGTTTTAAGTTGCTCATTTTTAGTATTTACTGACACTGCAGTACAAGCACGGGTACTTTCATAAAATGCTAGTAGGAATTGTGAAGAGATATTTTAAAATATAGAGGAGAGATACTCCTGGCATTTGGAAGTTTGGGAGGAATGTTGTGTGTTTTTAGGAAGATTGAGATCAATCCATTGTTTTGAAAGAGAGCCTGTTAGTGAAAAGGAGTTAGGATTATTGTTGTAAAGAGTTCATGTAAAGTGCTTTTTCCAACTTCTTGAAAGCAAGGTTAACAAGGTGATGTTTGGTATCAGTAGAGTTCCAGCCGGTGCAATCAGAATTTTTCACTGCAGCAGTGGTTGCATTTGCTGCAGACAGAGAGGGTTCTCTAATTGCTGTCTTAGTCATGCAGCCTTGTTGCTTCAGGCTCTGGTTTTTTCACCTGCCAGTTACGCCCCTCAGTGTTTGTCCCATCCAAAATGCCTGTCTGCTTACCCTTTTCTCATTGCCTGTAGAATTGAGTTCCAGACATAATCCAGAGCATGATGCATTTGCACTAACATGGCTCTTCTAAACATTAACTAAGCATGGTCATGAAAAATACCTTTAGCCCTAGATGATCACTTGCAGTCAGGATGACATTCTACCATGGTGTTTCTGGGGGTCAAAAAACAGGGCAAGAGGTCCTCTGCTGCTGAGGTGCGAGGAAAGGCTCTTCTCCATAGGAGGTCATTCCACTGGCTGAGTGAAAGAATCAAGTGCCTGCAACCCAGGAACCGGGCAGCAGTCTGTGATGTCTGGGAGCAGCTAACAGAGGCAGTGGACAGACTCAGTAGTTGGTGCAGAAGGGGACATGGGGCAGCTTCATCCCCAGTCTTTGTAGTGAACACTCGCTCAGTATGGTCTGGTCACACTGCAGAGCTCGTTCCCCAGTAGCTGCTGGAGTCACTGCATCAGCCTTGTCAGAGGCCTCCACCCAGACAGAGCTGATGGGAGATGTAGCTCCTCAGGTCTCAGGTTGCCAAGAGTGCCTGATGCCTCCCTGTGAAGCTGGGGCTGACAGAAGGTGTGTTGTTGCTGAGAAACTGTGTCACTGGGTCAAGGACTTATGGGAGGAGTTAAACAGGCTGTGCTTTGTGAAAATCAGAGAGAGGTTGAGTGAGAGATGTTCCCAGAGACCCTACAGTCTCAGGACTCTCAATCTGCCATTACAATGGAGATGCAGGTGGGCTCTGTACCATGTCAAGCACTAAGTCAAAAGTCTGTTCGATACAAAGGCTTGAAGCTGGTCACTGTCCATACAAGCTCAACTGGAGTTGAAGATGGCCGTCACCGTGGGGGACATTAAAAAGAACTCTTTTAAGCACATTAATGGCAAAAGGCAGTGCAGAAATAATGTAGACCTGTTACAGGATTAGGGTGGTCACCTCACAAACAGGGACATAGACAAGGCAGAGATATTTAGCTCTTTCTTTGCTTTGTTCTTCAACACTGATAATGGGCTAAGGGGGTGCCAGTGTCCTGAGCTGGAGGACCATGGCTGTGAGAATGATCGGCTCCCAGTTGACCCTGAACTTTTGTGGGATCTGTAGCTGCAGTTGAATCCCAATAAGTTTATGGGGCCTGATGGGATTCTTACAAGAATCCTCAGAGAGCTGGCTGATGGCATTGCAAGAGCTCTCAATGATTTTTGAATGATCTTGGGAATCTGGAGAGGCCCCAGTGAACCAAAAACTGGTAAATGTTGTCCCAATTTTTGACAAGGGCAAGAAGGATAACCCTGGAAACTACAGACCTGTCAGCCTCACTTCAGTGACTGGCAAAGTTATAGAGATGATTCTGGAAGTTACTGAAAACCACCTGGAAGTCAACACTGTCATTGGTCACAGCCATCATGGCTTCATGAGGGAAAAGTCCTGCTTGTCAGACTTAATTTCCTTTTAAGGCAAGGTAACCCACCTCATTGCTCAAGGGAAGCCAGTGGATGTTATCTTTTGGATTTCAGTAAAGCTTTCAATACTGTCTCTTATGGGATCCTTCTGGACAAAATGTCCAGCACCCAGCTGGAAGAACACATCATGTGGTAGGTGAGCCATTGGCTCACAGCTTGAGCACAAAGGGTTTTAGCAAAGGGAGTGACTTTAAACTGGCAGCTGGTCACTGGTGAGGTTCTGCAGGGCTTTATTTTACGTGTTTCAACATCTTTATAAATGACCTGGACACAGGACTCAAAGGAGTATTAAGTAAGTTTGCTGATGATACTGAACTGGGAGGAACTGTTGACTCCCTTGAGGGTAGAGAGGTCCTGCAGGGAGACCTTGACAAAGTATAGGGCTGTGCAGTCACCTGCCATAGGAAGTTTAACAGCAGCAAGTGCTGGATTGTGCACCTGGGATGGGGCAACCCTGGATTTACATACAGACTGGGGAATGAGAGGCTGGAGAGCAGCACCACAGAACGGGACCCGGGGCTCCTGAATGATGACAAATGGAATATGAGTCAGTAGTGTCCTGGCAGCCAGGAGTGCCAACCATGTCCTAGGGGGCATCAGGCAAAGCATCCCCAGCTGGGGAGGGAGGGGATTGTCCCGCTCTGCTCTGCACTGGGGCGGCCTCACCTCAAGTATCAGGTGCAGTTTTGGGCACCGCAATATAAGAAGGGTATAAAGCTATTAAAACATGTCCCATGGAAGGCAACAAAGATGGTGAAGAGTCTAGAGGGGAAGCCTTAGAAGAAGAAGCTGAGGTCACTTGTTCTACTCAACCTGGAGAAGAGGAGACTGAGGGGAGACCTCATTGCAGTCTTCAGCATCCTCACAAGGGGAAGCGGAGTGGCAGGTGCTGATCTCTTCACTCTTGGGACCAGTGGCAGGACTTGAGGAAATGGCATGAAACTGAGTCAGGGGAGATTTAGGTTGGATATTAGGAAAAGGTTCTTCAGCCAGAGGGTAGTTGGAACTGGGGTTCCAGGCACTGGAACCCCAGGGAAGTGGTTACAGCAGACAGGCTTGGGCCTGTCTGAGTTCAAGGAGAGTTTGGACATTGCTCTCAGGCACATGATGTGATTCTTGGGGCTGTCCTGTGCAGGGCCAAGAGTTGGACTGGATGATGCTGGCTGGTCTCTTTCAACTCAAGATATTAGAAGAATTTAACATTCTCAGCTTTTATAATGCTTTACTGTTGAGAAATATGGGTAAGGTGCAAGCTGCTGAATGTATATCTACATGTTTTCTTTTTGTGTTGCCAGCTGGGTCTGTATTTTTTTTTAACTGTTGACTTTTTTCCCCCTGCAAGTCTGTAATGGATGACTCGTCTGGAAAGTACAACTCTGCAAGAAAAACAGTATTTGAGGAGGAAAACATATTACATTGGCAAGTTCAAGACTGAGGCTTCCTGGATAGAATTGGTTTCAGGTTTACTGTCTTAAGAACATTTTAACAGAACTCCATGTGTTTGAGAACAAAGCTTCATTTGGGACTCACTTTCAGAGCTTGAAATTGGTTACTTCTGGGAGCTTAGTGTAACTCAGTGTCAGAGAAATGCCATAGGAGCTGCCTCCTAAACCTGGCAGATTTTACTGCTTCATCCTAGATGTGATTTGATATAAGAGCAGGCTGCTCCTGTGTCCCCTCAGCTCTGCCCCTGGCCATGTGTTCTTCCTGTGATGCTGGACTGGGGCGGTAGCACGGTAAGACTGCAGTACTTGCTGCGTGAAATGGCGTTTATTTATAGTACCCGTTGTTTGGAACAGAAGAAGGCAATGTTCGTTGCCATTTTACTTGGACTTTGAGTGTGCATTCAAGCCCAAGGTGGCCTCCAAAAGGCTGATAAGCAAGATGGGAATGAAAAATTCAATCTCTGCGTTGCTGTCTGAGGTTACAAAAGCTACTGTGTCTTAGCCTGGTGCATTCCAGGAGGGGTTTTCACTGGTGCTTCTATTAGTGTTTGATGGTAGGATGGTATCTTTTGAAGGAATGTTAACAGTCCCAGGAGGAATGATAAATTATTTGTTTAATAATGACCAGATGTAGAAACTGTTTCAGTCATGTGACATGACACTCTCACTTTTTATGCATAAGTTTTCTAGAATTGGAGATTGTAGTGCAGTTTTGCACTAGAATAAGAACACAAATAGTGCTTTTTGTGTAAAGAAAAGCTGTCCCTGGAAGTTCACATTGACAATTTCTTTGAGTTAGTTAAAAACATATCTCCTTACGCTCTGTTTCCTTCTGGATTTATAATCTTTGTTTCTAAAAACAGTAAGATGATCCCTGGCGTAATAAAAAATAATTATTAAATTACAAATAATTGATCATAGATATTATATTTTAAAATTATTCAGAATTATAACCTATTTAAAATCTCCTTTGAAATATGCAACATCATTTTGCTCCTTGAGCAAGAACTTCAGAGTTGTTTTGATCTTTCTTCTGTTTTTGTTGCTTGTTATATATGTGTGGATTTATTTAAAAAGCCTCTATTTAAGGCTGTCTCCGGTTCAAAGAGCTCACTGTTACAAGGCACCTCTCTAATTAAGCTAAATTTGCATTTGGGAAAAAAGAGCAGGCAAGAGTTCAGCTCGTAAAGCAGACACCATTTGAACAGAGGAGAAAGAGATCCAAATAGCTGAGTCTTTAAAATAATTAATAACAGCTGGAGGAAACTTGCGTTTGGAGATTTCAGATGTAAAACTCTCCAGCACCTGCAAGCCTCGCCCAGGAGCGTGAAATATTCTGCCTTCTGGAGCTGGAGGGAAGCATGGCTGGAGCTCCTTCCCGATGGACCCACACCCACTTGCAGATTCCGTAAAGCTCACACCTCTCAGGAGCCTTACAGCACGTTTCTTCCAATGCTCACTCTCCCCCTTGCTTCCTCTTCTTACCTCTTCAGATTGAAATTCCCTGAAGAAACTCTGTGGACATGTCAGGAGGTTAATAACATTGTTAGAATATAGTTTATTCTATATTTTATGTAATTAAATATATGAAGTCATTTAACCTAACTTTAATTGCATTTTGTGTTAGCAAAAACACGTCTCTGGTTGTGCTCATCTGAAAATCTGAAGGGAAGTTTTGTTTTCCCTTTGAATTGAGATAGTTCCTATCTTAATCTGACCAATTTTTGTCTCCCTCCCAATTTTTTTTTGGTTTGACACAGTCTGTTTTCCTAAAGGTAGAAGAATCAGCTGCAGGTTTTAGCTACATTTGAGGTAAAGCTCCATTTACCTAAAATTAGTCCCCATGTGTGCAGTACAGTGTTCACAGAGAAGGACTCCTGCTGTTACATGCCGGTTCCCCGTGGGGAACATGAAGATTTCTTCAGGTAATCTTCTTGTATAGAACAAATAACCTGGAATACATCCTTATCCATTACTTGATAATAAAAGCATATTTATTGTCTATGTGAGTTTTGGATAAAGAGGCCTGAAGTCTGTTTTGGTTTTGTTGAGGAAGAGAAAAGAATGTCTGAAGTGTCTGCACAAGCACAGGCCCAAGGTGCAAGTGTGTTCCCTCTGGCCAGGAGCAGTTGCCTGGGGAAGAGCACAGGGTTGGGCCCCCACGTGCTGAACGCTGTTCCCAATCCAGTGGTCTCAGGCTGAGGGGCTCCGTGAGTCCAAGGGGTTTTTGCATTGGCTGTTAGCTGATCCTTCTTCCCTGAGTTTTTCTGAGCCCTGTTTGAAACTGACTTCTCTTATCCACGATATCTGAGGAGAAAAGGTGGCTTTAGTTTTTAACATCTTGTTGCATGACTGTTTGTTTTTTTTCTTTCCATTTTATGTCAGCTTGGCTCAGTTTGTGTGGGGAGAGGCAGTGGACAGCTATTTCCTATTTGCATTCTCTGTGCCTCTCAAGGTTTTGTAGCTCTCTGCTGTCTCTTTTCCTGGCTGAAGAGTTTTGGTATGTTCAGATGCTTCCCATATGGAAGGCGTTTTGTGATTTTAATCACCCTCACTACTCTTGTTTTACCTTTTCCAGAACAGAAGAATAGCAAATGATCCCAACAACAAAAAAAACTGAACAGTTCTTCCTGAACTTCTCCTGGTATAATTTTCCCAGAATTTCCAGGTTTTAATGTTAGGGAAATTGCTTTTACTGTTGGCTGTTCCCCAGTGGTAACACGAAGCAACATGTTGATGATGGAGAACAGTAAAATTAAGTTGTCAGTAATTTTGTGTTTCATAACAGTGGGCAGTTGATTTTTTTATAAGACTCCATGCAGAGTTTTGACGTATTTTGCTTCAAGTTCACTGTAGAAGAGAAATGCTTCAACTGTAGAAGAGAAATGCTTCAACTTCCCTTTTGTTCTTTTCACTAAGCATCCCCTCTAAGAGCAGGTTAAAAATAGGATTTAATTGTATTTTGATTGGACTTTGCTGTAAATTTATTTTTTCTGTTGAAAGGGCAGTAATTAAAAGACACAAAAGATGCTGGTTACTGTTTGCTAATTTTTTTTAATGTTTCTTTCAAGACAGTTATAAGGTTTGTCATTGTGGCCTGTGGAGATGGTCAGTTCTCTGCATACCTGCTGGCAGAATACTGTGAGTCTAGAAATGGTGTGTCATCTTCTTCTATTAATTAAGTGTTTATGCTTGGATGGTGATGAGTAACCTAATGGTGGGAGACCACAGAGAACCAAGTGATTACTTCAGAATAAAAGGAAAACAAATTCAATATTTATCTCTGCATGCATGTGTTACCTAATGCATATCATTACATAACATTTTAGGAATAAAAAAGAGTAATAACTTGAAATAACACAGCTGTTGAATAGCTTGTTGTGTTATGATAGTATTTGACAATTGTATTTCTGAAAGGGAAATGGAGGTTACATGCATATTTATTATTCACACCTTTCTTAATGGCTGGATTTTTAGTATAAATGATGTTTTGAAGTCCACTTAAAAGAAGAAATAATTCACATTTTCACAAACTCTATACTGGAAAAAAATGAAATCTAAGCTGAATAAAATATGTATTCATGCCATAAACTGCAAATTAATGCATTGTTGGAGCATTCATCATAGCTTATCTTTGCAATTCAATAAAGGGAACACTAAGAAATCGCAAAACTGGAGTACTCTCAATGACTGATGTCCTACCTAAAACTGTGAAAGTGTGTACTGGGAGAAGAGCAAGGTTGGTGATGCCAGGATGAGTTATTCAACTTGTAAGCAGAAATTAAGCTGCCAAGTGTTTGAAAACTTGATCTTTACTTAGCCCCAGAAAAATAAAAATAAACAAAATGAAAGAACAATAAGAATCTCTTGCTAAGAATCCTAAACTGAAGGAAAAAACCAGTAAAATAAGCCAAGAGTTCAGAATTAGCATCAGGCTGATATAACTCAGCAGCATTTCTTTCCTTCACTCATCTTTCTGTACTAATACTTGATTTTTTCAAAAGGTGCACACAAACCTAAAAAGGGCAAATCAAAGATTTTCCTCAGTTTAAAGCAGTTTTGTTTTTTGCAGATAAAAATCATAAATAATTCCAGTAGGAAATAAGGTAATATCTTTCCTTCCTTCCTGATGTACACAAAGGAGAGTAGGAAAACACTTGTGAACACGAAAATCAACTAGGATTGGAGGAAAAAAATAACCCTTTTCAAACCAAAATCAAATACAGTAGCTTGAGAAAGACTCAGAAGCAACCCTGTCTTCCTGACCTATTCCCTTAGGAATAAATTTAGCCTTTTTTTTCGAAATCTTGTGTTGTGCACTTCCTTTCTCTCTCATGGGGAGATTCTTGGTATATGAAATATACCAAGATAACTTGGATACTTGTAGTCAGAATCAAGTAGAACGACGGTACAGCAAGGACTCCCAGCACTGTTTCCTGGCACACAATTCTTTCAGATATGCTGATGAAGTGCAGGCTGTTTTACTGTGCATTCTCCTGATTGCTCATGGAATCATTTAGGCTGGAAAAGACCTTGAAGGTCATCGAGTCCAGCTGTTAATTTTTAATTTTAAGTGTTCTTAGTTCTTGATCTCTGTATCCAAAATGGTCTCATGCCCAGCAGATCAGGTTTTAGGGTTTGTAATTGTAGGTCCTTATATGATAATTTGAGTAAAGAGTCCTGCCAACATCAGACCAGGCACTGGTGTTGTCAGCTTGCTGACACCATGAAACCAGGCTGTTGGAGGGCCAGAAATCTAGTTTGTAGTAAGAGAACTGGTCAGAGAATCTGCTGCACCTTCCATTTGTGGGTTGCTTTCCTTACTATGTACCATATAGAGACGCCTGTTGGGAGCCAAACAGGATGGCAAAAAACCAGTGTTATTTATTTAAGTAGGAGCATGGGCAGTTGTATTTATTGTTTATCCTACGAATTGATCACTTCTCTCTCTTCTATTCTATCCAAAGCTTTATGTGGTTAAAAATTATGTAAATGTATTTATTTGGTTCGACTCCTCATCATAACTTAGTTCAAAATACTCCTTTTTAAATCTAACCATTTATTGACATAAGAATTTTATTATCTGAGAGGGGTAGCAGGCACATAAATTTGGAGTGCATACAACTTTCAGTGATGTCCATTAAAGCAAAGGCATAACAGCAGCTGCTGTGCAGGTGGTGAATGTTGCCAGTGGAATTTGTTTATGACCAACTGTGTTCTCTTCGACACCAAATGCTCTGTCTGTCTGTCTTGAACAATTGCGGTGTTTAAAAAGAAAAAGGGGGAATTATGAAGAAGAGGACTTAGGAGTGGGATAAACATAAATGCAGTTTTTACTCATGATCAAGGAAGTATTTGAATCTTCTTTCTGGGTGCTGAAAAATTAGATTTCTGGGTTTTTTTATCATATGATTGTCAGAATACTGTTAATATGCTCTTTTTCAGATATGTTAGATTTGAAGTAGATATAAATGTAAGCAGCTTTTGATGGTACAGGATGCTTTAAGTTACTTTGCAAATGTATTTGGCAAGTATGTATTTTTTATTTGTAAGAAGTATGAATACAAAACATAACATCAAACTGTTTGGAGAAGTCTTTCTTAATTATTTGACAGACAGGTACACTTCAACCCCGGACTTAAGTGTATTGAAAATACTCAGTGTCAAAATGTGAGTAGTTTATAGGTGTTTAGAAATACCAAGTACAGCCTTGCTCAGAGTAGGATATAAAATATAAAATATATTTCACTTCTTTGGTTGTTTTTTTCTAAATTGGAGCTGCAAGACAGAAGAACATCTCTTGGCTGGTGGTGTTGGGCTTGGTGGTTTGGTTTTCTGTGGGGTTTTTTATTTTACACATCTTAAAGCATATGGTATATATGACATCTTAAAGCATATGTTCTGGGAGTGCATCATAGGCTACTTAGGAAGAATATTTTTCTCTTGCTTTCTAATAGCTTATTTCAGTACTTTGTGTACTGATACAGCTTTCCATAGTCTTGGCAGCAGTTAGAGATGCGGAGAAGTGCATTAAGGTTTGGGTCAGTATCCCTTGAAAATTGTTTCTTACTCTGTATTAGTGAGGTCTTTTCTTACTTCAGCTAGCAGGCAGGAGCTTTTCAGTAACTTGGTATTCTTTGAAAAGTATTTCTTCTCAGTTGTACTCAAGAAGATGGGTCTGACGTCTCATTTGCACGTCAGGAGTTTTAAAAGCTTGCCAGTATCCAGTTATAAACTTTACGTGTCTTTTCCAAGCTGTTCCAGTGAGTAAGTCCAAATTCACTTGAGACCTGCTTTGGTTTGGCCAGGTGCCTCTCTGTCCATGCCTCCCTATGGTCCTGTGGGGGATATGAAAGATGGCAGTGAGAGCATGAGATGCTTCACTGGTATAACCCAAAGCACTTCTTCGTCCCCTCTGGAGGGCTGGGTGACCCCTGTGGGAAGCTCTTCACCAAGTGTGGTCTCTCTTCTGTTTTCAGGCCAGAGCCTCAACAGAAAGCTCCCTCTGCACCTCCACCTCCACCCCCGCCCCCACCTCCGCCCCTGCCGGAGCCCACCCCGCCAGAGCCAGAGGAGGAGATTTTGGGGTCCGACGATGAGGAGCAAGAGGATCCCGCGGATTACTGTAAAGGTGTGTGCAGTTCACCCCTGTTGGTGAGGGTGAACAGGGCAGTGCGAGTCTCAGTTACGGTTCTTGGGAGGTTTTTAAAGAGCTGGTCTTTAATTATGGAATTTATTTATACTAGAATTAGGAACAATGATTCATTTCAGGTCCAGATGCATAATTGTCTTCAGCTTTAGTTTTTTACTTAGCCATAGCTTTATAAATTTTGTAATAAATATCCAAATACCACATCCTTGTTCTCCTCCTGATGTCCTAGTTAAAAGAATAGAGAAGAAACTTTTATTGACTGATGTGAATTGTAAGAGAAACGAAAACACCCCAACCAAGACAAACAGCCCCTCTCACTCCAAGAAGTTCTAAAATGCTTTGATGTCTTTGACAACATTGCCTACATTTATTTTGTAAACTGTATCTTTTTTTCCTCTTTTCTCACCTGTACTGTCCTGAGATGTTACATGCTTCTTTTCCGCATGCTGTCTTTCACAGCTCTCACCATTGTCTGAGGCTCTCTACATCTTCATTTTATCTCAATTTCCTTAATTTTTGCATTGGCTATATTAATTTTTTAAATATCGTTAAATGCATAAAAGTCTAATTGCAGTACAATAGTGTTGATACTTAAGTTTATTTTAATGTCACTGCTAAAGTTGTACGTCTGTTCCCGTTAGGGTAAAATGTATACTGTACTTACATGAAAAACCATAACAGGTCTATCAACTCTGGGTTTTCTATTGTTGTAGATTTCAAGAATATGAATATACTTTAGGAAACATTCAAGTCTTATCACTTCAGATTAATGCTTTTGAACAGCCAAAAAGCACTCTGTGCACACTGACTGTATCCGGTATTCTGTATTCCTCATACCAAGAAACACTTTCTGTGTCAAATATCATAAAGTCTGACTTAATCAGGAGTTTCTGTGTAAGCCTGGAGATGTGCTGTTCTAAGAAACCTCTCTCCCAGCCTGGAATAAGTGTTTTGTATTTTCAGATTTAACAATAGAAAGTGACTATTTCACTTTGGTGTAAAAGTTTTATTAATATATGACATTTCAAAAGTATAAGTGGCTTACAAATGCCAATAACGAAAGCCAAAACCAGTAAACTCCAGCTAAATGTTGAAGTCTGCAGCAGGGAAAACAAAAACGTGTTACTAAGCCATGCTTAGGTATTTTGGTTTGTTTTTTTTCTATTATTTTTGTTAAAACAGATTTGCTCCCTAAGATAACTCTCTTGGTATGTCTGACATCTTCCATCACTGAGTAAGGATTTGTTTAAACATCTGTTTACTTGTAAAGTCTGTATTTCCTTGAGATTAAGCATTTCAAGGCCCCAACTTAATTCTTTCCTGAAATAGGGGCTGTGTTTAATTTCAAACAATCCATTGCTGTCTGTGTTCCAGTATCTCTTGCAAAATGCCACCATCTCTAGAAGCCAGATCACAAAACAAAATAACAGTCTTAAGTTGACAACCTGCTTATGAGTTACCTGTTTAACTAGAGCAGGTCAGGAGTGAGATCTGTATGCTTTTAAAACATGTTATACTTGCAGGCTTTCTGAAAAATTACATGCATAAAGGTTTTCTAAATTTTTCTGATCCTGAAGCTTTGAATTTTTTAAAGTGTATTAAAGATAGTTCAAGCTTTGGTTCATTTGGGATGTGATGACTGTTATTTGTTTCTATGAGAGCAGCGTTTTTGTTGTTCTGGTGGCTGATTTACCTGTTTTCTGACCCTAATTTCCTGTAAGACTGAGCAGTGCATTTCCTTCTTTTAGTCTGCTGGGGTTCAGCTGATGGGAGGCTCACTATAAGGATCTGAATTGAGTGGGATTGGGGTGATCTGGGGCTATAGAGATTTTCTGTTTGTGTATTTTATATTCAATTTAGGGAATGAATAAGTTATTTGGTAAAAAATTCCAGGGATGGCTTGTAAATACATTATTTCCATTATTTTTGAGAGATGTTTTATTAGTTTGAATATCTTTTCCTGTTTTGGGTAGCCTAATCTGTATTTACAGGGTGGTAGATAAAGATTTGGAAGTTATTTATTACTGGAGTATCTTTTTTATTCCTAATTTTGTCTTCAAAATGGTAGCCTTTCAGGGTTTTTGAGTGAAGCTCAGGGCATACTTGATCTCTTCTCAACCCCAGTCTGAAATTTCATAGGAGGGCAATGTTGATGAGGAGTATATAATTAATTTTTTTAATGAATTCAACATATGACCTGTTCACATTCTCGTTGAGTATTTTTGTTAGTAATTTTACTTTTAAGGGTATGTTACTGTGTGCTGGGCTTGTAACATGGTGGTTAGTAAATAGTCATGGTAGTATTTTTAATGGAAGTTGGATCTGTTTGAATTAGCACCTGATGTGAAAGAGTCAACTTGCAGCCATCTGTGTAAAGCAGACTAACCTCTGTTCCCGGGGGGCTTCCTCCAGGGCCTGCTCAAATCTGTGCCATTCCTTCTGTTTGTGTCACTGAATTTACATTAAATACTTCTCAAATATTTATTTGTGTAAGGAATGGAAATATCAAAAGTCCAACTGCATAATTTTTCAAGGGGTACTTAGACAGTGAAGCGAGTTTTTCTTCTTCTGTGTAAAGCCTTGAAACACTTGGCGATTTTTTTCAAGAGCCTGTTGTGTCATGGATGTAGTTGGAATTTTTTGCTTCTCTGATCGTCTTCCTTGCCCCCTGGAGATGTCTCCCATTCATCCCACTCACAAAGGGAATAATTCCCCATACAAACATACAACGAGCCAGCTACAATTACCAATACATTCAAGAGGCATTCAGGGATAATGATCTCATTTTTCTGACCGTCTTTCTTGCGTGCATGTAGCTAGCTAGCTGTGAGAGAGACTTTTTTTTCCCCTGTGTGTGCTGTAGTGAATACTACAACAGGTTTGTTTTTCTTTTGTTGTTACATTATCAGGAGTGCCACTTATACATTGTATATTTTCCAATGCCTGTATTGTTTTTCCAAAAGTCCATAATTTTTCCCAAATAGTTAATTTTGCTCAGATGCTTTCACGTTACTGTTTTTAGAAATACTTTCTGTATCACAAGGAACTGCAATAATTACATTCATTGCATTCAGGATGGCAGCAGTTTTTAAAGTGCATTTAACTGTGTTGCTACCTGATTGTCCACAACCTGTAAGTGCACATGTTGCTGATATGAATGATCAGGGAGTAAAGTGTACAGGAGTGGTAACTGATTATTTCCAAAACTGCTCCTGTAGTGGCTTAGGACAGTGGAAAGTATCTTCTGAAATATATACGCTCAGAGAATATGCTACCACTTGGCATCTGTCACATATGCTGGGGTATTGCTATAATTAGTTATGACAGTGGTGTGGTGACCAAAATAACATGGGTTTTACTATATAGTATTGTTACACTCGCAACACACAGAGTTTACTAAAATAACTTATCAACCCTCAATTTATTAATTTGACTTTGGTGTCTTTGTCTGATTTCCTCTGTATGGTGTTTTCTTTTCTGTCTGTGATGGGAAGAAATTATCAAAAGTTTTTGATTACTTTGAAGCACAGGTATGCCAAAAACTGACTTACAAGGCACTTGTTTGCCTAAACTAGTCTTATAAACATATTATTACCTGTATTTAAAGTCGTCTTCGTTGAGTGTTATGCTGTTAACATGTTAAAAAAGCAACTGTTTTGCTTAGTGCAAAAAAATTATTTCTAGACATTGTTTTGTATACTTGAAGGCCCACTTAACATCCTTCTGGCAGTGCATGAATTGTGAGTGCTTTACATCTGAAGTCATATAACTGTTAGAGAATGACTTAATAGAATTAGGTATTTAGGAAAATTGTCAAGTGTTCCGGAAATAATTGTATTGTTGAATTTTGAAATCTGTTTGCAAACCATAGAGAGATGTTAGAACTAGGTGTTAAAGTAATTCTAATTTTTTTTAATTCTATCTGTTTGCAAAGGAAAGATTATTATTTAGGGAATAATGTTTCGCACTTCACACTGTTTTCACACAATGATAAATGCAGCAAAAACTCAGATCAGAAGAAATGATCCTGTGATGGTGAATTATGTGGAAGTCTCTTACATAAATTTTGCTATCAGGTTATCAGACTTGATTCATTTCACAAATGCAAACCTTTTCAGTAGTGGAAAGGTAGAATTTCTCTCTTCTGTCTTAACCTTCCACTCTATGACTTAATCATCCTGGATAGAGTTTTATGGAAAAAATTTACCAAGTAATAATATTTTGTTTGTTTGTTTTAAAACAGTCAATAGCTGTCTTAAATAGTGATTATATTTATCCAGATTGTTAAATGTCTTCATCAGCTGTTACTAGAGGGATGGTTAAAAAAACAAATTAAAACTTAGATTTTTCTATCAGTGTGGATTCGCGAATGTGTGTTTAATTCAGCAAAATATCTCTAATAATGAAACTGCAACAGAGTTGGCCTTCATATGTGGCTGATACTGTTTCTTTTTGCAAATGGATTGCATAATAGTAAACACTCCCTCTCAGTAAGTCCATGTCCCCCCTGCTTTCCTGGAGAGTAAAATAGGTGAGCTGTTCCAAAAGTGGTCTGTTTTTTTCTTTGGAAATAAGGAGTTTCTCCTTGGCAATGTGCACATCCTTCTGAGGTTGGCACAGTAGGAGGAATCTTTTTAGGTTGCTAGGTGAGTTACCCTTTCATGAACATTTGCTTCCCAGTGATGGAGGAGTGGGGAGTTTTTCCCCCCAGGGCAGTCCTGAGACTTAATCCTAGTCTGGATTCCTGTGTCTCAGTCCTCCTGTAATGCCTTGTGCTGTTGCTGAACTAGGGCCTTCTTTTACCTTTCCACTTTTTTGTCTGCAGATGTTGGTGTCTGCATACCTAATGATTTGTGAAATGAAATGTGGTGTGTGATAGTAAGGATACACTTCTCATGGGTTAAGAGTATAAAGGTTGTTCTCATATCAGGGTCTTCATAGGTTTGTGCAGAATTCTCATGGAAAAGATGTATCTTCCTCACCTTAGTGCTAGGCTAAGGGAGCTGGGACTGCTCTGTTCATGCTACCTGTGCACATCAGACTCATTTTGGTGCCTGGTGGGCAGGGAGGGGGGCAGGTCAGAGCTCCAGAGCCGGGACTAGTGCTGCCCTTCTGAAATTGCTGTTGCTTGGCTCAGACCTGCCCTGCCAGGACAGAGACTTGTGATTGCTGCTTCCCTGATGCTCTGGCTGAGCTGTCGGAGTCTCTGGCAGCGGGATCCTGTGTGGGAGCCTGGGCAGCTGCAGCCATGTTGGATGGGTCAGCTTTGGTTGGAGCTGTTTGCTAAGCTTGAAGTTACACCTTAAAATACATAGATCAGAGCTGTGTGTGTTTTAGAGCTTGTTAGACATACCAACATCTAACAATACTTTGTTTAAGCTTTATCCTTCTGTTGAATATGTAATCTTTATAATTCTGTTGTACAGTTGTGTTAAATTTATTAATCTGCTCTGGAAGCATTTGAGAGAAGTTCATAAATAAATTCTTGAGCTTCTGTTAAGGCAGAAGATGTTATTAGCAGGAAAAAAAATATATCCAGATTTGACATCACTGTTCCGCAGATAAAAGGAGATAAGAGAGATGTTCCTGTTTCAAATCCAAGTTATAAATTCACGTTGTTGTCTTAACTGGGTACCAGTTCTAACAAGATTTTCTGGGGATTTCAAAAAAATTTAGCAACTTAGATTGCATTATGAGGTTTTCCTGATTCCAAATGGAATAGTCAATAATGGAGGATCCTGCCAAAGGACAGCTGGGCCTGACATCGTGAAGGACCAGAAAGAGACAAAGAAGTGATTCCTCGACAGCTGCTCTGAGTCTGCTGCTGGTGATGTCCTGGAGGGTTCATGGTGCAGCTTTATTATTTGTTTGCAATTTAGGCAGAATTGTGGATGTTATTGTTGGTGTGTTAAGGTCTGAATAAAAATCTAGTGTGATCACTGGCTTCCCTGTGTTTGACTGGGAGGAGGAATGCCTCTTAAGACACAAAGGAAATAAAAGGCTTCATTACACCTCCTCACACTGTCTGGAAACCTGAGCTCCAGCCTGCTCTGTCCTGTCGACCTTTCTGTCTCAAGGGGCCTTGGAGGACCTGTGTAGTGGTTTAAGTTAGGACTGCAGACTTTAGTAATTAAAGAGCATTTCAGACAAAGCCTGGAGCTGCCTGCTCTCTCTTCCTCACTGTAAAACCCTCAGACATGAGAAAAATGCATTGCTGCTGTGGGTCACGAGCCAAACAGAAGAGCAGCAATAAGGTCTGCATTGTTCTTAACATTTTCTCAGGAAGTATTTTATTGCTGCTGTTATTACTAGAAAGCAAATGGGAATTAAAACAATCTCTATTGAGATTCTGCAATCATCCAAAGTATGTTGATTGGAGAAGCTTCAAATATGATAAAGAAATAATGTAGATCTCTTCTGTACTGTCTGTGAAGTGGAAGATAAGCCTGAGGAAATACAGAACAGATGGTAATATTACCATAAATAAAAGCCATAAGAGAGAAGGGTGAATAAACTCTACAGTAGTTACAGGACATGATTTTTTTCCCTCCAGGCCAAGCAAGGCAGAATTTTTGACAATAAAGTTTGCTTTAGATTTCCTATTTATAGTACAGGACAATTTGAAGAGGAAAATTTATGGTACAAGAATGACTTGAAAACCTGGGAATTATTGTTTGTTTTCTGAATATTCTTTTTCTACTCGTTTTTTCATGAAAGGAGGCTATCATCCAGTGAAAATTGGTGATCTTTTCAATGGCCGGTATCATGTTATTAGAAAGTTAGGATGGGGACACTTCTCTACAGTCTGGCTATGCTGGGATATGCAGTAAGAAAACTATTTATTTCCATATGCTTTTTTTCTTAATATGTTACTTTATTTTGTCTGCAGTAAATTTTGTTTTATGTGCATGGTAAATTTATGTAAATGTTTGCTATCATTTTATGCAGACAGATGACTACAGTCGTATTTTGATTAAGGGTATAGTTTATAAAAGCTCTCAGAATAAGTATAATTCTGTTTTCTTTGACAAATTAGCTTTGCTTATTGAATTCTCATGTCTTGAACATGCGAGAATAAGCTAATGTTTTTATTTCTGTTGTATCTTTAATAAAAAAATATACCTTGATTAAATGATAAAATGTGTAAGCAGTTCCTCTTCTAAAGACATTAGCACCAAGGCAACAAAATATTCAATAAATTAGGCTTTTAATAATACTATTAAAAGTTCTTCTTAAGTGTAATTTCAGTATTTTCTGTCAGAATACATTAGACTCTGAAGTATTCTGTTTAAAATTTCCCAACCTTCAAAGCATGTTTGTATTAGCTCAGAGCGTGTGTTAAAAATGTTTCTGTTCTTTTCAAGGGGAAAAAGGTTTGTTGCAATGAAAGTTGTAAAAAGTGCCCAGCATTATACAGAGACAGCCTTGGATGAAATAAAGTTGCTCAAATGTGTAAGTACCACTCTTGCAATACAGTGTTCAGTACCAGTACTACTAATAATAATTAATCTAACTAATTAGTATTTTAAAGTGAATTTTTTCCTAAAATGTCAGTGTTTGCATTATTGGTTTAGGTTCGTGAAAGTGACCCTAATGACCCCAACAAGGACATGGTTGTACAGCTAATTGATGACTTCAAAATTTCTGGAATGAATGGAATTCGTATCCTTTTGAAAACATGGCATCTTCCTTAAAAATGGTCTATTGAGATAAGTAAGCATTTAGCTCTGAACTTCTTCTAGTTAGTCGTACTTTAAATATGTAAAGTAGAAACACCAAAATATAAGCAGATGCAAAGAGTAGTCCAGTGTGTAATGCACTCCCTGCAGTGAAAGTAGCTTGGCTTTTCTAAACACAATGTAAAATTTAAAAAAAAATCATGTGAGTCCTGTCATGGTGTGGTAGAACTACAGATAGTTTGCTTTAAAACTGGAGTTTCAATGAAAACATTTGTAGTAACTGAAGCTTACAAGAAATACTGTTTTGTTCTGGACTGGTAAAGAGAAGGTGTCATTGTCATGAAGAAGCTGGTTTCTGTTTTCTTGTGGGAGGTGTGAAGATGTGGATGTTCTTGTCTTGTTCGTGTGATCATCTTTGGCCAGGTGTTAACCTTGTTTTTGGCAAAGATCGTAAAGCTTTACCTTCAAATGCTTCCTTTAAAAAAAAAAGGCGGGGAGGGGTGGACAGGGGAAAGGAGAGACACAAAGTAAAATATGACTGAATATTGTTCTTGGGGAAAATGTTGGGTCTGTGAATAGATTTGATTTTAGAATTGAGCTAAACTGAGTTATCCTTGCTAATTACATATTTTAGCAATGTATTATATTACTGTGCTTTCATTTACTGTTATAGCTGGTATTTATGTGCATGCTTGTTGAGTTTTGGAGCCCTAATAGCAGACTTCACCGTTCCTGGTGTCATACCACCAGACAGAGACAGTTCTTCCTCTAGAGAGCTTCAATCGTGCATTTTGGTCATGTGCAGATCAGATTAAGGTGACTTTCACCAGCTCTCATCTTCTAGGAGAGGAATGTAGGTGACTTGTCAGTGAATCTGAATACTCACTAGAAAGCATCCTTCCAGAGAAGAGTGTGCAGCAGTTTTCATCTCATTCATCTGTCTCTTGACAGATGGCCCCCCCATAGTTATGGGGCCTTTGGGTATGTGGTGAGTGAGAATGAGAGTGTGGGGTCAGGTATTCTCAGTTATAGACTGGTGTCTTAACTCCTTTTCCTTTTTCCTATTTTGATTTGTTCTGTAGTTGCTTCAGTGGTCAGCTACCATGGTAGAAAGGCGCTTAAGTGTAAGTGAAGTTAGTATAGTCTGCTTTTGTCCCATGGGTTTTATCATCAAATTAGAAAGAATTAAAATAAACCATACAGTTGCTAGTAAGTCATTTCAAACTGAATATAAATGGTGATCAAAGAAACCGCTTAACACAGTGAGGCAAAGAACCCAGGGTCAGGTTTCTTGATGCTGCTGTTGTGCTACCAGAAAATAGGTTTAATTTATGTGTTTAGATGCTTATGAAGAAGCATTTTATAAATACCTGTATTTTGTCTATCTGTTCACAAAAATATAATGTGGCCAGAGCACTTCAGGTCTTCAGCTGACAGCTGTACAATTGAAGAATAATTAAAGTTATTTTTAGAAATAAAAAAATTTGATTTATTGTTTTTGTTGTAAAACACTAATATGAAATAGGGAATGAGAAAATGCATTTGTAACTATACACAGAAACAACTCTTAGCTGTTTATTAGACTCAAATTTGAATTGCAGCTGTCTGAAGTCTGTCAGTGACTGCCAATGAAAATAGGATACCAGGTATCTTGTGCATCCTGAGTTATTTGAGCAGTGGTTGGTTGCACTGATTATTTGATCAACTCCTTTTTATCTTCTAGGGAAAATAATCTTTGGTGCATGTTCTCTTGGGAGGGAGCAGGTAATCGATTTTAATGTTTTGCTGCTGTTAACATTTTTAAAATGCCATATTAGTGCTGCATTAGTGTCATTGAGTTGAACAGGTCGAGAGAAAAAGAGTAATTTAAGATTTTTTTTTCCCATGGTCTGCTGTTTCCAGCTTCCTTTGGGCAAGTCACTAAAGATCTGTTCCTTGACTATAAATTAAAACAACATATGCTTCTTAGAGGCTTAGTGATTGGTTATGGATTACATTTAAAAGTTAAAGCAAGACAGAAGAGTGGTGGGTGAATCCTTTGGATGGCTAATACCATGAAATGTCATGGAGCTTCCAAACAGGGAAAATTGTCAAGAACTGTGTAGAACAGAGCTGGGAATGTGCAGAGCCATTGGCCTGCACTGTGTATGTGCAGTCATCTTTCTTCTAGGAGCTGTAATAAGTGTTTATATACAGAGGAATTTTAATAATGTGTGTTATGCTCTGTTAGACTGAAAATTTTTTAGTTACTTCTGTACTGGCAGTTAGGATTTTTTCATGAAATAGCAGAATTCCAGAACTTGGCACTTTGGTGTTTTCAGTAAGTGTAGAGTATTATGTTTGTTTGCACTGGATATTTATTAGAGCCTTAATAAAGGTTCATCTGAGTGTAGCATTTTTTTAAGGAAAGATTCAGATAATCACATAATGGAACAAGAGTTTGGAGAGACAAGGGAAACAATAAGGAAGGAAACATTCCCACACAATCAGACATTATAATGATTATAATAAATGTACCTCCAAATTATATACAGCATTAATTAAATGCCATGGCACCTAAACTCTCCCAATCCAGAAGCAGCTGAAATACCTCCTGAAGTCTTCTGTCTTGGTACTAGAGCCTTATTTCATTTAGCTTAACTATCCCTTTAACCCTCACCTAAATGCTCTAGGAATGTGTGTTTTGAGTCAAGAAGGAACAGCTCTCAGTACTTAAGCCTGTCATCTGGTTAATGTTATGTTTGCTCTCACTTTTGCTGCCTTGCTTTGTTTCCCCCTTTCAGACATCCCCCATGCTGCTTTGAAGAGTGTTCCACAAGAGGCATGTCCACTCTGTGGGTTTAATTTGGACTTTTTGGACCTACTCACCTGTCAGGATGTTGATGCTGTAGGAGGATCCAGGGGCTTGCAAGGCTGGTTTCCTAATAGCTAATGCATAGCTTTTCCCAGACTCTTGGTTGTGGACAGTCTGGCTTACAGCTAATGTTTTTTGAGACCAGGATAGTAAATCAGACAACAGTCACATTCTCACATGCCTGCTCCCAACACTGAGCCTGCTCTGTGTCTTCTCCCCATTCCAGTTGTCTCTCCAGTACTGAGTGTGCCTTGACTTTGTCAGAGTCCTCCCAGCAAGATGTTGCAATCTTTTTTCAAGTAGACATCACTTTTCTTTCTTGTGACCCTTGCTCTTTTGGTCTGCCTCTGCCGTTTCTCTTGCATCTTACTTCTTGGTGCCCTCCCATTTCAGTCATTCACTTCTCTACCCCCCTTTTTCTTCTGGTTACTGGCAAGGCTTAACACTTCCGTAAGTGTAAGGAATGGCAGGAATGTGCACTGAAGAGTCTGCAGCAGCAGTGGTCTGAAGTACTGTGGGTGGGTGTCCTAAATTTCATTTCTGAATGTTGCAGTGTCTTGCCTTTATGAAATCTGTGCTCCTGTAGCTTTGCAACTTCCCTGCGTGGGCTCAGTTAATAAGCCCTGCAGAGCTGATGTGCTCTGCTCGTCCTTTATGAAGGCTGGGTGCTCTGCTAGTGACTGCTGTTCATTGTGGGGTACAGTAACCAAGGCTGTTTCCTCTTCTGAATGAACAGAGTTTTGTGATGTTCTGAGTGTTGGTGTGATTGGGAAATGACTGTTCTCCTCTAATACAGGAATTCAGGAACATGAAGTGAGATGAAGTTAGCAGCAGTTTCACTGCAGTTCTTCACAAGGTGCTTTGACCTTGAGTCTTGAGACTTTTTACCTTTGGTCTAATTTCACTATAGGAAATATGGATTTTAAAACTTGAGTTAGCTTTGTGCATGTCAGTAGGTACTTGAGAAGAATGTAAATGTTGAACTGACAAGGTAAGTCTCATTTTGACACAAGTTAAGATGGTGACTCAAGATCATTGCCAAGACTCCAGTTAATAAAACTTTAAAAAGTTAGGTAAGGCTTCTCCACTAACAGTGTAGTTCTATATGAATGGTATCTGAGATAGTTCAACTTAATTCATTGAGATTTTCCTGCAGTATCCATCCATTAATTAATTCTATGTTGTTTGTGTTACGTTATTCTTTGCAAGGTTATAGTACCATATAGTTAAGATTTTAGCATCCTTTCCGATTTCTGGGGACATTAAGGTCATTCCCAGTTCATGTCTGAGGATTAATTCTGTATGCAAACTGTATAACTTCTTGCCAGAGTATTGTGGTTGGTAAAAATTAAAATCAGCTTTAATATCTGAAGATTTTCTCAGTAGAAGGATAATCTACCCCAGTGTATAAGTGTAGAATTGCTTAATTTAGGAAGGCTTTGAACCACAAATTACAGGAAGTTCCTGCACCTTGTTTTTTTCCTAATAATCTTCCCTAGTAATCTCATGTTGGCCTCTGTCAATGGCCAGTAGTAAATGCTGAGTCACATTAAACTTTTTGGCTTTGTAAGTTGTAAAAGACCCATTCTCTTACTACTCTGGTATTTGTTGTCAAGTGATTCTTAATTGAGCCTAATAAAGATTTTTAATATGGTTCATTTTCTAAAACACTGTTGTTGCAGACAGACTTCTGTTATTAAAACCTCCTATGCAGATAATTTAAAATTCATGAGAAACTAGAGATAATAGGCCAAATCAGTACTTTTAAGTGTTTCAAAAAGAACAAAAATGAATTAGTTACTTTTTACAGTTACTTATTTGATTGTTCATCGTAGTGCCGTTGTTAGCATGTAGAAATAATGGACAAGATTTGCATAATTAAAATGTTTTATTTTAATTTGTTCTGCAGTTGGGCACTGGTTTTGTATGTGTTTATATATAATTGAGACAAGGTACCAAAGCACACACCATGTTCTGCTCACTTTAAGGGGGAACCATTTTCCCTCTAAGGGGGTGACGATTGCTGTAGCCAGTACACAAGCAAATGTTTGTGTTGATCTCATCAACAAGTTTATTTGGAAATTATCCTTAATTGAATCCCAGATGTCTGTATGGTCTTTGAAGTACTTGGACATCATCTTCTAAAATGGATAATCAAGTCCAACTATCAAGGCCTTCCTATCCGTTGTGTAAAAAGTATAATTCGACAGGTAAGATTTGTTAATAATCACGTTTTTTTAATAATTAGGTTTACTTATTTAATTTAATTAGGTTTTCCCACCATTGTTAACAATTTGAAGGCTAGAATTATGACATTTGAACTGAACTCTTACTAATTAATATCTGAAGTAAGATAATTTTGTTGGTAATCTCAGGGGTTTGCAAGAGCATCTTTCTGGTAGCCTGCACTTCTGCATGCTGGTGGATTTTTGGGGAGTTGTGTTTTTTTAATCAAAGTTTTTCACTGATAAAGGAGTTTCCTGAACTGCTTTAGAAAATAAGAAGTTGAAGCAGTGAGTCTTTCTTCGTGGATGTAAGGATATTCATATTAAATTGCAGTTTTGGTTGACATGTTATGCTTTTTAAATATATCATCAGAACTGTGGGAAATAATACATGATGATGAGGAGGATGATAATGAAGAAAAATTTTATCTCTCTGAAAAATAGGCTATAAATGAAAATAATGTGTTCTCTGAAAAATTGCTGTCCGTCTGTATTTAAGTTTTTGAAGAGTCAGAGTTTTAAAAAGGTGAAAACACTTCAGAACATTTCATTAGGAAATGTTCTTTCAAAATACGTACTTTTGCTAAGCTGTGAAAATCCAGTTGCTGAGAGGTGATTGTAAGGAGGAGTAGTGTTTCAGCAAGGAAAAAGCGTGTATCCTAGAGTCATCTAGCTTGGAAAAGACCTTGAAGATCATTGATTCCAACTGTTAACCCAGCACTGCCAAGTCCACAACTAAACCATGTGCCCAAGTGCCACATCTACACATCTTTTAAATACCTCCAGGAATGGTGATTCTACCGCTGTGCTGGGCAGCCTGTTCCAATGCTTGACAACCCTTTTCAGTGAAGAAATTTTGCCTAATATCTAATCTGAACTTCCCCTGGCTCAAATCAAGGACATTTCCTCTGGTCTTATTGCTTCTTACCTGGGAGAAGAGACTGACCCTCACCTGCTTACAACCCCCTTTCAAGGAGTTACAGAGAGCGATAAAGTCCCCCCTCAGCCTCCTTTTTTCACGGATTTCACCTCCTTCAGCTGCTCCTCATCACACTTGTGCTTCAGACCCTTCAACAGCTCCACTGCCCTTCTCTGGACATGCTTCAGCACTTCAGAGCCTTTCTTCTAGTGAGGGGCCCAAAACTGAACCCAGTAGTTCAGGTGTGGCCTCACCAGTGCCAAGTACAGAGGGACAATCAGTGCCCTGGTCCAGCTGGCCACACTATTGCGGGTACAGGCCAGGATGCCTTTGGCCATGTTGCACACACTGCTGGCTCATGGTCAGCCGTCTGTCGACCAGCACACCCAGGTCCTTTCCCTCTGGGCAGCTTTCCAGCCACTCTGCCCCAGCCTGTAGCACCGCAGGAAGGTGGTTGTGACTGAAGTGCAGGACCCAGCGCTTGGCCTTGTTGAACCTCACACAAGTGGCCTTGGCCCATTGATCCAGCCTGTCCAGATCCCTCTGTAGAGCCTTCCTACCCTCCAGCAGATCAGCACGCTCGCCCAGCTTGGTGTCATCTGCAGGCTACCTGAGGGTGCACTCAATCCCCTCATCCAGGTCCTTGATAAAGGTATTAAACAGAACCGGCCCAACACTGAATCCTGGGAAACACCACTGGTGACCAGCCATCGGCTGGATGTCAATCCATCCACCACTCTCTGGGCCCAGCCATCCATCCAGGGTTTTACCCAGGAAACAGTGCACCCCTCCAAGCCAATGAACCCAGTACCCTTTGGTGAATCCCATCTGGCCTCAGAGACCTGTGTGTGTCTAAGGGATGTAGCAGATCACTGACCATTTCCCCTTGGATTATGGCGGCTCCCTGTACCTGTGTCCCAGCTGAGGGGGCTGGCTCCCCAGGGAACAACTCATCTGACTATTGAAGGATATGGTGAAGAAAGCACGAAGTACCTCAGCCTTTTCCTCATCGATTGTCACTGTGTTTTCCTCCTGCATCCCAAAAAGGATGGAGATTCTCCTTAGCCCTCCTTTGTGAGCTTAAATCTACTGTAGGATGGGCCAGGGTCAGAGAGGAGTCCAGCAAGGGTGACATCCTGGTATGTATCCCCTACAGGCTACCAATTTCAGAAGTAGCATGTTTAGACAACTGGAATAAGCTACTTCTTTTGGGGGACTTTTAACCACCTTGATGTCTGCTCTGTGGGGTACATGCACTCAAGGAAGTTTCTGGACTGTGTGGAGGACAACTTTGTAGCATGGGGTGAGCTGCGTATCAGCAAGGAAACGAGCTGGAGATGCACCTTGCTGGACTGGTTATGAATAGAAAAAACGAGTTGAAAATGTGAAGACTGATGTCAAGCTTGGCATGAGGGGATGTGGCAGACAAGCTGAATGTGAGTCAGTGGTGGGCTCCTGTAATGGCCAGAGCTAACCATGGAGTAGGCCAAATTAGGCCAAATTAGCAGGAGTGTAGGCAGCAGAATAAGGAATCTATTTCAGTTCTTTAGGACTGTACAGTTTTGGGTTCCAAGTGTAAGACATTGGCTTAATGAAGTGAGTTTAGTGAAAGGCAATGAAGAGGGTGAGCAGCATATGATGAATGAAAGGTGTTGGGAGAACTGGTTTGTTTGGTTTCAAGAAGGAAAGGCTTTTAAAGGGGGAAGCTTTTCATCTCCTCAGCGCAGATAGAGAAAATGGAGCCAAACTTCTCTTGTCAATACACAGAAGTAAGACAAGAAGCAGTGTATATGAGTTACAGAACGAGAAATTCTTTGTAGTGAGGGTAGTCAGGCGCTGGAACAGGCTGTCTACAGTATTTTGCATTCTGCATTTTGGGAGGTAGTTGGAAATGAACTGGATAAAGACTCTGAGCAGGCTCATCCGATTTTGAGGTTAAATACAATTTTGAATCTGTATGACTTAAGTGGTGAGGGTTTGAATCACACAGTCTTCCAACCTGAATTGCTCTGTGAATGTAAGAAAAGGTAAAAGTTCCAAGTAATTCAATCACTTCATGCCTGAGAAAAGAGGAACAGCTTAGTCCTGGGAGATTAAAAAGCTTCAATTTTTGTGAGACTGGAATTAATAGTTTGGACTAGTGAGAGTGGCATTGTCTGGTAAGGCTTCCAGGTTGTTCATGTCAGTGAAGATAGTCTAGATCCTTATTCTTTCTTCTGCTTGGACAAAATGTGTGCTACGCATGTTCTGAAAACTGATTTATTAAAGTTGAATATGAAACAATTCAGTTATTGCACTGATGTTACTGTGCATCAAACAATTTTGTTTCAGAAAGTTCTATAATTCTGTGGTACAATGGAAAATTGTGGGTTTACACTATGATTTGGAAATATCTCTTTTCCAATTTTTGAGTGCTTTTGAGCATTGGGATAAAACTTGCTTCATTTTAAAATGCAGATGAGAGTTGAGTTTATTAATAAAAAATTTAATTGCAGTTTCAAGCAGCTTTTTTAAAAATGCTTTTGTAATTAGGTACTTCAAGGTCTAGATTACCTCCACAGCAAGTGCAAGATCATTCATACGGATATAAAGCCAGAAAATATTTTGATGTGCGTGGATGATGCCTATGTGCGCAGAATGGCTGCTGAGGCAACAGAGTGGCAGAAAGCTGGTGCTCCTCCCCCCTCTGGCTCAGCAGGTAAGACAGTGTATTTAAATGCAGTGTAGTGAAGTTCCATCAGTATATTACTGCTAACAGTGTTTTGTTCAGTGCAAATTAACTTTTTAAGTAATGGCATGAGAAAAATCAGTGTCTGGTTAATTCTTTTTCCTGCCCTGGAAACCATCAGAGAAATGCTTTCTTCCTGGTTTTGCACATTCAAGTTCTCAGGGTCCCCAGATACAGAAGAAGATTTATTGGTATAAACTTACTCTCATCCTACCTCACATGCTTTAATGCCTGGGTTTTAGTCACACTGGAAGCTTGCATTTCTAATATTGACAGTAATTAGTAATCTTATCTAATTTGTGTCTAGTTCCATTACAAGTTCATCGGCACCCTTGCTGAAATTATCTGCCTTCTTGTCAGTTATAGCTGATTCTCAAGGTGCAATAAAAAGTTTTAGATTCGTAGTTTTTCACCCTTGAAAATGGACTGTATTGCAGTGACTGGACTCGCGATACGCCCTCCTTCCTAGGGTGTCAAATGCTCCGTGTTGAACTTGCCAAGAGTTTGGATAGAAACTGTACATTATATTTAGCTAGGAGAAACCAAGGTGAGGAGATTCACAGCAATCAGTAAAGATGAACAGGGAGGAAATGTGGTTTTTCTAGTGATCTTTGGTACTATAGTTGCTCTTAATTTGCCAGTTGAGCACACCAGTTTTAGGCAGTGGAGAAATCATTACCTTTGTAATATTGTCAGAAAATATATCACGGATTAAAATCTCTGAGGTATAATAAAAATGCCTGCTGTATCAGGGACAGATACAGGGGTCAGAATCTGTTTCACAGCATTATATATTTTTAGATGCAAAATCTTATAAATTGTGAGTATATTGTGTTGAATTTTACGTGATGTGTAATCACAGCTAAAGATTATATGTTATTGGTTCAGGAAGTAACTCGATTTTGGTCATGCAGCCTTTATATCTCTTCCTGACATTAAAATAAATAGTATTTTAAGGAATAGACTGATGGGGTTCTTATCGCACTTTGTTCTTATCAAATTGTAATTAAATAGATGGCTTTCCACACAGGAGCTGAAGATGTGTTTTCTTGACAGCATTTCCAAGAATAGGTTCTGCATAATTTCTCTTTTTATAGCAGTAATAGTGCTTAGCTTTTTAAGAATATTTTTGAGAACCTTGCCCTTTCAGGGGCATACAAGGAGGTTTTTCCCTGAACTTACTTCAGGATCTGAACCTGTAAAACAACTCTGTCTCTGTTTTATTTTGCGTTTGTTAATTGCCGGATGCCTGTTGCCTGAAGAAGTTCATGAGAGGTTCTCCTGCCCTGTTTACTTCCTCTTTCTCACTTCCCACTTTGCTTCTGTCTCCCATATTAGGTTATTTCTACTGGTTTTGGTTACTGGTGGGAGGGTTTATGTGGCTTGTATTGCTGTTTTCACAGTCAGTATTGTAATCTCATCAGACCTAGTCACTGATGGGATCCTTCTCAGAGGTGCTTAGGAAGAGGCCCTGCTGGAGGTGCTTTTTCTGTGATGTTCTACTTTTTGCCTTAGGCACTTCTTGCCTCCAGCCCTGGCAATCAAACTGCCTTGTTTCAGAATAAAGGAAACATGAATATTTGGCTTTTCTTGTTGAGTACACCACAGTTGTATCTCTGCTGATATTCCCTGAACTGTTTAAATGTGTCTATACCTGCTCAGTCAGCTGACTACATACATTTAATCTGTGACAACTCTGCAGTCATTTGATGTTCTGTCCACTCTTGACAGATTCAGACTTTCCTTTCTGACTTTCATAAACTCTCCACCAACCACAACACATTGAACACGAATTGCTCCTAGCTCCTTCCAGCTCCAGGTGCTCTAATGGAGACATCAAATGATATCAGGCAACACTTGTAAAGAGTAAAAAATCTGGCTAGAAAAAAAATGACTGCCTCATTTAGTTAAGAATATTTTTACATGATTTCTACTACTTTTTGCTTTCATTAAAGAGTTGTTTTTGTAAAAATATATCTTTATTTTATTTACAATTTTTTTTTCTTTTTAGTGAGTACAGCTCCACAACAAAAGCCTGTAAGTATTGTTATATAATTCGAATTAACTGTCTTATTTTCTGTGTGTCTGTGGGTATTATTAGCTATTAGACTGTTAGTAGTCTCTACCTTTTTTAAAAGCTGCCTTTGAATAAAGCTTTTATCTTTCAAGGAACATTTTTCTTTTCATGTCTTTGGCCTTACCGGTTTTAAGCACAGTATTTCCCTGATGGAAACTCTCACAGACATGGAGTTCTATAGCTGTGTCAAAGGAAGTTAAGCATTGCCATTTTCATCTCCTGAGGAATAATCAATTCGTTGAAATCGTGACAAAAATGGGTGCATGCACTAAATATCGTGCATTGCAGATAGCTTAAGGGCATCAAAGGCCTTAATCATCAAGGCCTTAAAAGAGAGGGAGTTTTATGAGGTTTGAAAGATCTTTTTGCCGTATTCATACAGCAAATAACTAATGGTAGTACAGCTGTTCAGAAATATTTATGGTCAAACCTGCTTTCTGTGTGTACAGAACGTACATAATTACAGTGGCCATACAACATGGATGAAAATTGTCAAATTAATTGTCTTGTTTTGACTATCCCATGGCTTCCTTTGAAGATAACAGCATCTACTGATAAACCTTTGAGAAAATAATTTCATGAGGATTTCTTGCTGTGATATTTAAACAGTGAATGAAAACTGGATAGATCTCATTTATCAAATAGTAAAAATAGAAGTCAGAATTAAGTTAAAATGTAAGAAAGTGTTTCAGTTCTAGCTCAGATGTGTTAATTTTTCATTTCCTTATTGTTGTACCTGAGTTTTTCAATCCTTATGTTATATAAAATGTGAAACTTCATAGTGGCCATCTGTTGTTTGTGACTCATATGTTTGGGGCCAGAAGGGAATAATAAAAATGCTTTCCTTTCACAGGGAAATAGCTGAACAACACAGGATTTGTTTAAAATTTTTCACTGTTTTCAGTCTCTTTAGCTTTCATGTGCCTTTTTTCTCAGCATTCTTCTGCTGGTCATTACCTGCATTGTACAGAGAGAGAAGTTATGTATTAAATTTATATGCAAATAACTAATATGATGGCAGATTATCTTCCACATACAGTATCATATGTTAATCTAGATTGACATTTAAGATTATTGTGCCTATTTGAGGTTATAGGATGATAGGAATTTTAATGTGGCATCTTAGATGTATTTTGCTCATGTAGCTAATAAACAACCATGTAAAAACATGATTAACTGTGTAAAATTTTGGTGGCTTTTTGCCTCATATAACCCTAATCATTCCTGATTTGAAGTAAAATGGATCAGTGGTATAATTACTGTATTAATTGCCATCTAGTATTTTTAAAAAAAAATCATACTGCAATTGAGTTTGGTTTGAGATGCCTTGAGAATAATTGATTGTTGGTTGGTTTCTTTTTTAATTATTAATATTTAAGGTTGGAAAAATATCCAAAAACAAAAAGAAAAAGCTGAAGAAAAAACAGAAGAGACAAGCTGAGCTGCTAGAAAAACGCCTGCAGGAAATAGAAGAACTAGAGCGGGAAGCCGAAAGGAAAAAAATAGAAGAAAATGTAACCTCAGCTGTACCATCAAATGAACAAGAAGATGAGTACCACCCAGAGGTGAAACTAAAAACAGCTGATATAGAAGAGGTAGTAGATGAAGAACCTGGAAATGATGATGGTTAGTATTACCTGCTTTTATTGGCCCGGAGTTTTACTCTTTCAGGCAGGACAGTAATTGTGCAGTGTTGCATCTGGTGCTAAGAACAAAATCTTCAAACTGTCCTAGATCATTAAGTTTAATTTTCTCCTGTAGGTAAAATTGTAACTACAAAGCCTAAAAAGGTAAAGGATAATCAAACCTACTGTAGAAGTGAAGAAAACCATCAATAGCAGTCTACAGCTATCAAATACCACAAAAGAACACGTAGAAAATTTGACAGAACAGTCAGTTGTCAAAGTGCATTGAGTGGAATAACTGCATATCCTGGCGAAGTAGAAGAAAAATAGGATGCGTTTGTGTTCTATAACATTAATGTGGTAGTTGGAATCATTGTTGCTTTCCCCTTTTCTTCTTGCATTGCTTGTTTGAATGATCTGCGAGGTAATAATGATTGCAGCCTCTTCACTAAAATTTCTGAGATGTCTTGTTAAAATTCCTGTTTAGTCATGGTGAGTTGAACCATAATTGTTATGGTCCAGCTCCGTTCTGGCTTCCCTCATTTTTTTGTCAGCTCTTCCAGTCCTGATGAAGATTTAACTACTGAGATTTGGTCTGGTTTTGATCTTCTCTTACTGAGAATTTTCCTGCCTCTGTGATGACTCCCTGATTGACACAGGTTGAGTTGTAGATTTATAAGACTTGCCTTCAAGGTCTCATACATCTTCCCTTCATAACATTACTCTTTTCTGAATTGTTTCCTCCTGAACCACTTCCCATTCTCTATTTTTCCAACAGCCTTATTAGTTCCTTCTTTTGCCTTTAATTTAGACTTTAAGGTCGTTGTGTGTTTCAGTGATGTTCCGTGTTTCCTTGTATGATATGTCAGAAGTCAAGTAGTTACGGAAGTGTTAAAAATGGTGAATGCCTGACTTCAGTCTGGTTTATTGATGTATGATCTAATGTGTTGCTCATTGAAATTTTTCAGGTGAAGCAGAAGATCAGGATGAAAAAGAAGACACAGAGAAGGAAAACACTGAAAAGGATGACGACGTTGAGCAGGATCTTGTCAACACTGACTCTACAGACCCTAAGTGGATAGAATCCCCCAAAACAAATGGCCATATTGTGAACGGCCCATTCCTATTGGAACAACAGATTGAAGATGAAGATGAGGAAGAGGAAGAATGTCCAAATGCAGAGGAGTATAATCTTGATGAGCCCAATGCAAAAAGCGACTACTCTTACAGCAGCTCCTATGAACAGTTTAATGGTGAATTGCCAAATGGACGTCATAAAATACCAGAGTCACAGTTCTCTGAGTTTTCAGCTTCAGTGTTCTCTGGGGCTCTAGAGTCTGTAGCTTGTGGTTCTGCTGTTTCTGAAGGATCAACTGTAACAGAAAGAGAGGAGAGCAGCCCATCTCATGACAGGAGCAGAACGGTTTCAGCTTCAAGCACTGGGGATTTGCCAAAAAGTAAGTGTTCCTCTTAGTGACTTCTGTCCAGTAGCATGAGTGTGTTACATTAAATAGAACAGATAGGTGGAATACAAAGGCAGTGGTTAGGTTAAGAAAAAATTGTTAAAGTGAACTGGATGATTTTTCTTGCAGAACTGTGATTTATGGTTTTTCTCTGCTCTAGAACTTGTTTTTAAATATAGATAAATTGTTGTAGATGAAATATTTGCATTGCCAAGTCAGTCTGCACACAAAAGAGAAAAGGAAATTGATAGTTGCAAGTGAGCATCATTCCCATAGTTTAAAGGTAGAAGGTGATCGTGAGATCGTGTAACTTGACTTCCTTTTATAACAAGTCAGTAATACACCGTCTGTTAAGCCCAGTAACCTTTATGTTTGGCTTAAAACATTTTTTTTCGAAGAAATACCTGCTTTTGGTTTGGACAAATGAAATGTTATAAATCTAGTATGGCTGAAATGTGTTCTATTGCTTGGTACTCTGAACTGTTTCAGAAGAGTTGTAGCAGGTTTGAATTTGTCTGGCTGCAGCTTCTATCTGTTACTTCTTGTCAGATCTTCTCTCAGGCATATTGAATAATTGGGTAATATGCTGTGTTTTCATTCATTAGTGGTTCTTTCTGTGTCAAAAAGTTCCTCTCTTAACCTTTTAAAACTCACCAGGGCGTGTTGCCAACCATCAACTCATTATGACTCTTCTATATTCAGCCTTGGTTTGGACATTTAAATTCTGGCCATCAGAACTGCTCTCGTCCAAAACTTTTGCCTGTAAATCCTGTTTATCTGAAGACATGGAAGGTGAAATCTCTGTGTCATTGTGAAGAGCTGGATTTTTGCCATTGAATTAAATAGCTTCAGGGTATTACACGTAGATCTTATTTATAGTGCCCGTGGCTAAATGATAAATATATGGGTTTCAACTTTAATAAAGAAAATACTGAGAGACTAAATCTGTAAGCGGATAGAAGAGAATGAGATAGCTTAGGGAGAAGATCACCAAGCCTGCCATCAACATTGTCACAGATGAAGTTACTAAATTTATAGAACTGTATTGAAAAATGCAGCCAAGTGTATTTCTTGGTTTAAGACTTTATGAAAGTAATTCACTCAATTTATTACAGAGTCAGACAGATAAGGTAAGAAATGTGAAATAAAATACAACTGAACTGAGCTGTATTTCTGGAAGATGCTAAGATCCAGGAAAAGGCTTCCAGTCCATCTCCTTACACTCTGAAGTCCCTGGAACAATATACAGGAGGTTTCTAGATGCCTGGTAGTTTCTTCATTTGCTCTGCTAGCTGTATTTAGGCAGAAAGACTCTGCTGCTGTTTTCCTGGGGTGATGTGTAAAATCCTCATGCCTCCAGGGAGTAAAACCAGTTTTGTCATCAGAGAAGCAGCTCATCTCCATAGCTGGAGAAACAAACCTACTTTATTTCTCCTTGATGTTATCTCATCAGTTCACACACCTGTTGTGGAAAGAGAGAGGAAAGACAGTAAATTCAGCGATAGCTCACTTCTGCAGAAAGAGGAAAAGCTGAATGTGATGAGATTAGTGGCATCAGTAATAATGTTGGTATCATTGATAAAGCATATGAAGGTATTTAGAAAGAAGCAGCATACAAGAGTTGCAGGCTATTCAGTATTTTTAAATGGTGCTACTTTTTCACTATGACTTTCATGCCCTTTTCTTGTACTGAAGTAGACTTAATTAATGTCTAGGCATTGCTATACATTAGTAAGTGATATGCTCTCATTTTTTGGGGGTACTTGCCTCATTCGGTGCACAGACCATCTTCAGTGGGCGAGCAGTTCTTATCTTTTTAAAGTTTTCACTGCAGGACCAAATGCCCTGAAGATAGATCTGTAATTTCCTCATGACTCTCCTCCTCCTTCCAGTGTTTGAATGTTTACTGAGTACACTCTCATGCTGAGACTGTGAGAATTAAGGTGATATTTCTTAGGTTTTACGGAACTAGGACGCAGAAGTGCTCACTAATTTTGTGCTTAGGTTAAGCTTCTTTGGATGCTTTTTTGCAAGTACTTACTAATAGGTATATTCCCTCTGATTTCACTTTCAGTTGTGAATGATCTGTGTTTGTCAAATTCAGGAACCAAGAATTCATCTCTCAGAAGATACAGGACATAAATGTCATAAGTTCCTAAGAAAAACACAGAAGTATAGGCACTTGCCTATTACCTGCTCTGTTAGAAGAAAGTTGAAGAAAGCTGTTTTCTAATGTTATATTCAGATACTCTACTCAGGAGGCTTTCCTTCATTCCACTTTATTTACTGCAGTCCTTCACCTTCAGCAAAACGTGTGGGAAGGATTTATCTAGCACTGTCGTCTTTTTTTTTTTTGCAAAGACTAGTGAACTGAGAAAGTTCTGTTATTTCTTGACTAATGCATGTGATTGTGTTAAAAAAAAATTAGGCTGCACTATGCAGCATGCTTGTAAGGGAAGACTTTAATATTAAACTCACTAGTCTTACTAGTTCCTTTAAAGAATTTTACTTCTATGCCCTATGTTGGTGCTTTTTATAAACTTGAGTTTTGGACTCCATTCCAGCTTTCTTAGAGGACTGTTTGTTGAGGTAGAAGACCCCTTCTGTCTTCTGCTGTTTAGTCCTCTATTTTCATTCTTTCTCTCCCCTGGGTGACCCTGCCACTTTCTTTCCTGGTTGGCCAGTATTCAGTGCTCTGATGACCAATTCAGGCTTCCTGTGCCAGCAGCTGAAGATCCTCACCTGATTTCAGTCACTCCTGGCTCCCCATTAGGACATCCAGTGTTTTTTCTTATTGTCTGGTGTATTTTCCCTGTCGAAATCTTACACCAATTTAACAGATTGTTAGAATCACAAGTGCTTTTGGATCCAGTACCTCTTTCTTATCTTACCATTGATTTCCAATTTAGTCTTTGTAGCTCAGGGACAAGGAAACTGAGACCAGCTCTGCTGCTCTGTGGTTTGTGGCACCTGGTTCTGTCTTCCACATTCAAGTCATTTGCTTTCTTTCCCATGCAGTTTAGGAACCAGCAGGTGACATGTCAAAACAGAGAGAAGCAGCACCTCCACTGGTCTGTGCAGAGGTTGTCAGTGTCCCAGGAGCCAAGATTAATTCCACTGAAGTTCTGCCTTTTCAGTCTGGATCATACTCAATGCAGATAGGACCTGCAGAGAACTTCGATTCACTGCTGAATTAATTGTGAAAAGGGTGACAGTCCCCAGGCTTTCAAATCAGCCAGGTTTTGGTGGGTCTTTTCCCCCTTGGGGCAGATAAAAAAAAAAAAAAAGGAGAAATCTAGACAAATTTTATTTACTTTAGCCAGGCATGGAAGTGCAGGGTTTATTTTCTCAACCAAACTGGTCCGAGAACATATCTTTCGTGTGGAGTTCTTGGAGTCTGAGTTTTAACATTTTCTGTCTGAATTCTGTCTGAATATGCACTGGTTTTGCTTAGAAGCTACTCTGGATGTTCTAATAATAGTTGTTTGGTAAAGAATGCAAAAACTGTACACTTGAAGTGTATATTTAGAAATCAAGGTAAGAAATCCTATTAATGTTGCTTTAATTTCTTGGAACATTCAGCAGATTATTTTATGTCTCAGTGAATGACAACACTGGATGAAGTGTCAAGGCAAAACTGCTTAGAGATAATGAATTGTACACTCAAAATATTAACTATTCTGCATTTTGCTTGTGTTAGCAAAAACTCGTGCTGCTGACTTACTGGTGAATCCACTGGACCCAAGAAATGCAGATAAAATTAGAGTTAAAATTGCTGACCTGGGAAATGCCTGCTGGGTGGTAAGTATAACTACATCCTTTTAGCTGCTCACTGTTCAGAACAGCCCTTTTTGTTGTCCTTTTCCCCCATTAATGTGGTTCTTTCTGTTTTAGCACAAACACTTCACAGAAGACATCCAGACAAGACAATATAGATCCATAGAGGTTTTAATAGGAGCAGGTTACAGTACACCTGCTGATATCTGGAGTACAGCATGTATGGTAAGAGCAATGCAATGTGTATTTTACAAGAGAAAACCTCCTAAGAACTGGTTTGTTTATTTAGCGAGGAAACCCGGTGGGGATGCTTTTGACATTTTGACGTAAATACATTATCATGAGTTATGTTGTATCAGGTAGCTACTGATGATTTCTTCCCTTTATCTCAATTTCTCAAGCCTTCTTAATCAAAAGGAAGTGTTTTGGAGAACATTTCTAATTTTCATGTGGTGCACTTTAAACTGGTAGTCAAAAACAGGCAAGTTTAGAGGGAAATAGATGTGTATTTTAAATGACAAAATATAACTGAAATAGTACAACTGCATATTTCCTTCCAGTCTTAGAATCTGTGCTACTGTTTGCTGTGTTTACATTCTTTTCTCTTGTGTCAAGTAGCAAAACAGTGAAATACTTTAAATTCTTGCCAACAGTGAAAACGTGGATCAGGTTTGCAAGTCACAGCTTTAGGTTCTAAACTTTGAAGAGAAGGACTTTAGTTTATTAGTGTAAAATATGTGGTGACATTCTGTAGAATTAGTTTTAATATGGGAACTGAAATGACAGATTTTTAAAAATCTTTAGAGAGCCGGAAAAGTGAAAACTTAATCGTGCAACTTTTTGAAACACTCTTGTTTGTAGTATCTCTTTGAGGACAAACAAGCCACATGCATCTTCTCATTAAAACTAGTGTGTATTTCCAAAAAATACATTAAAAATACCTATGTCTATTTTAAAAATGAAAACTTAATCAAATCTTTATATTTTACAAATACATGTCTGAAAAGAGTAAGCGTGTGAGGAGGAGGAGAAGACTCAAATACTAGACACAGTTTGCAGGCGTGGGCGATGAGAAGAATTGCACAGCTCAGAGGGAGAGGAGGAGGAGGATTGAAAGGAACATAAAATCCTACATGTTATAAGCTCAGCAGGCCATGTGTTGGAAGTAACTAACACATAAGTGAAATTAAAGTATGTTTTCTCTGGAGTTGAATACGAGCTTTTGCTCTAGGACACAGGAAAAAAAGATCCATTTTCAAATTTACTCTTCCATTTGGGGACAAAATGTAGAAGTTTTCTACAAATGTTCCACAGTTGTGTTCCTTAATGATTCTTCATCTTAACTAACTGCAAAATCATTATAGAGTCTTTTGTTCCTGTTACCTGATATTTTGTAAACCTCAGTTGAACTTGATAACCTTTTATGGTATTATATCCTATATTCATGTTTCTTTAGGGTTGTACCTGCCCTTGCTAATTTTATGTACAGTCTTGTAGCTAAAGATACATAAAGAAGGCTGAGATCTGTCTAGGATTGTGTCTAAAGGTAGTGGGGTATTTAATAGCAACGTCATACCCGGGGAATAAAATATTCTTAAAATACCTGGGATTGCTCAGCCTCTTACACTTTCTCTTACATGTTATATAAGCATTACTGCTTTCTTCAAACTCAGGGAACAAAAAGCCTAAAGCATCATTGCCCCTGGAGGTATCTTAACTCAGATTCACAATTACATATGAGATATTTTAACCAGGAAATTATATTTCTGGTTTTTTGTTATGCAGGTTTTAAAGATAGCAGAGCATTTGAGACAGAAGCGCTTTAATTCTGTCTTCTGATGTAGACTTTGGGTTTTTTCCCCTTAAAAAATGCAGTAGACATTTTATACACTTACAGCACTGACACAGAGTTGTTGAATTCAGTTGTCATCATTGTATAGTTGTGAGAAAAACAGAGAGCAGGCTCTCAAGCTCACCCAAAAAATTCATCATTTGAAACCTCCCAGAATCTGCTTTCATTCCTGTGTGGCTGAGAAAATGGGTCAGAGCACTGTGAGCACTGATCCTGTATCAGATGAAATTGCCTTGAAGACCTTAATAGCTCTTTCTGCAGAGGACTTGTAACAGAGATTGACAGCCAGAGAAACATTCCTAATGTGGAACTGCAGACTCCCAAATAACTTATTTAGGTTGTCTTTGGAAATTATGATTTTAATCTCCCTGGTCCCTAGAGCAGTCAAGAACTGTGAAGTACCAGACTGTTATAATGCCACTATAAACTTGCTTTCTCAGGTTTGGTTTCCTTGTTGTACCTACTTGTGGTTTAGAAAATGCCCTTCTAGTTAACCTTGCTCTTTTTCATACTTAATTCACTTTGTTCCATAATTTTTACTGTTATGTGTGTTTTCTAGAGGATTGTCTGCTGGACCAGGAGGTGTTTCTTTTCAGCCAAAATACAGCTCAGATACCCCATTAGCCATGTTGTCCAAGACTCGAAGAACAAAGAGAGGACTTTCTCATGTTTCTTTGCTTGTACCAGTCCAGAGTCATTAAGGGCATTTTTGGAAGCAGTAATATGCAAAATGAGTGGTCCAGCAATATAACAAATTTAGTGTCCATAGGGTTTCTGTGTCAGAGATTTATGTGTGTGTAGAACGCATCAATTTTTTTATGTGTCCTGGATTTTATGAAGGAGGACTTGGAATGCATGGTACCAGGATTCACCTGACATCTTAACTTGGTCTTGTGCTTTACGGATGTCCATTTGAGCCTCAGGTTTTCCCTGCCTTGGGCTCGCTAATGAAATAGTCTTGCTCACTGAGAACAGCATTGACGAAGAGAAGCAAAGCTGCTGGTTCTTGTGTTGGCTTGTATTTATGGCATAAAGTGTGGTAAGTGGAGCGCAGAGGTTGTGGTTTATCACAACAGCAGCAGACTGTCTTTTCTGCATCATACCATTTGCCCATCAGTTTTACATAATCCTTAGTAATGAGGATGGAAATGTTTTTACATGGGCTTTAGGCATGCAAAACATCTGTGTTCCTGTGTGCACAGCAACTTCCAGAATACCCCCTTAGGAGTCTTGCTTTTGGGACCTGTTATGTCATGTCTGTGTGGAGAGGGTTCCTTACCTGGCCTCTGCTGGTAGGGGATGGCTTTGTCTAGGCACGAACTCCATGGTTTCAATGCAGCTTCCAGGAAAGAATAGTCTGTTTTATTGGTACTGTCTTTAGTAAGTGAGTAGCCAGAGTTTCTGATCAGGAGTACTTGTGCTGGAAGCAGGCTTAATCAGGAACATGTAACGACTCCACCCAAATAGCACAAAAGGGCAAAATAACTCAGTGCTAATAACCTTACAGTGCTGTTTCTTTCATGTTCTGTCAGTGAATAAGCAGCACTGTAAGCCAGCAGCCTCTGAGCTGAGTCTTCTGATTTTAGATGGTTTGACATGGCCCAGTTCTTGTGCCCCAAACTTCTTCGAATCAGATTTAAAGGATGAACATGAGTATCCCCAGGCCAGTACCAGTCCTCTGCTCAGGTGATCTGAGTCTCAGAGTTCTTAAGAAAAACTAAATTAAAAAAAAGGAAGGGAAAAAAAAAAGAGGATGATACATATCTTTGGAAGCTTATAATCATTTCGTGCACAAGTGCTGGGGAGCTAACGAAAGAGGTTGGATGTCAGTGGGCTTTTGCAGACCATGGCAGAGTTGTTCATTTGTTCTGTGCTCGGCAAAGCATGTAAAAAAGCGTAACTTGTATTTTTTTTCCCTAGACTTTGGTGACCTCAGGCTGAGTGATTGTTGCTGTCATTTTCTGGAGGTTTTTATATTTTACTGGGGAAATTGTACAGTGCTCTTGTATTTTTCTTTTAACGATGTGGCCTATTTAAGTGGAATACCCAGCTGCTCTCATGGAAAGCTAGACACTGGGATTCTCTCTCCATATTTATTAAATTCCAGAAAATGTTCCCTTGCTGTATTAAGCCCTAATTTAATTCTGCCAATGGGGAGGTCCATCTCTGTTTCACCCCCGAAAAGGAATAGATTTGGAGCCAGCAGTACCTTTGACAGGATTGAAACCACTCTTGATGATTTAATTTTATCAGGCTGAATTTCCACATTTGCAGTATTGAGAAGGTTGCTTCTGTAGAGCAGAAACTGAACCGCATGATTTAGCATTTCCTAAATCCCAGAAAACATGGAACACAGTACTCCACTGCTGCTGCCAAGAAATCCTGGCAAGATGAGGAAGTCAGTACTGGCAGACTTTGCATTGCTCCTGGAAATGACTGCAAGCACCATGATTCCCCCCACTTTCCCTTGTTTATGCTCTGGATTGGAGGCAGGAAAAACACCTGAAGTGATGAGTCTCGTCATGACTTTTGTTGTTCATTATGTGCACTCTTGTTTGAGCTGCAGGGAGGAGATGACTTTATCACAAGCTATGTGATATGTTTGAACATGAACAAGATACGTTTTTAACACTTTTCTGAGGTGGCTTTTGTGGAGAGTTGTGATTCCTGCAATATCTTGTTTTTACAATAAGAACTATCAAATAGATCATAGCTGCAGATCTGCAGGAAGTCAGAGAAGGTGAAAATTGTAGTTAGTGTTTTATCTACCCAAAGGGAATATACATGATGAAAGAAAACACTAGTGAGTGCAAAGGGAAGGGGATGAGGGAGGTGCTACTACAGGCAAGGAAGGAAGGAAGCTCACAGTGGTGGGTTTTTAGTATGAGCATTTCTGTTCGTGTGAGAGAACTCAGAGGAACAGAAAGAAGAGTTAGCAGGATATAGTAACTTAGGATGCTAAAATTAAACCTACATGCAAGTGCTTGTAGGTAACTGGGGGCTTGTGCCCCCGATTTACTTCTTTTTTTGATGTCCTCTAACGTGGGGTGGAGAGGTAACTGTCCTTAAGTATTCTCAGTGCTGTAAGCAGGGAAAAATGATCATGTCTCCATGGGATCATGAGTATCATCATGCTAGTATGTGTGAGTGGCACATACCAAAGGTGTGATGACAAGCCTCAGCCTGCACAGAGGCAGTACTTTGAGGAAAAATGGAAAATCAAAAATGTGGGTTTGAGAGGAGAAAAACCTGAAGTCATTATGCACATATTTTTCAGTAGGCAGATACAGTACAGAATGCTGTTATTAATCACTGTACACCCTTTTTGAAGGTGGTGGGTGGACAACCTGAAACATTTAACAGAAAATGATTTTCCAGAGAAGCTGACTTTCCAAAGCAACCACTTGGGACGTGCGTGATTCTGAGATAGGAGTATGGCAAATAAAGGAACCCTGTTTCCTTTCCTAGGCATCCCATGCAAGTCTCTGTTTTGTGTATCTGGCCTTTCTTACCAAGCACTAACCATGCAAAATGCCTTTCATATTCTTTCCATTGCCTGGCTCTTCAGAGGGAGATGTCCATGGGAGAACAAACTGTCAGGAGGTGTGCTCGTGTCTCAAAAAGCTTTTTGCTCTTCTTTCCATGCACCCACTTACCTGGTTCTTAAAACCAAGCCTATTTTTAAAGCAGTTACAGTCATCTCGTTCACGTCTCTTCATTTCAGCTGGGGCAGAGAAACTCTGGCCAAGAGCCGGATCTCATCTGTCAAAATAATAATTCTGCCTATAGCTTGTTGTCCTTTTTCAGTTGGAGCTTCAATTCAGGGAAGCTGATGCAGTGCAAGTGAATTGTTCTTCTAGTCCTCTCCCAGGCAGCTTTCCCTAGGCATACATCCATTTTTCAATCACCAGATTGAGTACACAGCTGTCACACAGTGAAAATGTAGCTGTTTCCAATTGTGTGATTAGACATGGATCCATAATACACAGTAGTGATGCCAACAGTTCAGTGGTGTGGCAGGTCCGTACAGAATCGTGTGGCAGGAAAGAAACAGAGCCTCTCCAGAGCCTATAAAACAGCAGTGTGACCATATATATGAAAGGTTCTCCATCTGCAGATGGAGAAGAGCAGTTTAAGTGGTTTTTTTTTTTGTGATAACCTTAGGAAAGTGGTAAGTAGGAATTGCCAGTACAGTCAGTAAGGATGGATGATTGCCTTGGGCTTCTGTGCCATATGTTGGGTGTGATGCATCTCATTTTTTTTAATCTCCATATAATAAATGAAATGCTGGCTTCTGTTGAGGTAAATGTCAACATTATGTAAAAAACATCATGGTATTTTGAAGTTGAAATTTCTCTCAAGAAACTAGTTTTTATAAATTAATACTTTCAAAGGGAAAGTAAGTAAAATATGGTTAATCTGTATTTGTAGCATCATGAAAAATATAGCCAAATTTAAGTTTAAAAGAGATTTCTAGTAGTGTGCCTTTTTCTTGAACCGGGGTTGACATGAAAATTAGACTATTTTCAGAGATAAAAATTCAGATGAAATTCAGAGCCTCATCCAGTTTAGGGGTACATACCTGTCAGGATGGCATTTCCACAGCCTTTCTGAGCAGCCTGTCCTAGTACTCAGCCAGTGTTGCCAAAGAATTTTTTTTCCTTGTATTTGATTGAAATTTCCCATCTCGCAGCTCTTGTCTGCTCCCTGTTGTCCTTTCATTGGGAAGAGTGTATCTTGGTCTCCTCTGTTATTGCCTCCAGGCAGTGGAGTGCAGCAACTGAATCCCTTCTCCTCCCCTTCTCCAAGCTGAGCACACCCAGCTGCACCAGCCTCCCATCCTACATCCTCTGCTCAGGACACCTAAGGCCAGATCTTCCCTGGCCTTTCTCCAGTTTGACAGACTCACCCTCATGCTGGTGGCCCCAGGCTGGTCACGGGTCTGCAGGTGCACGTGTGAGTGCTGAGGAGAGGGTGGTCCCTTGTCCCGAGGGCTGGTGACAGGGTTGTGACACAGCGCTGTGCTCACCTGGCCTGGTGCCATCGCAGAGTGTCAGCGACTTCCCTTTTGGGGGCTGGGTGTGTATGTACCTACAGCTGGGTGTAAAGCCTGGGTAAGGACTGGGAGTGACAGGAGGTCCAGAGCAGCAGTGTAGGGCCAAAACTGGGACTCTGAGTAACCAGTGGAGGGAGCTGATCTTCCAGCGGCACTGACTCGCTAGTGGGGTGGGCTTTCCAGTGCATCGTGCCTTTGGACGTGGGTTTAAAGAGCAGAAGAACCCTGACTGATACAATTCAGAGGTGTCATTGTCCTTCTTACAGCTATTTATGTGTTTATTAGTGTATTTTTAATGCTGATTCTTTATAATAAAAACCTAGGTCTGGGTTTTATTCTTTCTTAAATGAGGCTCAATTAATTTCATGTACTGTGTAGCTAGTCCGTCCTACAAATATCTCAGAACATGTTAGCAGGTTACCACAGTTGAAACTGTGGGATATTGTCCTTCATGGATGCTAAGAATTATTACAAATATTTATCCCAGCACCTGTCTCCAGGCTGTTCCTGTGTACATCTGAGGTGGAAGTTTTTCATTCTCAGTGCAGAGTCCTTTAGGGAGAGTCAGGAAATCAGTGTGAGGTGCTGTGGCTCTAGCCCTTCCTGGGATAGTCAGAGCTATACACAGAATGAAAAAAAGAAGCAGCATAATTTTGAAATGCTTTAGTTTCTCTCCAGCAAGAGGGTGGTATAAATATCCCAAGTCTATGAGAGTTTGCAGCTCTTGTGATACACATACCAATCTAAAATTCAGAGTATCACAGCGATATGTTACTTCTTGTACTCCTCTGTGAACAGTTTTTACAGCTTTTCAGTTTAATCTTTCTAGTCCCACACAGACATATCAAGCTATTAATACTTCATTCTTTGGGACAGAAACTATATTCTTGTGGAGTCTACCTTTGTGGCTAAATTCAGCTACATTTTTGTTGTTCTCTGGGAATCCATTACAGCAGTGAGATTCTTAATGTGCTCAGAAATCAACCCCATCAGTGTGTGTGGAAAATCCAAGGAAAGCTGGTCCATGAGATATGGAGGGGACACTTGGATCTTCTCAGTCTTATGTTCAGGAGAATGACAATGTTCTCTGTGTTGTGTTTAGAGTCTCTCCCAGTGATGTCTTCTGGCTACTGTTAAAATTTATTTCAGTTTAGAAAAAATCTGATGTTTTATGAAGTCCTTGAGACTTTTTACAGCTGTAAAATGAAAACTGTCAATGTTGAGCTAAGAGTAGAATAAAAGTGAATGACTGTTTATTAAGTGATAGTGACTTTAGAAATTAAAGGCCCATTCATAGGATCAACAGAAATGTCAACAAGGGACGTTCTTGTTTCCTTGGCTGGTATGTGTGATTGCAGTGAATTATGTTGGCTGTAGCCCACTTGGATGACACTGTAGTTCACAGCTTGAAAAAGCCAAGTACCCATAAATAGGCTAAATTTACAGGTGATTTAACAACTCCAGATTATAAATTGGAACTGAAAACTGTCTATTTTCAAGAGACAGATATTTTGTAGTAAATGTTCTAACAGAATGAAATCCCATCGTAGAACTGTGCCAGGAAGTTCTGCCTGATTTTTGGAATGGTTTTCTGGATCAGATGTTTTCCCAGGTCTTGGACATAGAAAATATTTTGGTGTTTAAACCACCTGGAAAAAATTAGATTCCTGTAGCTTCTTGGGCAATTGCTGAGCCAGAGCTGAAAGAGAATAGTTTAACAAATTAAACTAGAGGAATTCACATTTGTACACAAGCAGGGGCTCTCATAGGTACTTCAGTTTTTCGTGGCTTTTCATATTTGTTGCACCCATAAAGAGAAACTCAGGTTTGCCCTACCATGGCACGGGGTTTTCATCCCATTGAAGCATTGCCATGGCCCGGAGGCATCAGATGTCATGGTATCAGCTCTGGATTCCCCATCAGTGTCAGTCTCACTGTTTACCCCATCATTGCAGTATTTATTTTGATGACTTCTGATTCAACAAAAATATTTAAAAAAAAATTGTTCTAGAATTTGAGTGTTTGAAGAAGTTTACCCTGTTTGCTAATTTCAGTTGGTTAATTATTGCTATAAATGGATTTTATTTGTGATTCAGCCTTTTTTAGTTCAGTCTCCAGTGTGCAATCTGGCAGGTAAATAGCCTTCAGATACATGTGTAGTTCTTCTTATATATTTAGAAATACCTCTGAGCCTCATTAACTCACACAATCTTCACATGATCACCAGACAACACATCAGTAAGTAAAGCCATGTTTAACACGTTGCCGGGCTCCAGCCCCAGGCTGAGCGTGGGGCTCTCCAGAGCCCAGGTTCCTGCTGTCCTGGCACTGCAGGAATGATGGTCCCCAGGTAAGATGGTCCCTCTCCTCAGTCTTAGATCCAGTTGTAGGCCTGGATTGAATGTTAATTGAATGTTGATTCCCTCTCGGTCCCGAGACAGCTGTGATGTTTTGCTGACATCTTATGATCAAACCCGTTCTTTCTGAAATACCATAAATGTGTCTGTTATGTTATAGGCGTTTGAACTAGCGACTGGAGATTATTTGTTTGAACCACACTCTGGTGAAGACTATTCCAGGGATGAAGGTATGAATCTTCTGAGACACAATAAGAGTTCCTGCATATTTTCATACTCCTCTTCTTAAATTTCCAGTGAGCTTTTACAGTGGGGTTAAGTTTTGTGTTTGAGTAGAACTGTTCATACACATTGTTTTCAGAATATAAATATGATTTTTTTTCTTTTTAGTTTTAAGTTCTACCACTAGCAATGGGTGGGCAAAAAGTCCCTTCTGCAGATATTCATCTACTTAACAACTGCCTGAAGGAATTAAACTGCCCTTCTTGTAAGACTGCATATGTGTGGAAACCTGATTGAAAATAACAACATTTTAGTTTAGAAAAGAAATGACAAATTTGAACTTGATAGTATTTCCTCTTTATAAGAGTGACACTGGAATAATGTTTACATTGTGTATTCTTATTTGAATTAGGCAATTACTAATATTTTTTTTTTTAAATCAGAGTTAACTCCTGCTTCCATCTGTATACCTGTCCATTTTCATGCTTGTTTGCTTGTAAATGCTCTTTGCAGTGGTAATGTGGGCATCATTCATTGTTCTTAAATGCTACTAATGATGCCAGAGCTCTGCTGATCCTGGAAACCTCTGCATGGATTTGCTGCAAACATTGTTGATTTGAAACTACTTCTGATTTTTTACTAATTCCAGTTTCTTTCCTCTTCTTTTTTATCCCATCCTTTCCCTGCCCCTTCCACTCCCGTATCCTTTTTTTCTCTCCCTCATAGACCACATAGCACACATCATAGAGCTGCTAGGCAATATCCCAAGGCACTTTGCTCTATCTGGAAAATATTCTCGGGAATTCTTCAATCGCAGAGGTAGTACCTCTTCTTTTTGAAAGGTGCCGTGATGCAGACAGAAGTGGAATTGCTGTTGCTGGTTGTAGCACGTCCCAGCGAGGAGCATTTCCTGAAATCACACAACAAAATTTTCTTTTTGAAAGGCAAAATGCGCACGAATCTCTGACAAATTTTTTTTGTTTTTCGTGGCCACATGTTCTGAAAAGTAACTATTGATACATTTTAAATTACATGGCAAAACTTGTTTGTGGCAGCTGATACTCAAACATTGTTTTGAGAAGGAAGTTCTGCTGAAAGCATCTTTCCAAAGTAGCCACTGAGCAAGCAGTGTGCACGTGTGGTTTTTACCAGGATCAATCTATTTCTGTCTGTACCGGGCCAGTGTTAGTGTGTGCATGCAATGTACTGATTAAACTGTTGTATGTTTCTGTTTTGCTGGCAATGTTCTCCAATGCAGACCACATAGCATTGATCATTGAACTGCTGGGAAAAATCCCTCGAAAATACGCTATGTTGGGGAAATATTCCAAGGAGTTTTTCACCAAAAAAGGTAACGGTATTTATGCAACACTAATTTAAAGCATAATGCAATCCAAAAGGAGAGTGTGTTCATTTATGGGTACTGAAGAAATATACCCGTTTAAATGGAGAGCTCTTATTGAAGAATTTCGGTGTAAACTTGGCTTTCTGAGAAAAGCCAAAATTGGCAGTATTCATTTCAGTATTTCATTTAAAATTCATTTTGGGAAGTTCTCAACAAAGTGTGGATGTTAACAAGTGTCTGTGTGAATCTGTTGTCTGATGTTCGTGCAAATGTGAGGCCTCTCTGTGTAGCTTGTAACATGATGGAAAATCCTCTGTCAGCAACTTTGGATCGTACGTGGTGGTCCAGCAGGTGCTACTGGTAAGAAATAACGGAGGTGGGAAGGGAATGCCTGGGCAGTGGACACTCAGCTGCGTGCAGTCGGTCTCATGGGAGCAGGCAGGGCAGGTGGCTTCTTTGGCACGTGAGGGAACGAGGTGATGCCTCAAGTGTCTTTTGTCCCCTCGATGTGTGAGACAGCACTGTGCTGTATCGAGGGACAGGGTGTGTCTGAAGCATCCTCTTACGTGGCTGGGGGAACATCTGGGGCTGTCAGCTGCAGCTGGTGAGTGCTTTCCTGCTGGACAGGATTTCCGCAGGCAGCTCGTGGGCAGGGTTGGGGCCGGCTGACCAGTGGCACTGGACACGTGGGGTGCTACGGGGGCTGAGGGGCAGTGCTGGCTGCAGCAGCTTGGGGTCATGAGGCAGGACACGATCCAGTGATTCATCCTCCCTTGTAGGAGAGCTGCCTGTTCTGTGCGTGGATATTTCTGGTCCGGCAGGGACCTCTGCAGCCTTGGTGTCCTCAGGGAGGCTGTTAATGGTGTTGGGCACAGTGCAGAGAAGGGCAGCAGTGATGATCTAGGAGGGAGCAACTGCCCTTTGGGGGAGTCTTTTTAGTGTGGAGCGGAGAAGGCTGCTGGAGGAATTGTTGAGGTTTATGTAACTGGGAATTCAGTGGATAAGCTGAAGACAGAGCAGCTGTTTTCCAGCACCCACTGTGTTAGAGCTGGGGGAAACCCAGTGAAATTTAGAGGGGGTGGCTTTAAAACAAGCACTTCCCTATTCAGCAGACAGTGAGCTTCAGGAGCTGCCACAGGGGGCAGAGAGAGAGGCTGTATCAGCAGGCTTAAAACAATTTCCTTTAACTGAGATGAACAAACTCAAGGCCCACAGGCACCCCCAGACAAGGAATGCAGCTGCTGGAGTGAGTCAGGGCCTGCAGAAGGGCTCCTCTGCCAGCCCTCACTTCCCCCAGCCTGACCCTCCCTTAAAGTGTCTCTCATGTTCCTAATTTTCACCTTACAGCAGATGGGTTGGCATTTTCTAGTGATGTCCCAGAACTGTAAAATGACCTAACAGTTGCTCGGTAACTGCAGTGTTGGCAGTGCACAGAAGAGGGCAGTTTGTAAAATTCCTTGTGAAGTGGAGAGTTTCTCCTGCTTCCATGAGCATCTTCAACTGCAGACTGTCACTGTTGTCCTCTAGGGCCTGAACTTCAGTGACATTCCTCCGAGGCACTGAGGGTGCCTCTTAAATCCCAGAGGGTGGGATTTAAGCACCTTAAAAGGCTTGGGTTCACCCACCACAGAAAATGTAAGTGCAAGTTTGCTATGGAAGATTAAGTGGACTCAGTCCCACCTGTTTCAACTCAAACCAGAAAACCCCAAATGCAAGATGAAGGAGTAATAGCCCAAGCTGCGTTTTCAGATCATCCCAGTTATTCTGCTATTGCAGGCTGGGAAAGCTGAAGTGCTTTGTGGAGGAAGAATGGAGGTGGCAGGTTTCCTGCTCACTTGAGCATCTTTTTTTTGAATTGGGCACCAGGTATCCTTTTCCCTGGCCATCCCAGTACTGCCAGCCTGTGGTGCCCCCAGGAGGGATTTGTATATGGTGGGCTGGCAGAGACAGGCCAGCAAGCTGATGCATTTTGTGTTCATCTGCTTGTGGCCTGAGCACTGGAGATCAGAAGCCCTGTGGCACAGGCATGAGGCTCTTTAGAGAATTTCTCTTTGTGGTGTAAAGGTGGGCTTAAAAAACTTACTGTAGGCCCCTGTTTTGAAAACATCAGCCATGATTTTTGCTTCTGTCTGTAAGTTTGACCTCAGAGAAAAGCTTTAAGCATTTGAGTCGAGCCACAGAAGTCACAGGCACAAAAAGAAAGGTGTTAGCAACTAATGAGTTTACAGAATCGAGTCCCTTCTCAGTAATTGACTGAAGCAGTTTGTGACATTCAAACTGGAGGGTGCATTTTAAAAAGGACAAGCATTTGCAAGTCACTTTTTAGTTACTATAACACAAATGCTCACATACTTTTTATAGGGTCTCATCTTGATTGAGCCCAGTAATAACTCCAGGGAGTCCTTCTCTCCATGGAAAAGAGCTTCCATGTCTTCATGGAAGCTGTTTTGACTGTAAAAATTATTAATATGTTTTGGCATTAAAACTTGAAACACTTTTATTTTTCTTCTGGTATTTGCTAACCCTGTTTCCTTGTGAGCTAAACCTGTGCAAGGTGCTGGCCAGGTGCTGGCTTTGCCCATTGAAAGATGTAACAGTGAGAAGTACTACTGTTCATTTACTATCCTGGAAGGGAAAGGAAGGGGAGGGCTCTCTCCACCTCCCTCGCTTCCATCTGCTGTACTGGGAGGCCTTTCCAGCAGTCCTTGTGTTAGTTCTGGGGACCATGTCATGTGTACATAGCAGCAGAATACATCCCACTGCTGCTTCCCCAGTCCTTCACGTCATCCATGTCTTACTGTTCAAGAATCTGTCCTCCTCTTGCCTGGTGACACATCTTAAATTTGTCTTTGGCAAATTTCGTAGACTAGTTCTGTTTTTTTGTGTTACCGTCAGCAGAGAGAGCTTTAAATAGCGTCTCCCCCCCAGGTCCTTCAGAAATTTTTTCAGTGATTTCCTTCTGACTTAACATTGCACTTTTCAGAGGGATCATTGCTGCCTCCGCTTTGGCAACAGGGGTTTTACAGCTCTGACAACTCCGTTGTCCTCTGCAGATTATTTCCTGTATGCTTCACTATAAAGAATCTAAATAAAGAGCTTCTGCTAGGAAGATCTCACTTCATTACATTTTTAGCATTTCTTTGAAAATTCATGGTAATGCCCTGAATATGGATGGTGTCAGACCGGTGGGGCCTGTGCTTTTAATTTCTGCCTTACAGACGGGTACAGGCTTGCTCTCCTCACCCTACCTGGTACAAGCCTCATTAAACAGATGAAAGTATGTGTTGGCAAACACCTCCATTTTTTGTGCTGCTCTCTTCTGCTTTAGGATGGAAATGAGAGGGACCCACCACATGAAAATTAATTCTTAGGGGTTTTTGTCCACCTCACTTGTGTTAACAGTCTTTTACTTACGCTATTTTGATTGCATGGTCAGCATCATGATCCTTATTGAAAACTGAAGCACTATTTTAATTTGTGGCCCCCACACAGATAATTTTTACTGTGTCCTACCTTCTTAAATGCTTTTACAATCTTCACAGAATTTCTTGTGGAAAATTTCAGTCCTCAGTGCTTAAATAGTTTCTTCTCCAGCAGAAAAACTCTACTGTGCTGGTCTTAGTGTGAGCATTTACAAAATAAGGAGTATTCAAACAGCATGAACTTGCCTTCTGCAGTGACACCAGGAGCCTCATCGTGCAGTCTTACCTTACCAAATCTGAGGGAGGAAAGATGCTGGAAACAATATAATGGGAATGCAGAAATGGAGACAGTGCTGCAGGGAAACACACCCCCTCCCCCAGAGATAGCCTAGTTTGGTAAATGTTTGTGACAACCCTTGCAACGAATGCTGTCAGCTGGGGAAGCTGTGGACACAGCCTGATTTTAATTTTTTTTTTTTTTAAAGTAATTTTTTGCTTGCACTCAGTAACAGGTCACTATTTTTTAATGCTTTTAGGCAGTATTTGAGTCTATGCTTGTATAATTTACTACCTGTTCTTATAAGTAGCCATCAGTACACACTTTTGGAAACCTTCCAAAAGGTAAGATTTTCAGCAGTTGAGTTTCAGAGTTGCACAAAGATTTAAAGGGCTGAGAGTGAGCCTGAAAATAAATATGCTGTCCTTCCTGTACATTCATACTGTGGGACAGTTGTGGGCCCAGAGTGGAGCCTTTTAGAGTTTGACTGTTGGGTACTGACAGACACATTTGTGCTGTAAATGTTCAGACATAAAACAGGAGAATGCAGCCTCTGTTTATAGTCCTCTCTCAGAAACCCTGCTGCCCTGTGAGATGGAAAGAGGACAGTGGGCCATCTGTGGGTAGCTCATCCTGAGTTTCTCTTACCAGCAGGATTTTTGTTCACTTGCAAACGATGGATCATTTGCACACTTGCTCTTTTGGGGACTTTGTGACAGGGGCTGGAGAGCTCCCTTTTCAAGCACTGCATCCTGTAGGACCTTCTGCTGAGGGGGCTGAGCCAGCAGAAATGTGGCCTGCTGAGCCTTTGGGGGTTTTGTTCCGTTGCACGGAGATGCTCAGCCTCTTGGGCAGTCTGACACAGGTTTCTTCTCCTGCCCTGGAACTCCTCTAGCCACGGGGATGTACAGAAACTCTGACTGCGAGCGGATGTCTGATGGCATTCTATGGGCAGTAGGTTTAAGCCAGGGACACCCACCAACCTGGCAGATCACTTTGCTTAAATATAGTATGGCCTGCATGCCCCCTTGCCAGATGGTGTAATGAGCTTGTGAAGCTGTGGAGGAGCCACATTCAGGCTCCTGTTGTGGGGGAGACCCTATCACTCTCCTCAGCAGTTCAGGGGACACTGCAGAAGCCCCACAGGGGTCTCTCAAGTTTTTTGCTGTGTCATGTGGAGACTGTCTGGCTCAGCCATGTGCCTGGGAAGAAGGGAGATGGCCATGGGTTGCCTTAAGAGTATAGAAATTTGGCAGAAAACAACTGCCCTTGTGTTCCATCTGGTCCTCAGAGGGCTGGGTGCAGCTGGGCTTCATTACTGCTTAGAACAGATCAGGGGCTCTGAAGTCTGGCCGTGTTCAGTAAGAACTTTCACAAATGCAGATTTGTGACTAGTGTAGTTTATTGAAGCAACAGGCTGTAGGTTCTAGTGAGATTGCTGGTGATAAATGTACTAGATCTACAAAATATAAGTGTATAGCAAGCACTGGGTACAAGTGTTCCTGGGTATGCTCCAACACAGTCAGAAGCACAAATCTTACTAGACAGGCGTCCCTGCTTTGGGATAGAGAGATGAGCGAGCCCATTGACTCATCTCATCCTCTTCACAGAGGATTTCAAATGTCAGATTGATCCTTTCGGTAGAAGTGGAGGTGAGACCATCGTCAAATTACCTGTTACGCCATCATAAATGGTGGGGGGGCAGCCACATGTAAACAAGGGATATCAAGAGCCTCGATTACAAAGGCTGCGGGTCTTGCACAAGGTGACACCTCAGTCCCTCTTCCACCCATCTGATTGCAGCAATAAGGGTCATCTGGCCTGATAACCTGGTAATCCATGGTAGTCCCTTCATCACGTACCTCATTGGCCCATCTCATGGCTTTAGGCCTCATTCCTGGGAGTGGAGGAGCAGGAAACTGAAGAGTCCTCTCTATCGTGCCAGATGAGCTGTGGGTAGACCTGGATAATATTGCTGGTTTGAATTGCAGATGGGTTCTCACCTCTGCTTTGGTCTGAGACACATTGCCAGGTTGGCCAGATGTGCAATTCCCCCCCTCTGTGAGAACTCGGATCCTGCAGCTGCTGCCACCACTTGTCTCAGTGGTTGGTGGAAGGAGATGTGGGCAGCTGCAGGTGCTTCCTTCTCAGAAAGGATTCAGGCCAAGCCTCCAGGGGGGTTTACCTGGGAGACGGAACAGAATCCCTCGAGTGCCAAACCTCCCCGCTCAGCTTGGTTAGGGATGAATCTCTGCTCTGCTGCACTGTTGGCAAGTGCCATGGAGACCTCTTTCTGAGACCTCTGTCTTGGGATCGGAGCAGGTTTTGTAAAACTTGGGTTCACTGGCTGATGAAGAAGGAAAGGCCTGCAGTGTTCTTTGCCCACGGTGTGAGCCTGTGTGTGAGTCTTTGTGTGTGGGAGAGTGGAGACAGCAGGAAACATCAGCGGAGTCTGGGTGTCTGCTGTAGGAATGGTTTCTTAGTTTTGACATCGGACATACTCGTCTCCTGTGAGGACTTCAAGCTTGCTGTGTGCTGTCCTTCGTCAGCAATGATTCTCAGCCTGGTCAAGATGCTGTGAATGCAGAGTGGGAGAAAAACGAAACAGGGATTAGTCACTAACAGGAATAATGAGGTGTTTTCCTAATGCTATTCATCTTTCTGTTTGCAGGAGAACTCCGACACATTACCAAGCTGAAACCTTGGAGTCTTTTTGATGTGCTTGTGGAGAAGTACGGCTGGCCTCATGAAGATGCTGCACAGTTTACAGATTTCCTGATCCCCATGCTAGAAATGGTCCCAGAGAAACGCGCTTCAGCTGGAGAATGCCTTAGGCATCCGTGGCTGAATTCTTAGCAGAATCTCCCAGATGTAAAAAAAAAAAAAAGCCAGCAACCACTTCCAATGCGTTGGACCTAAATGGTGACTGTCACAAAATCTTTAGCAGGATCACACGTGAGCTGGCTTCAATCCTCAGACCTTTATTTTGCTTGAGGTACTGTTTGACATTTTGCTTTTTGTGCACTGTGTTCTTGGGGAAGGGTAGTCTTTTTGTCTTCAGCTAGTAGTTTACTCACCCACTTTCTTCAGAAAACACTTAACGTGTCTTTAAGCATTGTTTCTTGTGTTGTGTGGCATTCAGATGTCAGATTTTTGAACAAAGGAAACTTCCCCCCATGTGTTTTGGCAAGTTTTGTAACTATTTATGAAAAAAAAAAATATTTTAGCTGATGCATATTATATAATTTACGAGTGTAAGAAATTTATCAAGTCAGAACTGAGTTACGGCGAGGAATTGTACAATTTTATCTTCTGGCAAAGGGACATCATTCTTGTATTATAGTGTATGTAAATGCACCCTGTAAATGTTTATTTCCATTTAAATATGGGACTGGGGACTCAATTTCAGAGTAAAGCGACTTAAGTTTTAGAGAGCTTTATAGCAAACCAATTGCATGTAGTGGACTTTAAACTGCTTTAAGGAATTGTGTGAACTTTCTATTCTGTAGCAGTTCCCGTTCATTGGATTTTAAACAAAGTGGCTCTGGTTTACAGGATTTCATTCCCCAAATGGCACTTTAAAGGAAGGCTAGACTTCTTTCTAATAAAGTATGCATTATCATTTAGCACTCCCTTTTAGAACTTTTGCCTATTTTAAGTGCTTTTAAGAAAAGAAAAATAGCAATTTCCCTACAATGTGATAGTGAAGACATGGTACCATATGGTGTTGCCTTTTTATAAGCACTGTAAGTTGTACTATACCTTAAGAAAAAGAAAAAAAATTAAAAGTAGAGCATGAGAACCACTCTCTGTGTAGAATTACTGATCTTTTATAATAAAAGCGTGTGCTTGGCATCAGTTAGGGAAGGATATAGCTGCAAATATTTACAGGGCAGTGGGTAAAATAATCCAAGAAGTGAGATCATGCTCATTCCATTCATAGCTTTACATGTTTCTAAAACAGATTGCACTAGCTTTATTCTTTCCCATCCGTAGACATACAACTGCCCGTTGTAAGTTGCACGCAACAATTACGTGTTTCCTAGGAAAGGCTGCATAGGCTGAAGCTTATAGGCAATACAGATTTTAGAATGTACAGTATGGAGGTGTGTCTGGGCCTCTTGTAGAAGTCAGTGGGATGAATGTAAGCTTACTCCTGATCTTCATGTAACTACGGTGCCACTTTTTTTCTTGACTTTGTCCATATGAAATTTATTCACATGCCTTTGCAATAACTAGATTGTGAGAAGATAGCCCCATGCTGTAACAATAACCAGTTGTTTGAGGTGCTTGCAGTTGTCTAATTAAAGTGTTTTGTTTTTTCAGACAGTGTTGCTGGTCATTGGAATCTTTGCCTAGCCAGGACTCAGCTGCTGTGCTGGAGGGGGGGGGGGCAGGGGCTGGCGTAGCCTGGCCAGAGAAATGCAGCTTCCTGTGTTGGTTTATGAAATACCTCCCCTGGTGTCAGTCAGAGCAGCCCGAGGGGCCCTGTGGCAGGAGGGGCTGGGTGAAATGTGGCAAAACCCAACAAGAGTCTTTCCAACCATCTGTTTAACTCCTGTCACAAGCAAAGGGCTGGGGCAGCCACTCCTCCAGAGAACTGCCAAGGCCCTGGGCAGGAGAAACTCATCCAGTGCTGAGGTCCTGACAGCAGTTGGGTTTCAGGACCATGTGCCTTCACCCCCATCCTGGGAACTGCTTTTAATGGCTCTAAGGACAACACTGGTGAGAAGGACGATGCCACAATGGACTCGAACTGGAGGTAAAAATTATGTTCAACTTCACAGCCAGCCTGGCCCCTGCAGTGCCCACTGCTGCAAGTTAGAAACGTGTTCTTGAATACACAGAAAATGCTGGCACTGCATTAAAGTGCCAGATCAAGCCAAGGCAGGCAGGTGAGCACAATGGGCACAGCTCTCCCCTCTGGCCTGGCCGTGGCACTGCAGAAGCACTTGAGGCACTGAGGCCTAGTCCCACTGCACCCCAGTGCAGCAGCTCCTTGTGCTGCACTAAGACCTTGCCCTGCACAGTGTGTGTTTTACACTCAAAATGATGATGTCACTTCATGGAGGTGTGGAAGCAGGACCACAGAACCAGTTTTGAATAGTGGGCTTGAGAGGTCAAGGTGTAATTTTTCAAAATCAGTGATGAGCAGCTCCTAGATGAAGTGGGTTCAGTTTTTTTCTGCTGTTGATGGCCTAATCCTGTCCTACTTCAGGCTAATGCAAAACATAGTGCACTCCTCACAGTGTCTGTTCTGCAGAGCCAGCAGGTGTTCAGGAAAGCATTCCTATGTGTGTGATTTTAATTAATAAGATTAATTAGAGGCAAGTCAGAATTTAAAGTGGCCCCAGTTTCTGTCTACAGGTTAAAAAGAATTACCACTTTTTTTCAGTGAGTAGGAGCGGCCACTTCCCCTCCTATCCCGTTTCAGCTTTCCTCCCACACTGGTTCTCCTCTCTGGTTCTGAGGTGGAGCCACTGAGCACCGTCCTGTTATGTGAGGAGAATTGAGAGCAGTTACTGCCAAGATAGAAGGACGCTGTCACTCACCCATTACAGAATAACTGCACCCATAAGCACAACAGCAGCTGCTGCTCTTCTACCACAGGAATAAACCACTGCCCTTAAAAAAACAAACTGCTACCTAGTTTGTAATGTTCTGTGCCCCCTTACAGCATCACACACTCAGCTCCCCAAAGTCTGCACCAACAGCAGGGCCTGAAGAGCAAGAGAAGGGAACCAGGAACTACAGTGTACCACAGCTGCAGGTGGCTCCAGGTCTGTAGCCAAGGTCAGAACACCTCTAGCACACAACACTCCATACCTCATCACTGCCCCGATTAGCATCAGTAAACTCAGTAAACTGACCCAAGACCCTGCTGTGCCTGGGGGGATTCTTCCTCAACCTCCCCTCCACCTGATCCCCATCTGTCTGTGCTACAGAAGTAAAGCCACAGTTGGAAACTGCAGGGAAGTGAACAGCCTCGCAAGAGAACACTAAGGCCACTTCCCTTCTGACATACCACCCTTGCAGGACAAGTAGTTAAAACTGACATAATTGTGATTTATTAACATGAATTAAAATGCCCAACCAGTGCTGCAATGTGACAGTATATTAAAAAAAAATTAAAGATCATATACTGTACTACTTTCACAAAGATCACACTTTTTTTTTGCAAAAGACTTATTATATACAATACTATATCAAATGAAAGAAGCTTTAAGCAACTTTACAAGCGAAAGAAATACAGTATTTACAGCACTTGTCAGACATTAGAAACAGTCTATACATTAAATTACAATTTCTGCAAATAACTGATGAAACAAAAAGCCATGTCCACACCAAAACTATAAAAATCTGTATTGCATTGTTTCCTATCTCTATGCACACAAAAAACTGTTGACAGAAGAAAATGAAAAAAAAAAATTGTTAGTGCCATCACTTAGCCTGTGTACTTATTTAATTACATATGTATAAAAGTAATATAGAAAACTTTCACTAAATGAATTTAACTGCAACAATAAAATTTTAAACATTATGCAGCATCAAACCTACTGCCAGAAAAAACAGCTGGAATGTCCACTTACAAAATAAAAAGAAATACCTAATACTGGCTTAACAGCACATTTTCAGGAATTTTAAAAAGCAAAAAATGGAAAGGATACAATGGAAGAGCACTGGTGTTTGCTTTTATACAAAGTATCATGTACAAGCTTTAAAAAGTACCTTGAATAGGTACATATTAAATATACACAGTTTATATTACAGAACATTTTAAAAATGTTTATAACTAAAGGGATCTGTTTTAATGCCACCCTGACCCATGGTAATTGTTCTGAAAAGTGGGCGGCACCTGTGCTCTGTGGAGGGGGATCTGTCCCGGCACCGGCGAGGCCTGCTGCTGCCCTTGCACTCCGTGGGGAAGGGTCACGGAGCCGGGGTGAGGGCAGAACCCGGAAGCAGTAGGTGTTGCAATACTGTTTGGTCCTTGAGGTTGGATGTGAGGACCCTGACCAGGGAGTGGGCAATGAGGTCCTGTGCCAGCAGGCTGATGTTGAGGTCCAGGTCCTAACGTCGTGTGATGTGGGGCTTGTGAGGAGTAGGAGGACACGCTCGTGTGAGCGTTTGAAGGGAAATGGGGGGGTCCTTGATGAGAGGGGTGGTGTAACCCTTGTGCTGATGCCGGGTGGTGGCCCGAGCCGATGACGTTGGAGGGAGGGGGCGGAGGGGGGGGAGGTGCCGAGTTTACAACATGCTGGTGTTGTGCTTGCAAACCTTGGTGTCCCGTTGAAGGATGGGGAGGTTGGTGGTGGGGGAGAGGACCTGGTGGTGGAGGAGGTGGTGGCAAATGGTGACCAGCAGCTTGAGAATGAATGTGCGATCCAGGAGCCACTGCCATGGCATGGACAGGACCGACAACATGTGCTACAGAGTGCTGCTGATGAGTACTTTGCTGCTGGACAAGGTGAGGCCCTGGAGCAGGCGGTGGTGGAGGCGGCGGCGGAGCAGCGGATGCCGATGCCTGGTGATGAATACTGGGGTTCTGAGACGGCAAAAAATGCCCTGCAGCTACGTGGTGTCCCGGCACTGTTTGCTGACCTGCAGTGCCAGGAAGTGCTTGATTTGGTCCAGATGAAAACACAGTCTGTTGGGGTATGCTGCCCTTCAGCTGGCTGTAGCTCTGGAAGTTTCCAGATGGCTGCTGGCTTTGATAGTAAGTCGAAGAAGGGGGTGGAGGGGGTGGGGGAGGTGGTGCATTGCTGTTCAAATTTTGTTGGTTAAACTGGCTGTAAGAAGCTGAGGATTGTCCTGATGTTGTCTGAGTGAACAGGGGCCCGCTCGCCTGCGGCTGATTACTGGGCTGAAGGGTCGGTGCTGCCGGATAGAAGGTTCGGTGTGTTTCCCTCTGGGGTGTTCCAACTTGAGGTGACTGTGGATGATGAGGTCTGTATGGAGATCCCAACTGCTGTGAGTGAGGCTTTGGTGACAGATAACCGTGCTGCACAGGCGCATGAGGGGTAGAAGACTTGGGAGGATTTTCTACATGAGGCGAAGGGGGGCAATGCAGCTTCAAAGGTGCGGAAGGCAACTTCTGTGAATGTGAGAGTTGCTCAGCAGAACTGCGCAGATGTGACTGAGATGGATGATTCTTTGAAAGTGCTTGGACGTTGTTTGTCAGCTGTTTTTGTTGCAGCTCAGATTTTGGATGGTTCGCACATTCGGTCTCGGGTGCATTAGCTGCACTTTCCCAGTGCGAATCTGGTTTTGTGGGTGTTTTCCCAAGTGACTGTGTTGAAACTACAGGATTCGGTGAAGAGGGCTGGAATGAAAACAAAGTCAAGTCAGTGCTAAACATTCAAAATATTTAACCATGCATGCAGCAGAGAGAAAAGATCTCAGAATACCCTCCCCCATGGCAAAAAAAAGCGTCAAGGTGCAGGCTAAGAAAACATGGTGTAAGAAAAACATGAACAGAAAGATTAAGCTTAAAAAGACATTATTTTTAGCAAGTATGTGTCAATAATTCTTCAAAGACTAGTAATTCTATTTTAACAGAAATATGACATATCAGATCGAAGTCTAGACCTGTTCTGTGTTAAAAGTTTTGGATTTCTGAATCTGAAAGAAGTCATTCCAGAGAAAACCATTTACAAAAATAAAGCCATTTTTAGAATGATTTAACTTTTTTAAGCTGAGGTAGTGCAAGCAAGCAGACTAAACATTACAACCTGAATTACTTCATTTAATATGGCACAGGCAACTACTCAGCATCCTCCTCTCTATTATCAATGCCCCAACTGACAAACAGTGCCAAACCCTGGCATGACAAGGGCAACCTCCTGTTAAGAGTAAATCACATCCTTGCTGTTGGTTCTGAGTGCCAGTTCTTCAGCACTCACCCCTCAGAACACCACTGACACAACCTCTTCTCTGTCTAAATGCAAAATCATCTATAAATAGGTACAGATACTGAAGGAACAGCACACAAACCGACTTTTCAGTGTGTATGGATAAATATTCTTACAAGTGTTTACCTGTGTGAAATTACTGCACAGATAGATGAACATGTATGTATGTAACCTAAGTAGTAAACAAGAAGATTAACATTTTTAAAGATAAATCACAGATGTATATGGCTATTACTATGCTTACTGTGCAAACACTATGCATTACCTTGCTTGCTTTTGATGGACTCTTACAAGTCCTTTGTGAAGTATCGGGGGACGGACATTCAGAAGTTGGCTCTGGATTTTCAGAATCAGGCTCTACAGAAATAAAGCAGAGATAAATATCAAAGTAGGAAAATCAAATCTTTTGCAGAGATCACTAAGCTCTTTATATATGACTTTACAAGAGCTCTTAAAGCTGTTACAAGAGACTATTCAAGTGTCATACAAGGTCATCTGCTTACTGACCTTCCATAAATTCAGTCAAAGAAGGGACCTTAAGCTGCAACTGGGAAATGAGATTTGAATGAGATGGAGACTGAACATGAAACGGTGAGCATGGCCTACAAGGTGATTCTCCCCCTACAGATGAAGCAGACCCAAACACAGTATTAGAATTTTACAGACTGCCATGGGGGAACTGGTTAGATTTATACACCACCATCATGATAAATCAACTCACCACTGTCCTTGTCTTTCCTATGATCACTGAGAAGTAAAGCTCTCTGATAACTTCGTTCTCTCACTTGTTCCACAGAGGTTGATGCAGTCCTGCAAGAGAGATGCACATTTTAAATTCAAGATGTACTCCCACAGACCAAATTTAGGACAATGTACATGCAAATACTGAGTCGGAGTTTACAGTGTTGGCTGCACATAACAACCAAATAACTGGTTGTACATAAGAAATATTATTAGTTAAGTGGTTTTTATCTATTTTCTCCCACTTCCCTGTTACATTACAAGGACTTGTAATTCCTCTCAATAAGGGAACGCCTGTAGATCTGTGGGATTTTTGTCTTCTAAGCAACTGAAAAGTAAAAAAATAAAGGTCACAGGTACTGGTTCCTAGTGTAGAAAACTGTCTTCCAAAACTGCAAACAATCAGCTTGTTTGTTGTTAAGAATCTGCTCTTTAACAGTGGATCCA
>JAYRBT010000042.1:12496792-12550183 GCA_036023395.1 Myiotriccus ornatus | reverse complement strand
GGGATTTTTGTCTTCTAAGCAACTGAAAAGTAAAAAAATAAAGGTCACAGGTACTGGTTCCTAGTGTAGAAAACTGTAGAAAACTGTCTTCCAAAACTGCAAACAATCAGCTTGTTTGTTGTTAAGAATCTGCTCTTTAACAGTGGATCCAGAATTGTAAATAGTGTGCTACTACAAATATAGCTCCTTTTAAGCTTCTGCATTTACTTGCCAGATAGTGGGTATGCAGTGACAGATCTCTCTCTTACAATCGATTACATCTCACAATCACAACCTGATCAAGAACATCATAACTAACAGCACTCCACAAAATCCTGCCTTCCTTTATGCCAAGGACATATGGCGTTATTCCACGATACTGATGCACTGAAATAAATTTTGGTGCTGCTGTGCAGGGTTACTGCAAAATCCTAGTAGTTACTTCTTCCCTGTTTAGCCTGTTTCCACATCCTTTGATTACAATATATAGTGCAGCGTCTCCTGCACAGTGAACTTACAGCCACTTTTCAGTGGAATGCTGAAGACTGCACTAGACGTTCTCTCCCTTCAACTGGCTCTATAAAATCCTTCTGGAACAGCTTCTAGACTAGCTGCAGCATGTGAGCAGAAGGACGTTCAACTTCTTAGCCCATGTGCCTCCCCACCACAGTTAGGTTTCACTACAGCATGAAGAACATCTGCAGGGTTTATTTTGCACTAACATTTTGAACCAGTGTCACCACAGCTGACCGTCTATTTTAAGGCTACCAAAACCACAGTGAAAAATATGTGCAGTGTTTTATACAGAGTGAAGTCACTCTATCTCATCCCCATCCATACTCCATTTCTCCTCAGGATTTTTGGTTGTTAGGAGTAGCTGGCATGGCATCCAACTGACCATATGGTCTGCAAACAAGGTAACCATTTAACCATCCTGAACAACACTGGCAGTGTCACCACACGCTCCCTCCCCTGAGCAGGAGCCGTGGCTGGGCTGCAGCCCTGCATGTGGCAACTGAGCTACAGCAAACATCCCACACGTGTTCCAGCCACATGACTGAAACACAGACCTCCTAAGGTCTTCCGGAAGCTTTTGCTAATCAATACAGATTATTCTCCTGGTCCACCCTCTTCCCCTACAGTACTTTAGGAAAGGTTTGAGATTTAACATGAAAACATTCTCTTCAGTCCACATACAAAGGAGCGGAAATACAAGGACACAAATGCTCAAATTAATACCTCTTCTGCTCTCAAAAATAAAAAAATAAAGGAGAATTAAAATAATTTAACCAGTGTCTTATGGGTAATTTTTCATATACTTTAGTCTTTATCATCTATCTTCTGTATTTCTGAGGAAAGAGATGAGACAACTCCACTAATCTGAAAGGACTTCCAGTCATTAATCTGCCACTGCACCCTTAATGGAAACTAATTTCAAATCGGAAAGACTTGGATTTAAGTACGTAATTCTTCTGAACTTTAGTCCTGTAGTTTTGTGGCTTACCACTGAACTTCTGGTTCATTCTTCTCATTGGAGGAAGATTCCTTAATTGCACAGTTGTTGCCAGTGTCCTCTGGAGCTGCATTATAAACGGTAGCTGGCAGTGATAAAGGCAGGCTTGCAGTGTTATCAGTTTGCTCCCCATTTTCACCACTGTTGTTATACCCATCATTAGCACCATTGTTACTACTTGTATTTCCTCCACCAGCAGCATTAGGAGATACAGTAACCAGGGGGAAGTTGTCTGTCTTTGAGCCACTTTTTCGAGCTTCTCGTTGTCTCTTACGGTATTCTAACAAGGACACCTAAGGAGCAAGAAAACCCAGAAAACAAACATTAGAGGGGAAGTTTTACCCATTTCATTTCTCAGTTTCAATTAAACAAATTATTTTAGTAAGACATACAATTTAATTGGTTCTAAATGAAAATGGGGGTAGATTAATTGAAGGTATTTCACCACATCTGCAGTGAATTTACAGAGCACTGAGCTACTAAAATCTGTAGAGATGATATAAAAAAGCTTCTGCCAAGAGAACAAGTATGTATTCTGCCTCAGGGAAGAAGATGACAACAGTCAGCAAAAAGTTCACCTGTGGTTGTAGCTACAAGGGACAGTTTCTCCTGGAACTGCAGCATTAGTAAGAGTATACTGATACAGTAAAACTAATTTCAGGAGGTCACATCCTGCTCTCAGACTGACTGCCTTGTACAGAAAACCCACTACCCTTCTGTTTCACTCTACTGCATATATCAAAGCTCTTCATACATTCTTCTTAACATACAGAATTTGCAAATTAAATTTTCATTCTTTTCTCAGAGTTTATTTTGAATTTCTGTCTTTACTGCATGCTAAAAGAGGGTTATTAAGAATATAGTTTTAAGCTAATTCTAAGTTTATTACTGAAAATAACACATGAAAAATGGTTTCTACTCTATATATATATATGTAAAATCCCTATGCAGACCTTCCACAGAACAGTTATCAGTTTAAACAGTAAGTTGTCATCAGTGAGAAAAGTAAGTGTTCCAATATTTTCACTTATGAATCTTCAGGATTTGAAGAAAAGAGCTGAAATACTGACCTTCAGACCTACTTTATTTCAGAAATTACACTACTTTGGTGAAAATGACATTTAATGTCTATCAATTCTCCGAGTTATCAACAACCTACTCTGAACCATCCAACATCCAAACCAAGAAACTAACATGCAATAATGAAAAAAATTAATGTTTAACTGGCTTAGTCCTCAATGAAAGCTGTCATCCATTTTTATAGAGAGAAAAGCAAGGCAGCCTGCTTTTGTTTGCAGTCCTAAGGGTTTTTCTTTGTTTGCTTTCAAACAGATCTCTATCCATTAGAGACTCAACCACATGTCAGGGTAAAAACAGTTAAAAGTACCTGATTTTTCATAAAAAAGTTCAGGTTAAGAACTGATCTTGCTTTCAAACAATTTTGTATTTCCACATCATGTGACAGAGATCCCTTGAAGAACTTTGCTTTAAAGAAAGTTTAAATGCTAAGAGCAGACAAAACTTACGCAGTGTGGCCATTATATACAGGACTGTACTGAAAAGGGACGAATCTGTGCAATGGTGAGAGAAAACAGTGAAGCAAGTCCACAGAAACACTGAAATATGAAAAAACCTCCTCCACAGACCTGCTCTAGGATATTCCTGCCTCATGTGATCCCAGGAAAAAGGCTTCTATTTATTTCCTACAAAATTCCTCAATTCTCACCTTTCACCTTTGGTGAGATCCAGCCCACCACCTCCTTTTTTTATACTGTCAAAGGTTGCAAATTTTTTTGTGTGCGTCCTTGGAAATCCTAAAACCCATTCCTTCAGAGATACAGATGCAATTCTCTCTGGTTGCTTCTTCAAACTGAAAATTTTAGATTTTGGGATTCAGGGGTGTCAGGGGGCAGCCACGCCTTTATTTTATTGAGAGATTAGTGTAGCATAAGCCCTCATCAGTGACAATCTGCAAGAATCCTTGTGAGCAAGAGAAGGGGGGAGAATTACTGAAGCACTACGTGCTGCTGGGATTTGTGAAGACCAATTTAGCCTTCACACACAAAAGACTGGGAAGTTACAGAAATTTTGGCTTATGTTTTCTTTTTGGGCTTGCCAAAACAGCAGGGCTACAGTAACACACACAGTATCTATAAAATTCTCAGGACCTTGACCAGGTAAGAACAGAGCTCCTACCAATCTCGCTCCGTTTATGTCTCAGCTTGAAGCAAAGAAACCAAAAACCCAGTTCTGCTGGAGAACTACTGAAGGAAGAATCCTGAGCGCTCCCCAGCAGGATGCTCCCTGCCCACAAGGGAGAAGGCACATATAAGAGGCTGTAATGTAACCAAAATAACGAAACCCCATTGTGTATGTATGTACACAAACAGAAAATGACCCCACCCCCCTCATCACTACTTCCATAAAGAAAATAAATCACATCTTTCAAACAAGATTCCTACAGTCTTTGATGAGACAGAACAAGAAAGTTGTTGCACTGGAGATCACTGCATTACGTGTCTGTTGTCCTCCCTGCAAAAGGACTCTCACCTGACACTACAGTGCAATCTAAGACCTATGCAAAGCAACTCCCATCTCGGTTCGAGTTGCCCATGACCACACCACTCACCCACAAGAACTGTTTCATGAGAGCAGCAAAGTTAAATTGCACTTATTTTTCAAGCACAGTACTTGATAAAAAACCCCCAAACCAACAACCAAATTAAGTCAAGAAAAATATTCCTTGGAACTAAGTATTTCTGTGCAGTTTTGATTTTAAAGTCGGAGTATCCTAAATCCGTTAGTGCAGTTTCTTGCAGTAATTCATAACAGATGTTCACATATATCATCTCTATGATGCTGGTATATATCCTGTATAACAGAACAGTGTAACACCAGATGGCATAAGCAACCATTTTCAAACCTGAAAAGCAATTTATTGAGCAATTAATTTAAGACTCATATGAAATATAAGTTAATTTGTATCTATTACTTGGAAAAAAATAAATTTACTGATGGCTGTATGCCTTCATTATTTCCCCTCAAAAATGTCTATTACACTGTAGCACGTCAAGATGAGCCACCAGCTGGATTTCATTACATTAAGGCTCTCTCTGTTATAGAAATATCATCAGCAGTTGATGAAAAGCAGACCAAATGATTCTTAAAATTATAACCTTTTTCTTTTGTGGAGGATTCTGGGGTGTGCAATTTCCATCCATCAAATTGTCGTTATTGACAGTCCTTCCAAAGCCAGGTGCAATTCCATCTTCTGAAGTACAAAAAACAGATGCTTCCATGAACATGCCTCTTCCATCATCTTGAATCGGGCACTTGGACTCGCTTATTCTGAATCCACCTCCTACCTCCAACTGATGTGAAGGGGTCAAGTCCCTCAAATTAGAATTCATTGAGAAATTTACACCTGTCCTGTCAGGACTTTTAACCCAGGAAGAATAAATTGTGCCCCGTCCACAATGAGCAGTTTCTAGTTGGCTGTTTGCATCAGTCCTATCATGTGTGGGGGCTTCCAGGTTTTTATGCAGTGCACTTTGCTCAATTACTTCGAGTCCCAGCTGGAGGTCTGACACAGATTCCATTTCTCCAGTGCACTGCCGTGTGACATCAGTCCTATTCCTTGGACTAGAATATCCAATAGTCTTTATTTCTTGCAGGCCCATTTCTGTCAGGTTGGAATTTCTGAAAGAATTCAGTGCTAGAATCGATGCTCTGTCATAACCCTGTGTGAAGAAAACACACATCAACTATTTTTTCACACTCCATCAAAACTGCAACTACTCTGACAATCAGCTGTGCCTCTATTAAAGGCCTTAAAGTATCATGAATTTATCGGTTTTAAGAAATAATTCTACAGCCAGACATTTATTTCTACTATTCCCATGTATTAGGTTAAAGCATTTTAAGAAAATGCACATTAACCAAAGTAAAAATAAACATTATTTGCCAGACTTTATTTTACGACTGGCAGAAGAAGGAGAGCAGTGCCAACAGCAGCAAGTCCCTGGCCAGGAAGCTACAAAGCACTTGCTTCAACTCAACATAAAAGAGATTCTCCTCAATGTCAAAACACTTCAAACTCCTTCAAAGAGGGAGAAGGAAAAGTTTTTCCGAGACACTTCTGATTTTTGAGACAAAACAGGACACATACATTCTGCACGCTGGGAGCACTCAGGCACATTCCAACAGCACTCGCTGCTTCTCAACTAATCCACCTAAGTCCATTTACTACCTTTCTGCTCTGCTCTCTCACTCTGAGCATAATTGGGAACAATAAAAACAATTAAGAGATGTTGGTAACAAGGAGAAATGTTAATCTGAATCTAACTACAGCCTGGAAAGCCAAGTGTTCTTTTTCTGTTCTTGTCTAGAAATTACAGCAGTTACTCCTTTTCACTACAGTCATCAGGAGTTCTAAGTGATACAGAAAAAGAAAGAAACCAGTTTTAAACAGAGAATGTAACAGGTAAAGTGGAAATAAAAAGCTACAAGGAATTTACCCTTTACATTCTGAGAAACCTGCAATGGCTGGTGAACAGCATTTGCTAAGAACAGTGCAGCCATGCAGGTGAAATCAAGATACCCTTCACAGGGTATCTTGGGCATGTTTCCTTACCTCTTGACTGTAAGCTCGCCTTTTTATTTCTGGGGAACTGTCAGGTGAGGAAATATTCTAAATAAATAAGAAGAAATTGAACGTCAATTTATTTTTTACCTTGGAGAAATAAAAATCCCCCCTTTGTAGGAGGAGTACAAATACCGATTTACACTGGAATGTCCAAACACATCCTCTGAACACATTAAAAGTCTTTATAAATCTCACCTCAAAGTGCATGGTATTTCCATGTATACACGGAGTTACAGGAGTAACTGGCGAATATATGGGTTTGTAACCATTTCTACAAGCTTCATCTTCTGTTTTTGCCCTAGGAGGAGTAGCAAACAAGGATGGCTCGGAGGCAGTGATGTCAGCATGGGTTGGTGTGGCATAGGGAGAAGGAGTAGGTGTGGAGGTTTCTGAGAATGCAGACTCCAACAGCTGATACAGTCTTCGCTTTTTGAGTGGTGTGGTTAGATCTGTGCGTTAAAATTAGAAAAAAGTTGGAAGATATCTAGATACAGCAATCAATTACAGTTGTCACTTTATGTAATGAAATTATGAATTCCACATTAAAAAGCTGTATGGTTACAAAAATCTCTTAAGGGCAGGTTTCCTGAGAGATGAACTTCTAACAGCCTACAGACTTCCTGAAAAATAAACTCTTCAACAGCCTACAGATACATCAGTAACTGAAGTTTGTGTGTTAAGATGCTGGGAAGAACTGTCTGTGTCTCCAGAAAGGGGAAAGTCAACTTCTATGCATTTTCAAGACTGTTCAGTTAAAAAGTGGAGATTCCCAGTTCAGGACTTGTAAACAGGAATCATCTGACAGGTGATGGAAGTGTGTTTAGTTTTTAGTGCGTTCCCATTCTCTGTTATGCCGACGATATTACACAGCTTTTCCCCTGTGTGCTACACAGGCCTACTGAATTTTAAAGGAATCTAAATGTACAAAACAGCATGGATAGTAATTTAACACCTGACCTCTGAGTACTAATAGTCAAAAAATCAGTCTTTTGTTTGAATGTAAATGCCTTGAAATATGGTGGTTTCTTATCTAATATACATTATGTGGGGGGAAAATCCCAAACACTATGCAATGAAACACTTATTTCAAAGAAAGTACCATCCCTTTAAAAAACACAGTTCTCCACATTCAGCTACTTTGATATAACTCTTAGCAGTGTACTAGTAAAGGTTTCACACCTGTTAAGGAACAGCTGTCATTCAGTAATAAAGGACTTTTATGTTCACCATTGATGGCTGGACTTCTAGATCTCTCTTGTGATGGTGAATTAAATCTATCAATCATTGTTGAATTTTCTTCTTCCAAAGCCTGCTTCAACCAACGCTGTAAGACAACAAGTTTACATTAGTGACTTAGAAGTTTAATGATGAACATTTCAAAACGTGCAACACCACTGTAATGGTTTGCCAACCAGCTTTTCTTCTGCCTAAATTTTTTAATTAATATGGAACGGGGAACCATAACAAAGGGAAGCATTACCTTCTTACAAGAGCCAGTAATGTTTTCCACAGGTTCTTTTTTCCTCCTCTTTTCTGAAAGGAATGGTGAAGTAAAACGAATATAGTGCTTTGGAGTTGAATAAACATGTGGACTGTAAGTGAGACCAGGTAAAGAATTCAGCTGAGTAGCCAGAACTTCAGGGTCTGTAGTTATGCGCAGAGGCCTTTCTGGTAGACTGTCTGTAGGTTTCCCTGCTTTATCACTCTTTTCACTTAACCATTCACTGACCAAGTGCTAAACAGAGAGAGAAAAAAAATTACTGTTTTATGAGGGTTTTTATTAGTGGCATTTAAAAATTTTTTAGTCTAATTATTCATCTAGTCAACTATTACACAAATCAGAAACAGTTAGTGTCCAGGCTGCAAGTCTAAAAATACAGCAAGAATGAGGACAGTTTCAGTGAAATAATGGGGACAGCAGAAGAAATCAGCATAGACTTGCTTACATACCAGTTTGGGGCACTTGGGTTTATTTGCTTTTGTTTTTGTCTTTTTGTTTGTTTTTTTTGTAAACTACATTTATTTCTTCTGAATTTAATTCTCACTGAACATACTATACAAGTGCCCGCATCAACTGCACTTAAGAATGTCAATTTAGTAACAAAATTCCAAAGCAAATTTTAAACTTGTGCCTGGGCACCTAGACTGAGGAGAAATAGTGTAACATTACCAGAACAAACAAACTCCTCATCAGATTTCTGTACTGTCAGGACTGTGCCTCAGTCAGTATCTCAGGCAGGTGCCTTGAACATGAATCTTCAACTGTAGTTGTATTAAATTATAACACATGGACTAAGGCACGCTGGTCAAAAAAGGGTATTCTTTCCTAGGGTAGTTCAGTGTTTTTAAAAAACATGCCAGTGGATTTGAGTTTCTACCAACAGATAAACTAACCTCCTAAATTCTACAATGATTCAAAATTAAGGACATGCAAAAATAGCACGCTAAATAGTATTAATGGGATAGTAAGGCTTTAACACAGATTATCATAATATATTTAAGTTACTTGCCTTTTATAAACCTATTTATATTTAATTAATTTTTAAAGCAGGACTTTCTCTGCACTTAGGCTACACCGAGTGCAATGTGATGAGACACTTCACAGATATTTATCCTTAAAACTATGAAACAGCAAAAAAGTGCAATAAAATTCAGACTTGGGATATCTTCATTGTTTCCTCCTATGCAATACACAAGAAAGGAAGAAAAATTCTAGTCTTCCCTGTCATCAGAATTTAATAGTGATGCAAAAAGCAGTGTTACAGGATGACTCAGGTGCCTTTGGGAAAAAAAATAAAATCTAAGGTGTGTTTGGGGGTTTAAGATGAAACCATCCTGAAACTGTTATTGTTCATTTGACAAGAAGTTTCAACCTATAACTTCCTTCCCCTACCCCTCCACTATATAAAATTTTCAGAACTTCTTGTAAATCATGCTAAAAACACCTTTTAATGCAGTCTGTAGAATTTCAAAGCAGAAAGGTTTACTGCTTTATGTACACTTACAGATTTAAGATTTTTGAGTGTCTTTAAATACTGTGCCATTTAGAAGGTTTTTGCAATGTAATCCAATGAAAATAAATTAAAAACAAAGCACTAAAGAATCTCCCCTCCAAACATGCACATAAATTTTGGATGTTTAAATCCATTCACTTCAGAACAGACATTTGAGAAGTACTAGAAGTTAATTATTTCCTTGGAGAATTCTGTTTGCTACCTGAAGCTTACAATGAACAAAGAAAGGAAAAGCAACTTATTTCCTTGGTTGTTTTTTTTTTTAATTTAAATTAACAGCTTTAACTATGTTTTAGCTATGTGTATTATTTCAATCCATTTAGAAAGCCCATTCAGAAAACATTTTGTTCCAAACTTGCTCTGAAAGATTCATTTTGGAAGTCTCTTAAAATCTAAAAGAAGTTCTACCAAAGGATGTTACAAATTTTAATCCATTACCAGTGACTGACTATACAATGGTGATTTTTAAAGAAATGAGCCAACATTTAAAAAAAAAAATGCAGTTCCATACTGATGAAGCAGTCTGTAATTTTTTAAAACTGTTAAAGTTTAGCCTCTTCTCCCCATCCCTCAAGACACATACCTTCTTTGTTTTAGGATACTTAGTAGGGCATTTACTAAGTGCTGGAGCTTCTGTTTCAGTAACCATTTCTGTAACAACAGTTTCTGTTTCAGGCTCAGCTACCAGTGCAGCATTCTCAGTTTCATTATGTTGGGAAGTTACTTCCACGTCAGGAGAAGACGGCTGGATATCTGAGCACATGCTGACAGTTCTGTGCCGCCTGCGCTGCTGGCCAATGTGAGTTCTACTCCGTGAGAAGCTTTTTCTCTGTTTAGCTCTATTAACTTTGGCTGGGGTAGGCTTGGTGGCAGTCTCTTCTTTTGCAGGTTCCTGGTACAAGACAGAAGTCTAGTAAACAGATTCCACACACATTTAGAGCTACCTATCTTTCCTACGTGAAAATGTCACTTCCCTCTTCTTTTACAGGTCCAAAAAGCTTCTAATTTTTGTTGTCAGAACTACAACATTTCAGAAATAGTATTTCTCTCCTTAAAGGCAAACGACAAGATTCCAAGTATTTTCCTCCCAAGCACTTGCAGAGTACTCACACGCACCAGTCAGACCACAACAGATCTGTGTAAGAACTGACACACCACATTAATTTATCTGTAATCTCAAAATCAACTGCTTACATCGTGATGTCTTTCAGTCCAATATTCCTTCTGCAATTTATAATTTACTAGGTGTTCAGCATTGTCATAAAAGGTACTTAACAGAATGCTGACAGGAACTGTTCAGGGAAACAACCTGAACTGAGAACCTATAGGAGTATTTGCAAACTAAGAAGCAACGACAGAGTAAAAAACTGTTTGTAAGACATTAAGTATCATCTGCAAGAACTCAGAAAAAAATACTTTAATAACTCCTTTCCTTTAAAATAACAGAAAGGATTATAATGTGTTCCTGAATAAACCACCAAAGAAGCGAAGTGTTCTCCACTGGTTATAGACAAGGCCTAAGGAAGGTCCCCTCCTGTGGCTAAAGTCAGCATAGGTAAATGCTGCTATCCTGAACTTCAAAGACAGACTGAATTACACAGCTGAGGGTGTGTGCATCTCTACATAAATTCGTGTAACTGAAATTCCTCATTAAATAATTCTATACGTGTCTTATTGGGAAAAAAATTTAGGAGCTAATATAATGTCGTCAAAGAACCACCTAAATTTTGGTCAAATATATTTTAATTCTGGGGGAAGGGAAGGGGGGTAGGGGTGAAATTCATACATCTTGAAGTGCAGTTCGACATCCAAACTGACAAAATATGCCATGTTAAAAGCTAGATTTAAAATAAAGCTTCAAATAACTACCTGAATAAATTCAGCATCATTGAGAATCTGTGCTTCCTTGCATTCCGACTTAACCTCAGTTTTTGCTGTGCTGATTCTTTCCAAAGCCTGCTCTCTTCTTTTTTCTCGTTTTTCTAGTCTGGCAAAAGCTTGCAGGATAGCTTCCATTTTCCGTTCTTCTCTTGTCTGATGGATTTAACAATAATCATGATCAATTTCAGTCATAATCTTTTACGCATATAAATAAGTAATTTAATACTCTCCCCCTATCTTTTAAAGTACTTCAGAACGTGTTAAATGTATGCTGACATGAAGATCAAGTTCAGCAGAAGCTCAGATTAAAGGGAGGTGTTACAATCACTGCAATTACTACAGACTCCTGAAGAAAGGTTTGGGTTCATACCAACCCTGACAAACAAGAGAGTCCTGCTTCAGATTTAAGAATGTGCTACAAATTTTTGAATGCCTAACAAAAAAAACCCACCTTTTTAAATGCTACTTTTTGTAACACTGTTCTACCAACCTCTAGAAGGCAGGATTTCTGGGGCTTTTTGAACTGGGAACTCAAATAGAATAGGCAAAAATATTGATTCCCAAAACTATCTCTAAAAATGACCACCACAAATAGCAGGCAATAATAAAGAGTAAATAATTAAATCTAAGAGAGACATTGTAGAAATCATCTAAAGGCAGCAAAAAAGTTATATACAATTGAAGATAAAAGCAGATTTTTGTCAGAAAGCAGTGATCGACCCAGATGAAATGTTCTCAAATACCAACTCTTGCATTTTAAGGCTAAGTTCATGTAAGGATCTGACTTCACACATACTCGGATTCCACACGCCTACAAAAAGGCAGCAATTAGCATGCAAATAGCAGGTGTCACTAAGCCTTAGTGATGACTTTAGGCAGCTACTTGCTTCCCAACTTACCATCTTCCTTTTCCTTTCTGCAATCTGCTCCTCTGATTCCATTTCTACTTCATTGCTAATGGGAGTTTTTTCTTCTATATCATCAATAAAATCTGGCTCCTGAAAGATGGAAATGACTGTTTTACAGAAGCTCTATTCCTCTTGCAAACTAGGGAAAACTAAAAGCTACACACAACTAAGACTCCTCAGATCGTTACATCAAAAGTAATGTTAAATAGTTATCTTTAATAGCTGCTCTGCAAAATAAGTTAGTAATTTACGTGCCACAGATCTCTTCCAACAGCTCTTTCAAATGGATATATTAAAAGAAAGACTAATTTAAAATTTACCATCATGGTACATTACCAGGTGGCTTTACCATAGTATCTGCCCATTATCCAATATTCAGCTTCAGTTAGGAGGAGTAAGGTGTATTTTAAATTAAACACAGAGCTGTAGAGTTCTATTAAGCAAATCAAAAGGCACTTAGGATGAACTGAGTTCCTGAAAGCACAACATGAGGCATTCACATAAGAGAGCCACAAAGAAATTCAGAGGGAAAAAGTATAGTTAAAAGTGGCACAGGAACCAACGTATTTTTAAATACAACCAAAAATTAAGCAAAACTGGGAACAGTATATATAAAATTCTCAATAGCTTATCCAGCATTCTGATTTTTGATAAATCTCCATATCCCTTTTCAGTGACTTGTTAGAATTCCTTTAGTAGCTACAAAAGGAGAGTATCTGTGCTTAAAAGCTTTTATTTCTGAGCATCTTTGTGTCAATACCTGATTATTAGAAATGGAGAGCCTGAGGGGAGAGAGCTTTCTCTGCTTATTATCTGTGATTTTCATTTTGGTGGCTGCTCCTTCACAGTCCAATGTGATGTTCTGATTTTGAGTCTCCTTTTCTCTTGAAACATCTTTCTCCTTCTTTCCCTTTTTCCTTCTGGTTTCATATCCAGTATTGATGTTTTCTGTAGGCTCGGAACGTCTGAGAACTGGACATTCAGGATTTTCTTTGAGGCAAGCACAATCCACTTTATATTTACTGCAATAATTAAATGCAAGAAGGTGTATTTTATTAGGCTGTACAGCAACAAGACCTTTCAATACTAAATCACATAAGCTGATGTAATTTCACATAAAACATCTGTAATGCAAACCAACCACATTAAAAAGCAGGTGACAAGTTTTCACCATGATACACAATACTGCTGTAATTCAGAAATCTTATATACTTGTTAACTGGTTGGCTGCCACACAAAATTATTTTAAATTCAGGTTATTATTTGATTGGAAGACAGAAGACATCTAAACTCTGAGTGTAATCCTAGGTGGATATACAACCACCACAAAATGAACAGATGCACTAAAGGCAGACAGTTCTTTATGCTGAGACAGGCACAATTTACAGAACAAACACACTGAACTCAGAGTCACCAGCACAATTTCAAGCTGCACTTGGATACACAGGAAATGTTATTCAAACACATTCAACTGACAGAGCTGTCAGCTGTTAAATACTAAGCACAACTATGATGTATCTTTAAAGGGATAAATAACAAAACCCCCAAAAAACTATCAATCAGCAATTTCTCAGGTTCTCTTCATGTGAAGGATCACAGAGTTACATAAATGCTCATTTTAGAAAGGATCTTAGAGACTATCTACTTTCAAACTCCCTGCCATGGGCAGGGATGCCACTCGCTTGCTCAGAACCCCACCCAACCTGGCCCTGAACACATTTTTTAGTTAGACTGGATGTTAGGAAGAAATTCTTGGCTGTGAGGGTGGTGAGGCACTGGAACATATTGTCCAGAGAGGCTGCAGATTCCCCATCCCTGGACGTGTTCAAGGCCAGGCTGGATGGGGCTCTGAGTTACTTGGTCTAGTGGGAGGTGTCCAAGACAGGAGGACTAGAACTGGATGATCTTTAAGATCCCTTCTGACCCAAACCGTTCTATCATTCTATGATCTTGTAGTTGAAAACCATTCTGTATCCCTGTCTGCTCATGTAAAAGTCCCTCTCCCCCTCTTTTTTTTTAAGCCCCTTTAAGAACTGGAATGCTGAAATAGGGTCTCCCCTGATACTTCTCTAGGCTGAACAACCCCAGCCTTGTCTTCACAGGAGAGGTGCTCAGACTTCCAACCATCTTTGTGGCCCTCCTCTGGATCTGCTCTAACAGGTCCACGACTTTCTTGTACCAAGGACTCCCAGCCTGGATGCAGTACTCCAGTGGGATCTCACAAACACGGTAGAGGAGGAGAATCTCTCTCAACCTGTTGGTCACACTGCTTTTGATGCTGCCCAGATTGTGGTTGGCAGGCACATGCTGCTGGCTCTTGTCCAGCTTTTCACCCCTGAGAACCTACAAGTCCTTCTCTGCAGGACTGCTCTCAATGAGTTCTTCTCCCAGTCTGTACTGGAATTGTCCCAATCCAGGTGCAGGGAGACTTGCTAAACCTCAGGAGGTTTATGTGGTTTCAATTCTCATGTCCCCCTGGATGGCATCCTGTCCTTCTGTTGTATCAACTGCACCACTCAACTTCCAGTCATCTGCAAAGTTACTGAGGGTGCACTTGATCTCACTGTCTATGTCACCGATAAAGATAATACAGAGGGATGCAGAACAATTCTTAAAAGTGCCAGGTATGCCGAGGTAATCTGAACCCAAGCTGATTAACACAGGTAGTGCTCTATGGTCATACTTAGTTCAGGTCAGGTAGCAAAGGCATGTCTACACAGCACTCCATCCAAGAGCACACCACAGAAGTGCAGCAATAAAAATACAGAAGAAACTCTGCCCACGCACACACTGTTCACTGCAAATACAGTGCCTGAGGAGCCTTGTGTTATTAAAGCATGCAAGAAAGTAAAAGACACAAAACCAAAGCCATTCTGAATTGCAAAGTAACCAAATCAACACTTGATGTATTTTATAACATCATTCTCAAATACTTACCAATTTCCATAATCAAAATCAAATGCTATAGTAATCTCTGCTCCCTTTGGAATGTTATGGATGGAGTAAATATAAAGATGAATTGTTCCATCTTCAATTACGTGCCTCACCTATATTCAAGGAAATATCATATTATCATGAGTTACTTTTTTTTTTCCTAAGTATGTCTATAACAACTGTAGGAATTGCTTAAATTATCAAATTATTGGAATCTCAAGGAAAAGGGGACTAAGTAAATAAAACCTAATTTAATTTCATATATACGCTCACCTCTGCATTTGGCGTGCATGAACGTCGGATAAATCGAGCTTCATTCCCGAAAGTCCTTGCGTCAACACACATTTCTAGCCCATGGAATTTTGAATAAAATAAAACAAACGGGTACGGCCTGAAAAACAAACAAGAAAACCAATAGTTTTATAATTTTTAAAGATGATAAATAGCACTTATTCTTCACATTAGTCAGTTTTGACACATGATGTTTGACACGATACACCAAATTTGTGGGTTAATCTAAGAATGACGTTTGTATTTAAGCTTCATGATTTTAACTGGTACATTCTCCAAATTTACTCTCAGAATACCTCAAGTTGGAGTTACAGTCCTGTACCTTCTGCACAGGATCTAAAGGGAAAACAGTAACAGGTCAACCACTAGACATGGAAGACACAAGCTTAAGATTTATCAAATTTCTTAAAACTTCCGAGAGGCCCTAAAATAAAACTCAGAAATTTATAAGCCACATAGAATCATATAAAAAAAAGTAACACCTCCATGTGCTTGCCTAACATCTGCAGACCCACTAGCACCTAACCCTCCTAAAGCCAGGGGACATCCAAAATAATTTGCTAGGACATGTTTTAAGTTCTGCTATTGCAAGCACCAGGGAGCCCTTCCATGTTTACTGAGCAAAAGCCGTGTGTTCTATCTCCTCCAATGGGCCTCTTGAAAATTCCCAAGTAGGTGTGTCCATGCAGTCAATGGCAGCACTGAAAACAACCCACAGGAAGAAGGCAGCAGTCACACATGGCTCAGTAACTTAACCACTTAGAGAACTCTGGAAGTAAAATGACCCCAAGTCGACCTCTGTCCAATTTCATTCTCAGCCTGATGGACTTAAAAATCTGTTTCTCTCACAAAAGATAATGCCTTTGCCATTAACTTATGAATTACTTTAGGATGGTAGAACCTGTCAATCCCTGGTTTAAGTACAAAACTACCCAACTGAGAATGTAGGAATCCTGTGACCAGGGAAGAACAAAGAAAGAGGAAACTAGCTCCTGAAGAGATGGAGACCAGACTCCAGCTGTCATTGCTTTTAATCAGACAACAGTAAAATGCAAGAGACTGCTGATGACTAAGACTTGAGACAAGAGTTTAGCAAAACACCACTTTAACAGTTACTTTACTAAAACATCTGGAATAAACAAACCTTTTAAAGAAATACCCATTAGCTTCAAATTGTTCTCTCAGCATGAACTTTCCTCTGTATTCAATAATAAGTGCATCGGGAGGCAAGTCTTTGGCAGCTTTTAAAATCTTCTTGTTTTTTTGCACGTAACTCTGCAAAGATATAGATTCATTTATGAAATATCACTATCATTTTTCCACTATTATTAACAGCAGATTACACTTTCACAACTACTAAGCAATTTTATATGAATTAAAAATCCTTCTAGTAATTAAACCTCCAGACTGAAACCTCCAAACTGTCCTGTTCCCCTACCAATGGGACTAGTTATGAATTTAGAGTAAAGGAATGCTTTAGGCCTAGTTCTCCAGTACATGGTTGAAAACCAATTTATTCATGTTCTCACAATTCAAGTACTACATCCCTTAGTGCACTTAACTCTCACCATGACTAGGATGAATTGCTGCATTGTTTTGCACAACACTTTCAAAAGGCTCCAATTCCTTCAAACAAAACAAAACATGCAGACATAAAATGACGTTCACAATTCATTCAAGGAAAAATAGAACAGGAAAGTAACATAACAAAAGAATCCTGAGAGAGTTTCCAGATTTATTTACATGTCTTTAGATGGAAGGACGGTTTTTAATTAAAAACCAATACATACCCTGGCAATTAGTGAACTCACACCTCTCATAACTGTCACCACCAATCAAAAAGGAAGTAGCCTCTATGTAGGCAAAAGGCTCTGTAAGTAGGGATATTCCTCTAAGGAGGGTGTCCCATATGCCATGATGGTCTTCGAGAAAAAGAAGCAAAGATGCTTCCATTAATCTGCTACAGTAACTATTCCTCAAGATTTCTGCTACAAAGTGCTATGGTCTTTCATACGGCTCTGATTTTAAACCTTCAAGTAACTGATAGTAAGGCTAAAAAAGACACTGCACATTTTCTTCATGAACTAGAAATTACAGAATCCAGTAAAAAAAATAAAGATTCAGTATCAGAAATATCACTCATGAACATCCAGAACACTTACCACACCTTAAGAAAAATGTAGACAATGAACATGTTGATACACATCGTAGGAAAAAAAAAACCCAACAGATTCAGCCTCTATGCTTCTATCTACTCTAACCACTCCTGACATTCCTCACAGAGAAACAACAACAAAGCTGACTGCCTGACAACAGTCAGTCTAAGGACAATCCAATGTTCAGGCTCTGACTAACACCTTAGCTACTTTTTAGGATAAATGATATGCAAATATAAACACAACTAAGGATGATACAGAATGTATAAAAATTAATTTCAAATTCTGAAAAATGTCAAAATTTTGATATTAAGTCTCCAGGCGTTTTTACTTGTTTTTTTTAAAGGCATCTATATGAATATTTTTTGTCATGGTAAACAGAGCACATAATAACACAACAAGGCACCACTGATTACCTCTACTGGAGGTTTGAAAATCAGATTGCTGGTGCTGACTTCTTTTTTGTCATTTCCATTGCCTAATCTCAGAGCTATTTTTTGTGCCTCCCTCTGGACACCTTCACTGTACTGGTTATTATTTGCTTCTTCATAACGATCCATCCATGCCTTGATTTTATTTTCCCATCCAAAGTTTGAAGTGTCAGTAGGATCAATCTCTGGAGCTGAGCCCTAAAAATTAAAGTAAGTGACCAGATATTAGTAGGCAAGATATACAAAAATTAAAAAAGTAATTCTACGAGAAGACACAAAATGAAGGGCAGAGGTATTGACTGAATTGATTTAAAGTTTGGGTTTTTTTTTTTTAGGAAGTCTGGTATAAAACTCTGCATTACTTAAAAACATTCAAGTTGAATTCAGTCACAATACATTTGTTCAAGAATTTTATTTCACAAATATCACCCAAGTTCAGGAATACACTCCCTCCTCAATAGGGATTCTAGCTTTTAGTGGGATGAGAATGGAGACTGACATTGTTTCCTCCCACAAACGCGGGAGTTGGAGGATCAGATCTCCCCGCCCACTCAACTTTTGTGAACATATGCAAATATACAGAACTCCAGCTTTCATCCTGTAATACACAGACTTGGTTCTCCCCTTTTAACTTTAAGGGTCATGCTATATCTTTCCTTCCACTGCACAACTTACTAAACTTTACTAATCCTACACCTACTAGGTTAAGGTTGTGACTCAATGTTACAGGCTTTGCACATATTTTTCCCTCTTTCTCAGCTCCTCACTACATAATTCTCTTCTGCAGTGCTTCAGATCCTTTCACTTTTAAAGAAAGTGCCATTGTACCTCCAGACCTCACAAGAAGCAGCCAGGCTGCAGCCAACCAAAGCTCCTTATGGACAGCAGCAGCCAGCCAACGCTCCCTTTTCTATATCCACCTGAGCAGAGACACTATTAAATATTAATAAAACACAAGTAGTTCAGCAATTCAAATTACCTGTTCACATTTCTTTTGTGCAGGAAGAAAACCATACACACAAACAGCATAAAAAAAGGTGTGATGCTAAGAAAACCATGAAAAAAATACAGTGGAACCTTAGAAGCACTATATTCAAAAAAACCCCACACAGCAGAGATTTTTCTTCCCCAATTCTGTCTTCACTATTCAGAAGCCACATTTTATACATTTGAAGCATAAATTGCATCCCACTTGTTTTCATATATCCCAAGCACGAATGAACTATGGCAAATACCTAGTTCTCACACCATGCATATTTTTATCTCACAGAAAATTTAAAGACTGCTGTAACACTTAAATCTTACAAAGCAGACCTCCCAGCATGACTCCTCAGGCTGTGCCAGTACTAATGAGCGGAGTCCCATCAGATGTATACACAGAGCAGAACTGCTAATTTATCTTTCAAATGCAATACAGATACTTCATTATTTCGCTGTTTCAGTGTTAGAAAAAGCTGGAGCTACTAAGTTTGAATGAGGTGTGCAGTCAACTTTACTCCCTTGTATAGCACAGACGAGTCCCAGTTCATCTACTAGCTCTTGAAAACCACCTATTCTCATGATAAAAATTTGCACTACATTATTTCAGTTAAATTCCAGGACATAAAGATATAATGCATAGTTTAAAATCACTGTGATGCATATGTAGTACATTAGTTATCAAGAAGAGAATATTTTAGTACTTAATGTATAGTCCCAATTACACTCTTAATGCTTCTTACTATTTAAGTAATGTACAATTCAGGTTTGACACAAAATCCAAACAAAATCACATTACCTTTACTCGTGAAGATTTCCTGGATCCTTCCCGAAATGCCTGGAATAAAATTAGGTAGATATATTCACTGGAAGAAATATAAAATCTCTTAAGGAGTTCAAAATCTACTAACAAATTAACAGCTTTTCATTAAAACATGCAAGGTGAAAACAACAGAACAAACTATGGTGAAGCCTCAAGAAGGTAAGAGGTTACATCTCACAAAATGCATTTTAAAAATCAATTCATCATTTCAACCTAAGTGCATAGTAGAGTCCAGGGACCTCTACATTTCTCCCACATTACAACATGACTCTCCAGAATTTCAGAATCCAAGCCAAAACAGTAGAGGTAACAGAATAACACATGGCATTAAATTTGTGTTCAGAATTGTTTGTTGAAGCAGAAACATTTTACTAAAACTTTCTTACAAGACATCAATAACTAATTCTGACTTCATTTAAAAGACAGAACTCTCATCCAAGCCAATGAAAAAGAACTACAAAAAGTAACTTGATTTAGTAAGGTCCATGTACGTTACTTCTTCATATATATTTTGTCTTGACATTTGTGATACTGTTTACACCTGTAGCTAAACTGCATAATGTCCTGTTTACCAAAGCAGTTTACCAGCTAACTCTGAGAGCACACTTCCACACAATTTTAACTGAAATAAATGGACATGAAGTCACATCAGGACAACTGATGGCAAACATTTCTGAATGTAAAACAACCACAGAAGAACACTTTAAAAGAATTCTTTTGACATCCCAAAGCTTCCTCTGCACCATCTCTAACTATATCAAATGGTCCAGTAAAAGCAATTCCTGATGTGAAATTCTACCTCAATTATAAAATTAACTTTCATAGCTAAGATATATTACCTTGAAATAAGTGGAAGGGGGCACCATTACTGTAGAGTAAAACATTTCAAGCTAAAACTAGGTGCTAAAATAGCCTGATTTTTAAAACCAGTGTTCCTCCGTAAAGAGATGTCACATAGTTATAATTTATAACACAAAGTAATATAAGAAATTACATTCACTTACTTTTTTACATTTTGCTATGTTCTGTTCTTTCTCCCCACTTTTTTTCCTCTTCTTATCATTGACTTTTGTAACTCTTGTAGCAGTTAAAGTAATTGTCGTTGGTGTGTGTTGAAAAGCAGTATACAGTTCCACGGGAACCTCATCACCACTCTCTGTTGCACTGGTATCGCCATCTTTGAAACAAAGAATATTCTGTAAACAATGAAGTACTGCAGAAAGAACATTCACTACTTACTCGACATCTCCCTTTGAAACCCAAAAATTCATGCTGACAAATGCTCCAAGCACTCATATGCAAAGTTCACCAACAGTTGCAACAGCATGAAAATGAAGAACCAATGAGCAACCGGCAATTAACAGATGTTTGTAATGCCAGATAAGAAAAAGGTACCAGATTAATTCCATTTTTTGAATGGAATTATATTACCATATTCCATTATAAGCAAAATTAGAATCAGAACAAAAAAGGTTAAAAAATATATTTGTTAACTTGTTCACTTATATTTAGCTTTTACTTGTAATACGGCATTAGAATTCTCTCAGATGACTGTAATCGAGAAGGTTTTATAATTAATAACAGACCAGCATTTCTTGTGAAGCCCTATTAACTAATCACATATAAGTCATAACCAACTATTTCAGCTGCAGTTTGCAGTATCAAGTGCTTTCTTAGGGTAAATACGTCAATTTAGTCAAAAGCCCTTTCTACTCAAAATCCCCTAACAGTAACATTCTGCTACTTGGGGAAGAGAAAAGGGATGATCACACACAGACTGACAGATATTTTTTTTTTGTGCTGTGCACTCACAGACCTCAGGGCCAAAGCCTGAAATTTAGCATTCATCAGCGTTTATGTCAAACACAGATCCTGACCTGAAACAGGATTACCCTAGTTCTGTCAGGATGAAAGGCTGTGAAGGCTGGCCAGGATTGGAAGAGATGGTGCACACAGATAAGAGACTGCTGTTCACATGTGCTCAGTACAGACTTCTTGGATTTTAGCAGCTTTTCCAAATATTCTGCCTTCAGTAAATACACTTCACACTAAGCAAAACTTTTTCTCAAACTGCACAGATGCCAGATTTACAAATACTTAATGAGAGGAGAGAAAACATTCCTTCTGAGCTCAGAAGGATGTTGTCTTAATCAGTGCACTCAACAGTCCTAATTCTTGAAACCTTCTTTACTAAATAAAGAACTCCAGCTATTGGTTACTCTGGATTTTTCTTGCTCACAACATTCCTTAACAAGATTCTTCCGTGCATAGTAAACAATCACATTTTACCATCTTGGTTGTTCTTTTGAACAATTTATCAGGTACATAATTATGTTTTATAAATCAGAAATTGATAACTATTTCTGAATTTGCTTACATTTCTGCTGGGAATATTTTCTCAACTAGCATGAAAAGCATATAGAAAGAAGAAATATCTAACCAAAGACGAATGAACAGCAGAATAACCAAAGCCTGAGCAATGGAAACCCAAGGCCCTCTGTAGTCCCTCCACTAATGCCTGCAGAATCATGGTGTCACAGCCACACATCTCTCCCCCTTGCCCCAAACCCCACAAAACACTGTCTTCCTTAGGGAAGCAACATTTCAACACTGTTGTCTACACTGTGCTCTAACTTACTGTAAAGAATAATTACCTCAACTGAACATATAATTACATAGAGTTGTTTTGAGACACTCCTTCCTAACCTATATAACCTGCTTTCACTTTGAGGAGCCTTAGTAAAGCACACTAAGTAAAGATACTGAGTTTGCATGTCGGAAAGCAGGATACAAACTCTCCAAATTTCACAATATTATGGGTCCAGATTCATTTACTCATAAGCAGCAAGTGACCTCGACAGCATCAATTTAAAGACCAGGCAGCTTGAAGCTGCACATCCTTGTAAGTTGCACATCTAGATATTTTATCTTAAAAAAAACACCAAACAAAACCAAAACAAAACAGCAAAAAAAACCAACCACAAAAAAAAACCAAAATCCAAAACATCCAGTATTCAACTAGGTAGGGGCTTAACTAAGGTGCTCCCTTCACTAAACCACAGTACACAATGCAATGATCCAATGCACAGTAAGCAGCATCAGAATTACACTTTTATACCACAACAACAGAATCAACCCAACCAACACCACCACATACAACTGCAGGATGAATATTTTACCGGAAAAGATGTGACGTGGTTACATACACACAGAAATTTAGGACACACAGTTTTTGTATTATGTAAAATGTTCATCCAAAAGCTCTTGTCTTGAAGCAAACCAACTGATCTACTACTTGCTCCCTACTCTTGCTAAACCAGCAATACTTTAGGTATCTTTGCAATAAAAACCACTGTACTGTAAAGAATTCCCATATCTACATGAAAAGCCCTATACGTACACACTCATCAAAAAAATCCAAATAATGCAATCTTACCTTTTATCAAACACCTGTAACTTATTATTAAGTGAATTACAAGTAACATTCTGCTACTGTTGAATATTTAAAACATTGAAAAGATGCATTTGAATTGATGCCACTTTTCCTAATTGGAATCATCTATGAAAACTGGCCCTTTTACTAATGTCTTGTGATAGTTCACACCCAGAATCACTAAGTCCTCCTCAACTGTGTAGTAACAGTCAACATGAAGTGCATTTAGCCAAGGTAAAGGTGGAAGCACACACATTCAAGTTATGTATTATAAATCACAGTAATCAACACTGCACTTACGACTGAGTTTTAGGCTAAAGAGGACCAGAATTTGTCTTTATTTTTAACTCTGTTTGGATACTTTAGATTTACCACTTATAATCTCTTCTCCTATTGAATACATGTACCAGATTTAAAAGACTGCTCATCAGGATTAAGGGTTGAACACCAACTTCAAAGGTACAATCTTTTCAGCTCCTGTTAAGATTTTTAATTTCTCTTCCCTTAAGTTTACTGTAAATGATCAGACTGCGCCTACAAATCCCAAGAGATGACTTGAATAGCTCAGACCATCAACTTCCCCTATCCTGTGTGTAAACTCAAGTTCATCCTCACAGTATCATCCTACCCCTCAGTGAACTCATTAACTCCACATGAGCTATAAACCTACTTGTTCTATTCTTTAAATAGAATCAGCAAAAATAATATTGAATTCTAAAAAAAAAATTAAAATTTAAATTTTGTTGACCTAGTAGATTAACAAAAATTTTACAAAATAAGTTTGGTTTCATTAAAATGAAAACGGACAAAACAGACAATGATTTAGTTTTATGAGTAAGACATTAATGCCTTTAACACACTTTAGGCAGTTTAGCTCCAGACTGACATGAACTGTCAACCGCACCAAGTAGCACAATGAAGCCACACAGACTTCTAGGCCACACCACACACTACAGATTTTCTGAAGTCATATGAAGTGGGCATCAGGACCTTACCTACATGGTATTTTGTAAAGGAATCTTAAAACACACTCCATTACTTTAGAGACGTGATTTAAAAGTAAAACACATTCAGGAAGATGACTGCCTCCCCCATTTATTACTTTTGTAATAGAGCCTGAAAGTACCACCTGTCAATCAAGACTTCTACAACACATTTTGGTAAAGGCTGGAAAGAACTCCTGACATTAGGCCAGGTGACTCTTAAAATTGTGTCAACAGGTAGGAGAGCTAATTTCATAAAAAACTGACTGAAGTGGGTACTACATGCCTCATCTAGTTATCAAAGGCAAAAAAACCCTTAAAAACATCATATTACCTATATCATATTACTCAAGTTCAGCAACTTTTCTCGTTGTCAAAACAAACCCAAAACCATACCAAAACACTCCCCCAATCTACATCCAACAAATCAGAATTCGGATTTCCTCTCAAAACTTCTTTTCACAAAGAGAGTAGACTTAGAAATCCTTTCATCTCGAAACCTGAATGTTCAAGAGATTGAATTACTCCACACTAATATGAAAAAAAGTAGTTCAGACAGGCATTAATAAAACAGATGGAACTGTAACAATTCTGATATACTATTATATTGGTAATAATACAGTCAAACAAAAGGCATTGATTTACTGAACCTTAAATGCTGAAGGCTGTCAAAGCTGCACGAACCATGTATACAGTCTTAAGTCTATATAGTTGATTTATACCTCTAAGCTTTACTGAAGAAAAAGCTTTTAAGTTTTACTCACCTGACATATTTTCCCTTTTTCTTCGTTGTAACAGCACTGCCCTTTCTTTATCTAAACTCCTGTAATTAGAAAATAAATCAGTGCATCTAAGTATTAAAACAGATCTTTACAATTTCCCAATGACTATTACAGAATAAACGGTAAACTAACTCAATATTCAGATACTTAGAAAACCCGAGTTGTGCACTGTTCTGTTCCATTTTGATGTAAGGCACATACACGTATCCAAATCACTTGAAAACAAAACAAAATTTGATAGCTCAGAACAGAGACTGACAGTTGGTCCAGGGATTACAGATAAGCAGGCATTACACCATTTTCCTGCAGATTCTTCAGAACAATCATCACAATACAATACTGAACAAATATTCTATGATGACGAGGCCCAAATTACTTTTCAAAGAAAAGAACAATTTCCTGGTATTTCAAATTTTCTGAACACTTTTTTTTGGCTGTAATTAACAATCTGCAACATAAGCAACAGCAGCATTTTATACTCTACATGACAGAAACTATGATGACAGTAAGGTACAACCTGCCTACCAGAGTCAGAATAAAAAGCCATCCTTGCCATGTCATATGACTTCAAGGTGGGGAGAATGGGAGGTGGCAGTGGGGAGAGGGAGAGCACATGCAAGTACTCGTTCCAGAGCAAGAAATCCTCCAAGTGATCCCTGCAGCCTATTAGAACAGGGCCATAACCTGAGAACACTGCTGTTTAGAGTTCTTAAGGTACAACAGCCATGAAAAGAAATATGGAACGGACTGTGTATCGACACACTGCCTGAGAAAGGATCCAGGAATCGCTGCTATTTTCATATACATTTCAAGGGTTTACTCCTGCTGCCTAGTGAAGTGAAACAGTGACTACTGTGCACGAGGGAATGGAGGCTGGTAAGGCTGCCTGCCTCAGAAATGCAGCTCTTTAACTAGAATTTGTCAGGACTATTGCACATGGTCTGTTTTATCTGCTGGTTGTTAGAATGACCAATTTTGCTTTCCCCAACAACTCCTCTTTTTCACAACTCTACTCAATCCACTTTAATTCAGAATTCAAAATAAACCAAACTACTCACCTGGGTTGACAACGTTCACACAGATATATGTCAGGAATATGCTGTCTGTCAATCCCCATGCAGTCAATGTGCTGCCAAACACTTTAAGGAAAAAAAAAACAACAAACAAAACCTCAACTTTTAAGTACAATTTTAAGAACTGTGTGCACAACACACAGAAAGGAAGCTGTTATTTTTTTATTTTTTCATCATTTTTGATCTTTACTCAAATTGAATACTGCCTAGAACTGTAACTCAATCACCATCTTTGCCACCAGTGTCCCAGCTGACCCATTTTCTCTCTTGGAAACATTCCTCTAAACACCAGAAATAAAATGGTAAATTATCACTACAGAGAACAAGACAAACAAATACCCTCAGCAACAACACTTATGCTCTACATAGCAAAAAGTGTTCTGTTTTTAAACAAAAGGATTCCATTTTCTTTTAGAAATAGATATGCACTTTTATTTTTCGACACAGAAATATACACAAAGATATGGGTTTATTTACTTATCAATTTTACGAGAACATGTAAAACATACACGAGGCATGACTGATAGTACTGTTGTGCAGCACAGAAAGAGCTTTAACTGATTCCCACAGCCAGGGAACAGAGGCTGCTTGCTGAAGGCTAACCTAAAACAGTAGTTTTTACTCATCCCCACATTGCTAGAAGGATTAGGGACACAAAAATCATTATCTTCCCACTTGTGGATTTACCACAACTCTTTCCAACTCCTCACAGATAATGGCTTCTTCAAAGGAAACAGACTAACTGGTGACTGCCTACAACTGCACTGCTGAGAGGACACCTTAATATGTTTCAAAATAAGGGGCAAAGGTTATCAGAATCAAGGACCATGAGAAATTACTAACAAGCTTGTTACCTAAGCAGACAGAAAACTGGAACGCAAATTAGTGTTTTAATTAGCTGTAACAATCATGAATACACGAAGATCTAATAAATTCAGCGGCATTCATTAAGCATACTGAACATAAAAATACAGACTAATATTGAGTAGAAACATGAGATGTCTTCTCCTGTTAATTTTTCCAACTCCAAGTATTTAATAGCAGTCTTCTATTATAGTATGATCAAGTAGGTGCTTACGCATAATGAGAGAAGTTTAAACATTTAACTTCAGCTTCTCCAGTAAGAATCTAGGTTAGTCTTTTCATATTTAGTAAAAATTCTTAAAACTATGTCCTTTGAGAATCAGAGTTCTTATCAGAAAGATCACGCACAGAGAAACCAATATTTGAAAAGTTTCTTTCATATTATTTTGCATCCTTCAAGTTACCAGATTTACATACACACAATTCACCAAGATGCTTTATTAGTACATGCAAATGAAGTGATCCCTTGGTCTTCGTTTTATCATAGTAACAAACAACCTGGACAAAATACCAGAGAGACATCCTTTTCAGAGGGGAAAAAAGATATGCCCTTATTAAGCTGCAGCGCACACTTAAAGGCATGAACAAAAGAAAGAGTAGTCAAGACAGACTGGAATAAAGTATAGAATACTCACTGGCCTTAATCAGCTATCTTACCTATTAGAAAACCACATAACCCACAAACACTTTTTTGATGGAAGGAAATTCCCTGTCCCTCGACATAATTATAACATCATTTAGTTACACTTCCTTTCAGTGCAGCTTGAAGTTTTAAGTAATTTCTACCTTTTAAATTATTTTAATATTCATTACCTGCATTTGTCACAACAGATCATATATCCATCATCATGTGTAAAGCCACAAATGCATCTGGTAATATCAGTTCCATAGCTTCCATCCTCTGACGTACTGATGGTAGTAGCACTGGAGGTTTCATCGAAGTTGGGAGTGGTAAATATGCCTACTTCATTCTTGCTTATAAGCACTGATGGAGGAGGAGAAGCTGGAGGCGTTGGAGGAGGCCGAGCACCATAGTTATGGTCCTAGATTTTTGTTAAAAGATAAGTTATAGTAACTCATAAATGTTCATACACTGATGGTTATTCAAGCCCAAGTGTATGAATTCACTTGGCAAAGAACTTCAGAGAGTTATTTTTTAGTAAAAGTCAATCTTATTTTCTAACTTCTTAACTGTTTAACATTTAAGTCCACTATGTTCTGTATTCTCCTTCTAATCAACCATCTTTAGTCAACCTACCCAGCTCCCAGTAAGATATAGAAATATAAACATGAATCAGTTTTTCCAGCTAAGAACAGCAGATTTTACAAAATACATTTTGTACAGAATACTTAGCACAAAACTTACTGCATAGGGCAAACCAATGTAACTGTGGGAATGCGAGCTGCTGGTATACAACTGGTGCGGATAACTGTTCGATTTTTCAACTACCACAGGGCTAGCTTCTACAGATTCTGGTCTGCAAAGCAAAAGACAGATGAACAACAAATGTAATTAATATGTAATTTATATTAATAAATCGGAGGTTTTGCTGCACAACTTCTAATTAATTCCCTTCTGATTCTGTTTGAAGGCACATGTAGGGGCAGGAACAAACTTGCACCCTCCTGACAATCCCCTCACTCAAGAAAAAAAACAAACCAAACAACCAAAAAAACCAAGAGTGGTAACAGGAAAAAAAAAACCCAAACCACACTGAGCAGTAATAGAATCTGCAGAAAGGAATTCTGACTGAGGACTGAAGCTGTAATTCCAAGCACTGCTCACGGATAGAGCCCTGCAGTGACACACAGCGGCAGTGAGAGGACAACACCCGCACCTACTGTTTCCACAAGCAGGAATCCTAACTAGGGCAAATCTATCTAAACAAGGTAGTTTCTATCGATTTATCTTTGAATAGAAAGAAGAAAAAAGTGCTAACAATTTGTGAGAGAAGATTTTGTAATCAAAGGCAGTGCCTTCTTCAATATACAAACTATGTTTCATATACACTAAACCGCAACATGAAAGACAGGAAAGATAAAGGATACTAAGACAGGAACAGACAATTCGAGCACAAGAAATTATACCTTCATTATCTTTCTTCAGCAGTTACACATTCATGTGTGCATGCAAGCATACTCTCATCACTGAGAGAGTCTGCAGCTTTTTCACTGCACCATATAATTCAATCACAGTAGGACAAATGAATTCAGGTTACCCAAAGTGTTTGCTTGTTTGTTTTGTACACTGAAAGGCACAGCAAAATATCAACATCTAAAACTGAAGTGGCTTTGACTCCCATCACAAATCAGGCCTGGTTCACTTTTCTAATTTTATTTTTATTACAAGTGAAGTCTATTTCCCATCACATATATCTTACTTATTTCTGGAGCTGATTTTGAAAACAAACTTCGTATTTCTGAAAAAGAACTGATACTGATTTTTTTCTTAGACAATAAAATATTCAATAGAGGCTTTGTTATGCCATGAAGCCATACTAGTTTGATTTAAAGGACACCAGCAACTTAACATTTGTTGGTAACATTTTTTGTAAAAATATAATTAATTATTAGCTTTCTCAAAACAAAATACAGTATTTTGACACCTACTAGAAAGTGTTCTACTAAAGGTTTTGGTAGCCCCTTCCTTCTTATGAGCTTTTCCCCATGGGAGATTACTACATAACAGAATTGTTTAAAAAAAAAAAAACAAACAAACAAACAAACAAGCAAAAAAAAAAAAACTAGTTAAAAGCACTAGCAGGTAAAGACTTCAGTTTCTGGAGTCCAAAAAACCCCCCCTTTTTCAAAAGATCAGTGTCTCCAACCGTCATCAGCTGCTTTTTTAGAGAGTGAGCACATGAGCACAAATAATATGAAGCACTAACATTAAAAATACAACTTCTGACTAGAGGGAGACTAACTCTGACACCTGCTCTTCATTATCTCAGAAACCCCAAAAAATCCTTATTTACTTTCTTATACCACTTCACAACTTGAAAATATGATTTCATTTGGAGTTTGCTGGAATTAGCTTCTAGAAGCAACCCAGAACTTGCCAGGTTTATAAAAACCATTACTAAGAAAACCACAAAAGATGAAAAAGCTGTGCCTTTCCAGCCAATTTGCCTTCACCAACGTAACACATTTGTGTGGTAATGATACATCTGTCACCCAGTTAATCCTTCTGATGATCAAGCCTAACAAAATGCCACTGAATGAGGCATCAGCTACCCTCCATCATGGCTAGGGCAGAAATCAAGTTCTTCTTCTCCAATACATGAGGGTCTTGACCACTGCATTGTTTCTACTGCTGTTCTTCACCATCTCCTGAACAGGACAAGTGGTTAAGAGTTACTCACTCTGCCTTCAGTGCTCAGCCTCGGTCTTGTTGGGAAATACTCAGTTTTCAGAGCAGGAAGGCTTACTGATACAGGACAGGCAGGGGGAATTCTGGTACAATCCACCCTTCAGCAATGCCACAATTAATTTAGGAGAACTTCCTTCATTAAAAGTAAGTATTACTATGACCTAAATATCAGCTACTTTAATACAGGAATATGCAGTGAAGATGCCAGAATGGAAGCGTCCTAAAAAGAGAGGTCGTGTATTTCACCTACTATCTAAAAAAATTGAAAAGATACTCCAAATCTCTTGCAAAATCTGAGGCAAGAGAGTACAGCCTCCTCCCTAAATCCATTTCTACCTACTCTAGCAATTTATAAACCACTTAAGAGAACAAAGTTTAATATTTAGAGGCGTAAGAGTTGTGGGTAGAAGAAGCATTAGGCTTCTAAAACCAAAATACATATATCTATCTTCAACTATTTAAATACTCATAAAACAGATTCAGATCACAAGGCTAATAAGGAGAAAGCACAGCTTTACTTGAACCAGGAGAACCAGAAAAACAGTGGGAGAAAAATCAGGTGATACAGAAAGGCATTTCAGTATTACATAAGAGTTGTAACAAATACAAATTTAGAGCAAAATCAGCTTATCTGGGGGGCACAGATACTACTTTAATTTATAAGAGATGCTCACCAGGGCTCTGAACATAACTGATGCTGTTCCGTTTATCCACTACACTACACTGGGGTGGGGAAGGAGGTGGCAGAGCATTCACTGAAGCCAGAAATTAACCACCATAGGTTTCCTTTACAGTCAATAGAAAAGTGATAAGGATCCCATAAGCAGTACAGAATGAGTATCATTTCTCCAGAGAACCACACACAGAAGTAACTGTGGCAGACAGATCACTAATTCCTTAACATCCCTGTTGTGCCCACCATGTGCATGACCTTAAAACAGAAAACACACCTTCTATACTATCGTTTGTTCAAAGGTCAAACCCTTCTTCTGAAAGGGGCATCTCAGAACTGGACATGTAGTGAAGGAATGCCTCTTGGTAAAACATTTAATTGTACAGATGATTAAAGCATGAGATACAAGTTAATTTAAAAATCAGGTTTTAAATTTTTGGGGGGTTCAAGTAGCAGGGCCCAGGCAGCAAGGCAAAACTACTGTACTGTACACATCCTGCCCCTCACAATCTCACCACGGGCGGTCTTACAGACATCCCAAAAAGCAAGTTTTCAGGAAGAAAAGTGTAAGCGTTCACATCTGTGAAACCACTACAAGGTTTTCCTTGCTTGCATTTTTGGACATAAGCCAGTTCTGTAACAGATTGAGGTACTAAGCCTGTCAGCCTTCTGGTCATACCACATTTTTCAGTTTCACCTCAAACAACTACAGTCTCAAGTGTCTAAAAAGGCAGATATTTATGTTATTTTTGATATTCATCAAAACTAAAGTGTTTGCATTACAATATATCTGAAGTTTGACCAAAATACTAATATTATTTCCTAAAACAATCATTACTGTAATAAACTGACCCTCCTATTTTGCTAAAGTATCGTATATACTTGTTAAGCACTGTGGTTAGCAATTAAAAGCTGTGCAAAATATTCACAAAGAACAAAATTAAATGCTCCTGGGCTGCAATGATTTCAGAGATTCCTGTAACTTGCAAACAGGAACATAGTATTTTATCAAATCAATTAAAAAAGGAGAGATGTCTGTATTTAAAAAACCCCAAGAAACAAAACTTCACAGGATATTCACTCTGCAAGTGAAACAACTCATGTTCAGGGTCATTTCTGCATGTTGTCAGCAGATGGCATTAGTGAGAAATTAAAAGCAACACACAAAAGCAGTTTACCAAAACAGTTTCTACAAGCTTACACTTAACCTATACTAAGGGAATCAACTGTCAAAGATTAGAAGCAATTCTTCCCTAAAAAGTGATCTCCACCACCCCATTCCTTTTAAATACTGCTTTGTTTCTGACCATTTAATAATTTTTTTTAAAAAGTATGCCATTTTTGACTAATAGCCAATATACAATTATTCCTTAGAATTTGGGGCTATTAACAACTTCTACAGAATGTAGGTCTTCAAATGGGAAACAAAATCTCATTAAAACTAAAATATTCAAAGGCAAGTGGGTATCCAAGCTTTAGGCTATGAACACTTAACTAACAGTACTTCCTGAAAACGTGTCAGAACTCCAAATGGAATCTTCTGCTTTCACACATGCTTCAGCAACAACAATCTGCCACATGCCAGTTGATAAGGTCTGATTTTCAAGTTCAGGTTTGTTTTCCATTTGTACTGGCACACCTGAGTGCTATCTGGCTGAAGGTCATCGCAGATAAAGGAATACAGTATTTTTTGCATGACACTTCATCTATCCAAACACATCTGTCAGGCTTCAACACCCGGCCACCAAACAAGCACTGCTTCTCTACCAGGGAGTTGGTTCTGCTACCTAAGCACCTTGTAGCAGGCCCTGCAAGTACAGGCTGGCCCGATATCATCTGTATGTAAGACTGTAACAATGCTCATGATTTTTTCTTAGGGATACTGAACTAAACACAGTGATCTGCACACTCTGACTGTGAGGTTTATTATACAGGCCTTCTCTCTAAAAAACATATACAGATATTAAAACCAGAAAAACAGTACCATCAATGGCATTTCCCAATATGTAGCTTATACTCGTGCTCTAAGCTACACTTATACTCTCTGCAGTCAGGAAGCACATTTTGAAGCTTCTGAAATGGCTGGTTCTGCTACTGGTCCTTACCAGTAAGAAGTCACACATATTCATCTTCAGTAAGATCTACAAATTAAAGCCAAATATGTGTTCTGACTACTGCAGCATTATAATCATCTATCTGGAGATCCCACTTAAATACACATAAGAAACAGGAGTATTTCATCCAATTTTTAAGATGTTTAAACCTTTTAATAAGTTATTCTCTACATACCTACTTGCTACAATTATTAAAATAATATGTGAAACTATTCATCACATAAACTATCCACTTTTTTAAGAGGCTTATGCCTTGGTTCAAAGCATAGGGCAAAATCTTTTAGCAGGGGCGGTACTAAACAAAGAGCATTTTCCTGGGCTCCTTCTCATGCATAATCGGGTTTGCCACTCCCCCATTCTTGTGTTTGCTCATGCTTCAGCAACTGATGAAGCAATATCAGACCTGCCACTCAGTGGAGAAATTCCAACTCTTCCCTCGTGGAAGAATCCCAGAACTTGCTCAAAGACCATCTCTGACTGTTATTAATACAATCTATATACAACATGCTACTTTCTGAAATGAAAGTGTACCATAAAAAAAAGATATAAATCATACAGATGGTGATAAAAAAGGTTTATGACCGTGTAAACTAGTAGGTTAGGGACACACCTCCATGTCACACTTCTTTGGACACTGACATGGCTCTTGAATCAGCGTAAGCCAATCATGCATCTACTACACATATTTCAGTGTAAGTACAGCAGAGATGATAAGAATTAATCTAACTGGTAACAGTCACTTAATATCTGAAGAAAAGCAGTTCCTAACTGGGTTGCTCTGCCACGGTATCAAGCAAATAACACACTGTGAACTGTATTTTGTTTATACTGACAACTACATTTATTTATTTTCATTTCAGCATGGCAGGCTGTGTCTGCAAGGAATGTCAGCAACCTCGGGAATCATGACCTTCTCTAAACATAAAAGAAAAGTACAGGAAAAGATAACGAAAAGAGCTGTGAACAGTTCACTTAAGTTAAAAAGCTTCTGCACCAAGGTAATTAGTATTCGTGGCATGAAGAGATAAACATTAAAAATTTAATGTGACAAAAACCTGAACTGTAAATTCTTGGTTCTCTTCAGAGAAATAGTGCAAACTTAGAATAGCCTTATATATAACTCGAAATACAGGAGAGAAATATCCCTTTTAAAAGCCGTTAAAGGGTTCTGTTCAAACTTTCCTTCAAAAGTTTGGAAGAAAAACACTTCTTAAACAAATTAATACTGCTTAGCACATGCTCTCAACCAAAGATTGAGTGCAAGCTATTGAAACTTGTGTTATCCAATACACCTGTTCAAATGTTTTATATTTATAAGAAACTCTCAAGCATGTATGTAAACTAGAAGTCTAACCCATTTTTTCAGTATCTAATGCAAGCAAATGTATGTTTGTGGCAACCAAAGACAGGGAGCCTTTAACATTACTACAGAAAGGCTCAGAGGAAGGATACGAGTAACACCATCTCAAGTGATGAAAAAAAACAAACCAAAACCCAATTCAATACAAATCATGAATTTCACATTTCTGATGAGAAATTAATGTTGGTTTTTTCATATCTATATGCAAAGAACTATATGAGATTGTCTGTGGCTTACACGAACTATTCTGATCTTTAGCGTCATTTGACACCCAACTCTCTTCCCCACAAAACCTTGCCAATCATGCACTCTACTAATGCAAAAGCAGCAATCAGTGATCAACAATACCTAAAGTGCAGCCATCAGTACCTAAACTCTGGCCCATCAATACTCGGGGGAGGGGATGGGGGGGTGGTGGCAGAACCATCACAACACAAAAAAACCTCCGACAAAACAAAGTAACAGAAAAATTCACAAGTCACCCTCCCAGTCCCCTAAAATGCAGAAATTCACTACATTTATTTCATGCAAAGCAGAGTTTACTGAATTCAGGATTTCACTGGCTCTGTTAACCCTTTACACACGCTTACTAAGTAAATGAATAACAAGTGAATTTCTATCAGCTTTCCGATTAGAAATAACTTTACGAAGACATGGTAATAACTAATTAATCTAGGCCTTCAATTTTCATAAATAAAAGGTACCCTTGTCTCAATTACTCCTACTGTTTTGCACACATTACCTTTTTAACATGCAAAGTCAAAAATATTTTTTACACAGTTAAAAAGGAAACTGAAATGTCAAGTACTTTAAGCATGAAAAACAAAACAAGTAGCATCTTTATTTCTCAGTCTGATGAGCAAGAAAAACATGCATCTGCAGCAAAGTTTAGCTTCTCTGCTTTGCTCCCCCTGAAGAAGAAGAAACTAACTTAAGAATAAAGTCACAGTTATTAACTTAAGTAATTAAAGATTCAATAAAACTAAGGACACACATACGTTCTCTCCAACTGTGTTCAAAAAACACTCAGAAGAAAAAGATAAAAATAATTTTGAAATACGTAAGTAAACTTACAAATCACGTTCATATACTTACTCTGAGCCTGCAGCCATTTCCAAATAAGAAGTATCTGCTGTGTCAACCCCCAATGGGATCACTATGCTCATGACGTTCGTTTCTGATAAATTCGATTACTACGGAGTCCTATGCATTGGTATCCAAAACACTGGGGCATGCCAGCCACAGTGCTCATTGCAAACATCTAAGTGCATCCACAAACCCTGCCAAAAACAAAACAAAACATGCAGGAGACTCAGTCAGTTCATTTTAAAACCAGGCAATTTTACATCACATTAATTTTAATAAAGAATTTATCACTCGTATCTGCCACAATTATTTCATTAGTTTTATCTTACACAAGCAAAAGGAAAGGAAAACATTGAATTTCAATCATCTTGAAAAGTTAACTTCAAATACACTTCTTTTAAGACCGTGATGATCTTAACGACTGAACTTAAAAATATTACAAACTGACAAAAAATATTATCATTCAAATTTGTGATTAAAGCCCCCAGCATATTCAGGGAGATGACAGAGACTCACTTTATGGCAGATTTACCAAACATGAAGTACATCTGCTTACAGCCCTACGCTGTCAAAGCCCAGTTGCTATACACCTTTCAACAAAAAACTGGTTATAGAATTTTTCAAGCAGGTCTTAGACAGCATTGTTCACTTTTACTTTGTACTTTAAAAAAAAAAACCACAACTACTTAATGTCTTAACTTCCATTCAGTATTTTTTAAAGCAATATTCGTCCTAATGATTCACAATTATGAAAAAATTTCCATCTTATTTTAATAGATTGCCATTAGAAGATATTACACTGTTTTGGTGTCGCTTTTAGAATTTATTTTTCAAGTATTAAAATAAAAAGAATCAGTAGCAGTTTTTAATTGTAGAGCAAAGCTACAATCCGCTTGACTTGCACAAGCACAAGGATTGCCGGTTACTATCCGTCTCCCACTTCTCTTAGTGCACAAGGCAGAACAACCAGACAAATACAGGAGATGTAAAAAGCACCTCAGCTATTCACAGATTAGTAAACTAATGCACTTTTACACACCAACACAGATAAGGCTTTCCACAAGTGACTAGATAACTGAAGTAAAATAGCCCAATAACTTCAGTACTTGCATAATGAGTAATTGCAAACTCCTTCCAAGATGTCAAAATTGCAAGAACTCACACGATTCATTTGCAATGAAGCACATACAGTGCCTACTAAATACACTCATACGCCAAAGTGTAGTATCTTAGCTGAAGTCTACAAAAGCCCAACAGTTTTGAGATCAACATACTTTAACATACTTATCCTTGCCAAACACTAGATTGCCAAGAAAAAACTAACAAGCCCCTGGTGTAAAATGGACTTCAGACAAGCATTGCGGAATTACATTTGATTTCCTCAGAATGATGAAGTGGCACGTACAAGGCATCTCTAAAGTGTGAGATGGTAGCAAGTCTTCATCTGACCTCCTAAATTCTGTAACACGACTGAAGTTTGGCAATTAACATAAAAACATGCAGAGATGTTTGAAGTGCCTAAACCTACAGTTCATTCCCCTTCTAGACAGGAAAAGTTGTGTTTTGGTCCTATTACATGAGCCACCAAACACAATGAACTGGAAAGCAATCAGGCCACCAACCAACGTAGAAGTATTTTGCTCTCCTCATTTAAACACTGAGCATTTTCTTACTAAATACCACAAATAAAAAACTGTATCACTAGCTATGAATAAAAGTAAGAAAAAACATACTATTTTCATGAATAAGCAGAAAGAAAACCCTGCTAAACCAAAAGCAGCTACTGAGTATTTTTAGTAGCAGGCATGAAAAAACCCCAAGCCCCTCCCAACAGTTTAAGTGAGCACTCCTTCTGCCACCATATAGGTTCCTCTACTTGTGGGGTGGGACTCTGAAGAGCCATACCTACAACTTACAGGAAACATCAACTTACCATTTAGTTCCCTTCTTCTAAAAAGAGTAAAATATATACCCAATAACTGAAAGGAAACCATGCCATTTTTAAAGTCCAGGTAAATCAGCTACCCCAGGGTTATGGGTTGTTCCATTACCATCTGCAGAGTGACTTCTGCTAACAACGCATAATGGAGTTTTTATTTTATACCTCTTACTAGATAATTCAAAAAAAGCAGTTTTAGTGTTTCAAAGTAGGTCCAAAAGACATATTGGACATCGCTGCCTGGGATCGAGATCATCACTTAAGATTGCTTTTGGCCATGGTGTGTTTTTTTTAACAGCATTTTCTTTAGACACTTCTGGTCAGGTAGAGTAACAACTGGAAATTAATGTAGGCAAAAACACCCAGGAGACTAATGGAAGAAAGAACATGCTTAGACAGCTGTCTCATGGGCTATGACATCTCCAAACTTACCTAAAAACAACTGAAGTTACCCAATCATTCTATATTCAAGTGACCTCCACTGTCAATGCAGAAAGAAGAGATCTGGTTACCAAATCTGAGAATCAAGTGAAATTTGGCATCTTTCTTAGAAGTAATACAGAAAAAGAAGAGCTATACGTATTTTTTAGAGCTATGTATAGATTGGGAATTAATTGCTAATGCATTGCTCAATTAATGGCAATCTCTGACAAAGCAAATACATCACCATTATTAAAAAAAAAAAAAAAGGGAAAAAAAAGGAAGCAGAACATGATGGTAATATTACTTCATTATTTTTTACCACCATCTTCATCATACACACAAAACCCTCTAACGTTTTTCCTTTTCTACAGTTAAGTATGGGAGAATGGAGTCAGTCACCTGCTCGAAATACCTACACAGCCAAGTTAATTCAAACGAATACTGCTCATTATTTGTGAGAAGCCATCCCCAACAAATGCCTCTAATGGGGGTGGGAGGGATCTAGGATAAATTAATTACACTACACCCACTTATTACACAGAACTGTGACCTTATATATAGGCCATCCATTTATGAACACCGCAGTGATATCAAATTGAGGATGATGGAAAACAATTATTTTCGGTCAAGTCAGAACCAGAAGCATTGTCATGACATACCAAAATATTCCCAGTATTTTTATAACTTCAGAAAGAACACAACCATGGGGGAACTTTATCTATCTTAAAAGTGACTGCTTATCCTTTGAAGCTTGATATTTTAGATGAGTCATAAAATACTATCTGCTGTCATAATTTGGTACTTTCCAATTTCTGCAAGTACCCAACTATTTCAAGTAGTTATTCTTTCAGAACTCTGACAATCCGTCATCCATGGCCTTTAAGAAACTGTTTTCATCAGTGCATCCATTTACATAATTGGCCAAGAGTAGAAAGAAGGGTGCTACAAAAGTAGTCTTCCTATAATCCAAGCAGTTTATACACAATTTACTGTTTAAAAAAAGTCTTTCTTCAACACTACATGAATCTGAATGTTCGGAATACCACGCTGGTTTGTCCAGTTAATTTCAGGATCATATAGCCACATTAAAAGCCACAATATAAAAACTGCTGGGCCAAAGTTCATTGATCAGATCTTTACTGGGCAAAGTAACTCATGTACTGTACCCTAATTGACAAGAGTACAGGTCCTCCAATTTTGTTCTGGTCTACTCTATTCTTTTAGTGATAATACACTCTAAGCTTTGAAGAATTTTGGAATTTCTCAGATTCATCAAATTTTCCCATTATCACCATACCAGTTCAGCTTTATTATGGAAAAAAATATTCCTTATTCAAATTAATTTTGATTTTATTTAATTGCAGTAAAAGTTTATCTTGCTCTAATAGTACAATTTTCATCTTAAAACCCAAAAAACTTTCTGTTGAATGTGGTTAAACCACTTATTTTGTGCAAGATCAACCTTCTGCATGAAACTCATCACACTTCACCATTCAATCACATTGGTTTACACTTTCTATGGCACGTTTTCTCTCTAGAGAATACAAAGGGGCTTCTTGACTTAACGGCTGTATCAAGTCTAAAAAAAGCCTCACCAAACTTTTCATTATCCACTTTATGACACTTTTTTTAAAATTAATTGTGCTCTAACAACAGAAGTGTAAGAGCACAATACTTTCCAAAAATATTCATCTCTGTGGCTTTGTACAGAGAACATAATTTATGCATTAAACAACAGAAAATAACTTACATATTATCCCTGAGGTATTCCACTTACAACATTAATCTCTGGTCTCACAAAGACTACATAATTCCTTTGTCACGTCCCTCTAAGATCAACTGTGTCACATGAGAAGAGAAAACCTTTTCACTGGTACAGAGAGGAGGAAAAAACTCAAATACAGAGGGTTCAGCTCTTGAATCAGAAGGTAAACTGGTAATCACCTGAAGCTACATCAGTAGTTTTGAACCTAATCATACACGACCCCAAACATTCAAAACAAAACCCACTGGCCATGCTCAGATGCTGGCAGAGGGAACTCCAGGCCTGCTTATCAATATTATCCTTCTCCTCCTACTTTCTTCTTATAGGACCATCAAAATCTACACAACAGACTCAGGAAACAAGCAGATGACAGATCACCTAAAGCACACTTGAAAAATAAGAACCTGGAAGTGTAGCCAAACTGTCCAGATGACTCCAACAAGGTTTCATAATCCCAGCTATCAATCATCCTCTAAGTGTCAAGAGTCCAGGCAAATTCTTCCAATGCATTTTACATGTAAGTTTCTTTTTGTTTCTTTTAAATTTTTACCCCCAAGAAGGCAGAAAAATATTTTTTTTCAACATTCACCTACTTTCACTTGTATTTTTTTATAGATTCAGAAACTGAGTTCCCAGTACTCACACTGAAACAGAAAGCAACAATATAAATCTGCTCAGAGAACTCTAACTTACCTTTATTTTTACTAATCATGAAGCATATTTTTCAAGCCAGAAGACACCCAGCAGTACTTGCTATACTGTGAAAGGTACAGTCATGTGCTACACATGTAGCTCACCTCTGCAAGACATTTAACCTTTTTTAAGAAAGGAGAAGAAAGAGGAAATAGGACTAAGAAGCCTCCTGGACCCCATACTGTATCTCTAAGAATCCTAAAGCTCTCATCTAGGCACACAGACGCAAAACTTTTCATAAAAATCAAAGGTAAGAGGTAGTTTCACCACCAGTAACAACTTGTTTGCCTTGATGAAAAAAAAATTCCTAAAGAAACATTAATATATCAAGATAATATTACTTAATATTTTTATTACAATACAGTGGGGTTTTTAATCCACATTTACCTCTAACACTACAAAAAACAAAGTGGGGAAAAAAATTAATGGAGGCTGGGTTTACTATACTTATTCATATATCTGACAGCTTTTTACAGACAGTGTCACTGTTGCTTGTTTTTCATTTGCCATTAATCAATTCTCAGATTCTGCTGTCATGTGACAAATATGAAAAGGAAACAGCATATAAAAGTTACTGAAAATACATCTACTACAGAAATTAGGAATAACGTTCAAGCCAAGGGGCAATATAACATTTGTTTTCTAATTTATAAAGGGACATCAGTGAAGTCATGAACTGAGCTTATGATTTAAATTACATCCTAGCTCAAATCTAAGTATTTTCTCACCTACACAGAAGACTACACTAATTTGATTACTAAACCTCTTCAAGTTTCTCTCATCACTAGGCATTACAGAAATACTGAGTCTTTTTGTTACTGTTTTTATGACTTCAATATACATCTGAAGTTCTCCAAGAATTTTTTTTCTGCCAATTCCACCCATCAGTCACCACTCGTCGACAATCACATTTATAGTTTAGATGTTTCAGGACTTGGGAGATTTTATCACAGAGCGTCTCTGCAAAGAGAATTACCAGGGCCTCCCTAAACACAGAAGTTTAAGGAGAAAAATCTAATTATAATTAGCCTATAACTAGGCTATTTAATGAGATGAAACCGTGCTGGTTTAAGGTAAATTATTATTTAGATTTTATACTGATGCATGCAACTTTACCTCAAAGTCCTTACCTAACATCACTACAGAAATATTAATATACTAACCAAAATACCATCTCTATACTCCATCTACTCTGTATTTTCACAAAGTCCATGTAAAAAATACACATAAGTAGAGCTGAAAAAAAAAAAATCAAAACTTTCTCACCTATGTATGACAACTATCTTACCCTTAAACCAAATGATATGACTTTAAATACATATTAAAAACACATAAAAGGTGGAAGTGATAATTTACCCATCTATAGTAAACTGAGTAACTGAAATGTCTGAGAATAATTATCAGTCCTGACCACATAAAAAGTTACAGCCTTATGCAGTTCCCAACTTACATAGCAATGGGCAGTGCACCTCATGGTTAAGCAGTGCTGGTTTCCCCTGAGCACAAGTACAGAAGAGGCTCTCTTTCCTAAACTGAGAGTACTGGCAACTCCCTTGCCTCATACCCTTACAATCCAGGCAAGAAATCAGTAACCACTTCCTGGAGCAGCACTATCAGAATACACAGAGTGCACATAAAGGCTCATTTCCACAGGATGCGTACAACTCTTCAGGGAATTAACATGAAACAACCAACCAGACTCGTATAGTAAAGTTTCCACTCGAGCACTGACCAAGACCAGACTTACAGATAAAAGAAAAACAGTTAAAACACCAACTATCTGCACGACAGTCTTGAGTCAAGCAAGACCCTCCAGTTGAACCAGCACACAATGCTAATCCAGTTGTAACTTCAAGTCAACTGGAACGTAAAAGCAATCTACAGCACTAAGCCCAAACCAAAACTCTTAACTTCCATTTGCTCCCAGTAGAAAATTCATGGTACTGTGAGCCCCCGCTGGCTCCAGAGTTACAAAGGATCACTCCAAAACTAATTAATTTCCCACCTCAACAGGGTCTTTCAGGCAAAATGCAAAGATTTCCAAAATAATACTACTGCTTTCAGACAGTAATATTGTGTTAATTCTGATTTCTGCAGATCTTAGTGTTACTTACTAATACAAGTCATCTAAGGTAATAGAGACAGATGACCAAAAGGTTCTCTTTTATTGTGTTTTATTACCACAGCATGCATCTTTTACATGTAAGTTGCATTTACTGAGAATGCAACACAATCATTCTCCTTCTCCCTCCCTCTGATTACATCATATGTGTACACATTTTGCAATCGTGAGCAAAAGCAATTGTTGTCATGCTTTCCTTCACACTTACATGCCAACAATTTTAACCCGTGGTCCTGGGAACCACCCTTGCCCACAAGAAATCCACAGGAATGGATGGAAGCGAAGTTGATGCACCTATGCCCTAGCACAACCTACACAGGAGAAATTTAAGTAACAGTGCACATATCAAGAGTTTGTCAGAGTCCACACACTGCGAAAACTACTGTCCTGAACTGCCACAGAGCCAACAATCTGAGCTTTCCTACTTGGCTTCCCTGCCTATGGGTTTTTTTGTTTGTTTAGTTCCTTTTTGGTTTTTTATTTAAACTTTTTTTTTTAATTGGGGGACGAAAGAGAGTAAAACATTAAGATTTTACTAGATGAAACTGGATGTTTTCCTAAACTGCTACTTTTTGCTACTGCTCTGAGCATTCATGTCCACACACTAGTTGGGCTATTTGCAAAAATAGCAATAGAAACTGATATTTTAATGGTATCCTCAATATCCTTCAAATAGTGAAGGACAGGGTGCATGTAGATGTATATATATATCCATGTAGCAGCACACAAATCCGGAAAAAATATGCAGCATATATATAGATAGCATAAATACACCTATCAAAGTAACCAATATTTATTCATTGCTGTCCTTTTCTAAGGAGGTAACATCTTTAAATCAGACTAAAAGCAGAATGCATGAATAAATGACTAATCTTACCCAGAGGAAGTTTTCTCTGTTTCCCCTGACAGGCTCCACAACTGTACAGATTTTGCTAACAGATCAGGACAGATATCCAACTTCCCAGTGTTACACCACTGCAGCTGCAGTATGAACTATGCAGGCTTAGAAACAACTCTGAGTCCAAATTCAGACCTTTGCTATTGTTTGCTGCTGCTTTCTACGATAACAGGTAAGCTAGCAGTTTACTTCTAGTTTGTGCTGAGGCAAAAAAGAAAGGGGAGTAGAGAAAATAAGACAGAGCAGGCACACTCAAATATATAAATTCGGACCTATTAATGACCAACTCCTGCAAATCATACAGAAGAAACAACCTGTTCTAAAAAAATCAGATTTCACGTGTATTTTGTAGTTTGTGCCCAAATTTTCCCACTGACCTATATACCTCTCACAGCAGTTATCTTCCTCCTCATCTTCCTCATCACAGTATTAACTGCTTCTAGCCTCACTCACAAGGCCCTCAATAACCTGCTATGCTGTCCACAGCACACAGTCAACAATCACACATTCATCTAACGTCCTTCTCAAGTGCCCTGTCAGACAGCCAAAAACCCCAAAAAACCCACCTGTTATGTCCTGGTTTGAAGTTACACACATGACTGATAATGGGTAAAATCATTATGCTTCCTCTCCCAGCTTCTCCCAGGACACTGCTCAGAGATGCTGCCATCCCTTTTTGGATTTTCATTAAGCTTTAGGTTGCTCAATGGTACTAAGTTCCTAACCCTACCAAGTTTCTGTTTTATTACATTACAGGTTGTATGACGCAGACCTAGTTATTATCAGACCAACTTGTTAAGAAACACTGCTACTACAACTAACTACAAGGTAGGACTCCTCCAACTTTGTTTTTGAAACAGTGCCAATACAGAGTAAGGGCAAGCACAGTGAATTAACGAGTTCATTAGCACAGAATCACAGAACAGCTTGGGTTAGGAGAGACCTGAAAGATCATTAAATTCCAACCCCACTGCCATGGGCAGGGATGCCTTCCACTACATCAGGTTGCTCAGGGCCCCATCCAACCTGGCCTTTAACACTTCCAGGGATGGGGCATCCACAGCTTCTCTGGGCAACTCATTTTGGCCTACTTATGAACATTGTGAGACAAATGCAGGACTTTAAATTCGAAGACTTTGGAATGACAGCTAAACTTCGTGAACTGGTCCTGAGTTTGGGATCTAGAACAAAGAAACAAAACCCCTGCCTGCTCCATGGTATCCAAGTTACGCATAACAGCCTTGAGTACCAACTCTTCAGCACACAGGTCATGCATTACACTGACTCCAGCCTGTGAAAAGGAAGCCACCCTTTCAAGTATAAACCCAGACTCATTCTGCCAGTTTAGCTAAGTTTCTGCCATACAGAAAAGCTGGTTTCCACTGGAGGTAGGCTACCTTCCTTATACTATCTGGTCCAGCAGTGCTGCTCTTGTGCATTCTGATGATGGAAAGCGACGTCTCTTCCTCAAATGTTTATGCCAGTCCCTTAAAACATGGAAGACTTGCCCTTACCTCTTCTCTCTCTTCACTCCTTTTCTTCTCTCAGTGGAAGTTAGACAAAATATGGGACTAGGAAGAGAAAGAGAATGAGTGATAGAAGGGAAATAAAAAAAGCAGTTACAGAAAGCGTAAGAATTAGTTTATTGAACAGAAACCAAAGAAGCAGTAAGCAGAGGTATACAAATGTCATGCTTAGAGATTTTAGACATTGCATTTACAGAACTCAATGCCCAAGATTGACAATTACCTGCCAACTGCTTGATGTCTTTAAGTTTACTAAAGACCTGCAGTACTTTGTAAAATAAACAATACACACAAAGACCTTTCCACTCAAAAATCAGTTATTTGAGCTGGAGAGTCAAGGAATTGCAAAATCCAAAACAAATACCACAGTTCAGAAGAGTAAGAGAAAAAAAATTACTTTTTGATAGCAATATTGCTTATTGCTTAGAGAGGTATATATTAGCTACCTAACATTAGCATGCTATAGTATATCAACAACAATTCAAAAGTTAAGAAAACAAGTAGTTTCCCAGTAAAAAGACCTTGGTTTCAAGTCATTTTTTGTGTCAGCTATTTTACTCCAAACGTTTATTCCTCCATCACAAAATGATTAAACTTAGACAAAATGCCTTTGACTTACCAATTACTCACCAAGAAAACATTTACAGCTATTACCTTAAGCTATTATTCTTGACAAACATCTGAATATATAAAGCATTTATGCAAGCATATTCAGTCCACATTCTGTAAGAATGTAAGTCATGCCTACAACTGTAAGGGCTAAGTAAACTTATTTTTTATTAAATAGAACAGTATACCTCATGGTGATTCAATCACTGGAAGCATTCAGTCACCAATATTCCCTCAAGAAGTAAGGCTTTTGAGGTGCAAAAACATGTGGCTAAACATATGTATTTGTGTTACCTTCAACAATCTAAATATTTTGCCAGCTTCATGATATCAAATGAACTAATTAATTTATTTTGTCTGTGCTGCTTAGTAAGATGGGGGAGTCTCTTGTAATTATTAGCTACCTACTACAGAAGTAGTAAATTTTTTATTATAAGTCTGACATTTTAGCTGAGCATGTTTCTGTTTTGACATGTTTTCATCTACGTAGATTCCAAAAACCAGTTCCCGTTTGATCAGTAGCATTTGATTTACATGAACAGCTCAACAGCGCTTCTACTTTTATGTGTGGAAGCAATTTGTAGACCCTCACCTAATTGCTACACTTACACCTAGGAATCTAAACACAAGCAAGTCAGAAAGTCACACTCTTTCAAACACAAACTTCTTTATAGCAGTTAGAAGAACACTTTCGTGTTATTTTAACCAGAGTTCAACCTGGATTGTATTTTTTGATAACAACTTGGCAGTATTTCAATGTTCTTCACAAAAATTTGGGGAGGAAACTGGCAAGAAGTAGTGAGAGAACAGATTGAGGGGAACTAGAACATGTTCAAGGACACACAAAAAATACATAAGTGTAAGATCAAAAGATCTTTCCTGTTTTCAAGAAAACAAAACCCATTTATTTCCAATTGCAAATACCTTGCAAAATTGTTATTATTTGGGTCAAGTAATTTAGATTCCATGCATTTTAATTTTATAGCTTCGTGTTGCCAATGGAGATTACAGTATGTGTTTTTAATTGTAGTAACAGAGATATGAAATACAATATCTTTGAATAAGCACAAAGAAATTCTGTCCAGCAACGGAAGTTCAACGCACAGCTTTTAATTTTCAATACTACTGCCACGCAGAAGGGGACAAAGAGATGCAGCATCTGGCTTTTGTCTTTTAGCACAGTAGATGTGACAGGAAAGTAAGACAGTTGAGATCATTAAATAAACCAGCATCACAGTCATTCATAAAAATCCTGCATAATGATATTACACATTCACATCAAGCATTCCTACCCAAAGCAAAAGAGAAAAAAAAAGAAAATAATTAGCTGAATTACTTGGTAAAGCATCTGAGAGAGGAACCATACCCTTACAACCAGTAAAATAACAACTGTATTGTTTATCAATTGTATATAATGTGTTCGGATTTCTTTCACTGTTCTAGAATGACTGGAAACCAAACAAGAGGTGTAATCTCTCTGTACCTTCCTCAAAAGCCATAGGTAAATTGTAATTCTTAAGTCTTCACCTTTAGTTTAGCACACGCAACTAAAAACAATCCTTACTGGAGAAGTTTCTTTAAAACAACAGTTAAAACAGGATTAACTGTCTAGACAAGGAATATCATCTGTCTTGTGATATGGTTTTAAACAAACCTCATTATAACCATTCTAATTAGGAGTTAGGTCCCTTTGTCTACTCAACGCAAGGCAAGAGCATCACAGACTGTTAAAAAGTATCTTTAGCCCTTCTCAAATTAGTAGAGTTAAAGAGTGATGAACACCAGACTAGTTTTCATAACTGCACAGGGTAAAAGATGCAAACCTACCATCCTGTACACCATTTGAAATTCTCAACCGGTAAATACAGGTTGTTTCATCAGTTTCTATGACTGATACATAACACTGATCCACACAACAGCCTCACCTCTGAACTGGAGAGACGTGAATGTGGCAGATGGACCTTTGGTGGACAAGGAGCTGGCAGGATGGCTGCACTCTTAAGAGCTGTGAGCTGTCAACAGCTCCATGTCCAAGTCGGGACCCGTGATGAGTGGCATCCTGGCATTCCTCAGGAATTGATACTAGGACGGTTACTCTGTTGGCAATATGGACTGAGCATACCCTCAACACGTTTGCTGACCACACAAAGCTCTTTGGTGTGGTAACATGTGCGAGGGAAGAGATGTCATCCAGAGGGACCTTGACAGGCTGGAGAGGTGGGCCTGTGTGAACCTCATTAAGTTCAACACAGCCAAGTGCAGGTGCTGCACCCGTGTCAGGGCGATCTCAAACACCAATACAGGTAGGGCACAGAATGGATCGAGTGCAGTTTTAAGGACAAAGACTTAGGGGATGTTAGTTGAAGAGAAGCATCACATGACCCCGCAATGTGCACTTGCAGCCCAGAAAGCCAAGTGTCCCAGGCTACATGAAAAGCAGCGTGGCAGCAGGCCCAGGAAGGTGATTTTGCCCCTCTGCTCCACTGGAGCACTGTATTCAGCTCTGGAGTCGGCAACACAAGAAAGATGTGGACCTGTTAGAGCAGATCCAAAGGAGGCTGCAAGGATGATCCAGAGGCCTAGGCATCAATCCCATTAAGACAAGCTGAGAGAAAAGTGTTTGTTCAGCCTGGAGAAGGCTCTGGGAACACCTCAGTGAAGCCTTTCAATACCTAAAGGAGGCTTATGACAGAAGACAGAGAGTGATTTTCACATGGGTAGACAGTGATAGATAGGACAAGGGGGAACAGCTTTTAAATAAAGGATGAGAGATTTAGATGAGATGTCAGGAAGAAATTCCTTACTGCGAGGGTACTGAGACAGTCAAACAGGTTGCCTGGAGAAATCGTGGATGTCCCATTCCTGGAAGTGTCCAAGGCCAGGTTGACTGGGGCTTTGAGAAACCTGATCTAGTAGGAGGTGTCCCTGCCCATGGGCAGGGGGGCTGGAATGAGACTTTGAAGGTCCCTTGCAACTCACACCATTCTACGATAAGGTGACCAACAACAGACTATAGATCTTCCTTCTTAAGTACAATAATGTCATTAAAATCTAGTTTTATCATCTTGTCTTTGAACGTGATGGCAATTTATTTTTGTGATGAAGATATAAAAGTAAATGATTACCCAGATTATGATGCCATAAAATACACTAAATGCAACTGCAAATGAGAATAAAAGAACTTTCCTTAACCTAAGCCTGCAGTATGAAATTTTAATATCTACACTACTGAAAGTGTTAACCTAAAACTAAATTCTAAAACTAGGAATGATACTATTTTGGCAAGTGCCTGATTTGCAGAACTGATGGGCCCTTTCAAGTCTCACCTAGATTTTACAACACTGCATCACCATCTCAGCAGTGTATGAACTATCCCATGAAATGAGATAGCACTCTTGCAATATAATATGCAAACCTAACACATTCCACTTGCACAGAATGCAATCTGTGTGCTACTACAATATATTTTTCACTTGCACTTTTGAAACACATAACTTGAATGGACACTGTGATGAACCATCGTTATTATCAATATTTTAATTTTAAAAAATAAGATAAGCAAACACTAAAGTCAGTCATGCTAAAAAAAACACTTTGTGCAATAAAATTGTCTTCAAAGACTTACAGATAATCTTAATTATTAAAATTTTCTAACCACCAGTAGAGCTTAAAATCTTGGCTGTTTCATTAATACATTAATATCTACAAAAGGAAATAAAAATAATCTCAATATCTCCTAGCTCTTGAAAAAGTTCCTTTTAAGTAAGTTGTTTGTTATGCCTTAAAGGTAGCAACAGTTTTTCTTTGAACACAACTGTCGAAGGTTTTTTCTGTAGTATGAAGGTCATGAGCACAATTCTGGATCTTCAAAGAGATTAGGTTAACTTTTGTGGCACAATTCTTTGGTTACTAAGAAAATGTGAACCTGAAGTAGATACAAATATCCATCTTGCACCATTCAAAAGCCTGCTACTATTTTAAACAATCCAGAATTTGGAAGAATTAAAAAGGTGTTTTTTTCTTAATCCACATTCTACATCTGCTAAAGTTGTTTTTTTTTTTTTTCCCACAGAGAGATCTTAAGTTTCATTCTTAACAATAAAATCAAAACTACTATTTGTACAGTGGAAACACTGAAACACTGTACCTGTTCAAAAACCACTGTCCAACAAAATTTGCTTTTGAGAGATTCACAAATGGTCATTTGTATGTAAGTCACGAGGCCAATTAACATAGATGCACTTATTTAGGAACACTCCAAAAATCTAAATTGGGCTTTATTTTATATTTTCACTCATCTGCATCCCTCCCATCAGATTGTTAAAATGTCACATGACAACAGCAAAATACTTTCATTAAATCTTCATTTACATTAATCTAGTTAGAACAATACTAAGATTCCACAATTACATACACCACTCCTGAACTCAGTCCCACAAATAGTCCTTACTAAAATTAGTATTAGCATGCACGCATGCAAAATTAAGACTGCCCTTAAATCAAACTAAGATCAGAACTGGAGAAACACTACAGCCTTCAGTGACACACTGATTTCTGTATTTCTGTTGCTCTCCAATAGAATACTAACAGTGGTGTGTGCTGAAACTGCCCAAGAGGAAATTAGGAGCTGCATTACCTCAAAGTAACCTGAAGAGGTTACTTAGTTCTAAGAGAAACTTTCCCCAGCTTTAGTCTACAGAGTCAGTATTATTTCCCCTCTGGAATTTCCCAGATGGCAAAAAAAGCTCACCCAAAAAGCTAAGTGACAGTTAAGCAAACTTTTCCTTCAGATATGAAAAGCTTCAAGATACATAAATGGTTTCATAATTCCAGTCCATGTTGTTGCATTTGTAACAAAAAGTTTGTGAAACAGAAGTGTGTCTTGAAAAAAAAAAGACATTTAGATTTCAAACCTTCCCTCTTTCAAGAAGTTCACATTAGTTTTGCAGGCAGGGTATGTCATTATTTATGAATATACACATACAAACATCAGTGGAGTATAAAATAAAGTAGAATTTGTTTTGTAGTGTTGTCTCCTTAAAACAAATCACAGATCTGTTTTTACAAATGGAGAAACTGAGTCACGAAGGCAAACTGACTCATTAGAACTCACACAGGAAAACTCTGAAGATCTCGATAAATTCCCAAGAGGTTTCTAGTGCATAAAATTTGGCAATCTATAAAATAAGCTGTAAAATTTGAAAATTAGTATTTTTGGGTTTATTTCATTACTCCCCCCAACACATTTTGTAAAATGTACAAAATTATTTTCTCCTAATTGTGAATCAGATGTCTGCTTGAGAACACGACTGAGGCCATGAAGAGCTGCAGAGCTGTATAGCCCTCCAGGTCATAATATCAGAAAAAAAATCAAGAACAGGAGTTTTCAACCTAGGGAGAGGAAAGAAAAAGGCAACAGGTTTCCATAAAGGCCTATGCACTCTTTAGACTTTTATATATATACTTTTAAATAAACAGAGTAAGACATGGTTTATTGACAAAAAAATCATATCTTTTTAAATAAAGATGATAGGAGCACACATTACTGGAGAATTAAAAAAAATCCCTTAGACTTTGGCCTCAAAACACACTAAAGGCATGCATTAATAACACCCTAGAAGTCTAATTATCTTACTGTTCAACTTTAGGTACACTTTAAACCACACATCAGTGCTTCTAAATGGTATCTAAATTAAAATTCTTCAGAGATTGAAGACAGCTTTTCCATTTCAATGCCTCACTTTTGATTGCTTAAATCCAGAAGGTTCTAAAGCTATATTGGAATAGGAATTCATATCTCATTAAATTAAGGATGAGATTAAAGATAGGTATTAAATAAAAAGTGAAAAAAATTTTTAATTGTTTCTTAAAACATACAGTTGCAGCCTCCATACTATGTATCAGAGTACACTACACCAACGACCAAATAATAAATCCTTGTGACCTCCCTTCCCCCCACTCAAACATATTTATAGTGGTGATACTAAAAGGTTCATATTTCATTTAGGAAAAAAATTAGAGCTTACGAAGCGCACCTTCCCTCAACATTTGGATGTGTATTACCACATACACAATCTATACAGCAATACACAAAATAAACTGAAGAAAAAACGTAATGCTAAGATCACACGGTAAATTCTGTGTCTTAATAAAGTAACAGGTTATAATCTCACATGCATTATTCCCTTAAGTATTAAGTTCATTTTGTATTCTCACACTACGAATATATGGAATTACTACACTGATGTCCAGTGAAGGTGTTTCCTGGAAGGTGAACATGACGTTCACAAATGTGCTTCCACAAGGAATTTAACTGACTGTCTTGGTGATCTTAATCCACTACTTGTGTTGATAAAAATTACTGATTTTGTGTCATTAATAGGACGGACAGATGTACGCTGTCTATCAAAAACGCAGGAGCTTTTCCAAATTATTAAACCGACCTACATATTACCTTACAGCAACAAATACACACCCCTCGAAGGAGCTGCTTGAGTCTGTTGCCTCTTTCCACCCCCCTTTTCCCAGAACAGAGTGGTCTCGTTCACTTGCCTTTCACACACATAACCAATAAAATTAATCAGCTGGAACACAGCATTTTTAAATCGTAGTAAAGTCAAGAGATGTTTTGTACGTTATTTGAAGGGAACAGCCTTTTCATTTAAACATAGTAAGACTCTAATATGCTGCAGACAAACGCACTGCATGGGGTGTGGAGGACCCGAGCTGATTAGATTACCACAACATCAGCCTGAGGCCGCCATTTTTAGAATCTCTAAAGGACAAAAGAGGGAAATTAAAAAATTTGCTCCACATTTTTTTAAAAGTAACTTTAAAAGTATAGTGATGATAATCAATTAATCATGCATTGTAACTGCACCCATGGATATCTCTTTCTTTTCACCCATCTGAGCCCTGAGTAACAAAAACGCTTCATTATTATTCCTTTAAGGTACTGTACATAAACAGATTAAAACATTCCTAAATCTAGATGCAGCACTGAACTTCTGCTTTTGACGACACGTAGTATGTAGCATTTCAGGGGACCTCAGGACTTTCAAACATCGCACATTCCCTAATGGCCGAGTATGGGGGAATACAGGACCTTTATAATCAGGCTATATTATATTTCTCTACCCTATTTAGTACCACACAGTGAACCGTTTGTTTCTCCTCCCCTATGTCTGCAGCAATAGGGTCTAACCCACCAACACTTATCGCTTCAAGAGAGAGACTGATATATGCCACCCAGGGAACACGAACACTGGCAGCAGAAACTAAAGCAAGAAAGGGATGCACCAGTGTAACTACTTACAGCCTGGAGAAAGGGGGTGGGGAGAATGATCCCCTTTTAAATTGGCACAGAAACTCCTGGGGACTGCTCTCCGTTTGTCCAGGTTACACCACGAAGCGGAGATATTAACAGGGAGGGAGGCAGGGAGGCGGGGGTGTGGAAGGCAGAGAGATTAGGCCTATAACGAACCATTTTAGTACCACAAAGCAAAAATATACAGGATGGAGGAAAAGAATAGGCTTCCCCAAGCTTCGTAAAACTCAATACGCAGTCCCAATAAGGCACAAATCCGTTCTGAAATCCGCCAGCCCAAGGAAGCCTATGTTGTCACATAATAGCTCCTTTTGGCTCATTTTCCAAGCATAATGCATAAATCTGGCGTAACTGCCAAAAAATTCTCCTCAGCTCCTCCAGTTACAGTAGCCCGCCATATTCACAAGATATAGCGACAGCCTGCCATTTTTTAACCAAACCCCACAAAAGGAAAAGCAAATTTAAGGCAACTTAAACAGAAATTAAACACATTTCATCGTGGAAAGGAGTCAGACTCGCACTGAGGCTAATGAGACGTTCCCGTCGCATTTCATTCCCTTTCTGCCACCCCCCCCCTCCCCCAAAGCACCCACAGCAGAATATGCTGATAAAAACCAAAGACTCACCTGTAATGGTCACAGGCCAGGCAGCAGGACCCCTCAGCTGAGCCCTTTCTCTATCCCAACCAAAACAATGCAACAGCCCCACTGCGGATATCCCTACCCTAAGCAGGACTCAGCCCTCAGGAGGCTCTAGTAAAAGAAAGAAAAGGGAAAGAGGCGAGCCCCGCCCCCCCCC
>JAYRBT010000042.1:12478303-12496778 GCA_036023395.1 Myiotriccus ornatus | reverse complement strand
CGCAGAACCCTACAGGGACCAGCTCAGAGGCGCCCTTGCCCTGGGACCTGTGTACAAACCCCGCTGCTGCCGCCGCTGCTCCCGTGCCTCCCTCCCTCCAGCCTCCTACGCTCCCTTCTATGTCACTGCCTCTCTCTGGGAAAATGGCGTCCGCTCTCCCCTCCCTCCCCCTGCACGGGGCTCACCCGCCCCGCCTGACAGGGGCAGGGTTACCAAGGCGAAGCCAAACAGCCGCCATTTTGCTTACGGGCCGGGCGCGCAGCCCGCGCCCGCCGAGCCCTCAGTGTCCATTTTGCAACACGGCCGAACGGCTCGGGGGGTCTGGGCGCGGCCGCGGCACCAGACTGCGGCAGGGGCTGGGCAGGGGGGCCGTGAGGAGGGAAGTAGGGCAGCGGAGGAGGGGTGGCTGCAGCGGGGGCTGGCGCCGGGGGCGATCCGCAGCCCCGGCGGCACAGCCCGCGCGGGAGGGGCGGGGGCTCCGTCCCGGCCTGTTGTGGGGCCGAGCGCGGGCGGGAGCGAGGATGTCTGAGTCAGAGCTGCATCCTCCGATGAACAAACGCCTAAACTCCCTCCTCGGCCGCTCTCCCCCACCCCGACCTCCGGCTTCTTCCTCACGACCGTCGATGCTCTCGGCATGCGTGTTCTTTGTGAACCTTAAACTGAGCACATTTTCGCCACAAGCTGCGCGAAAAGCCGGACGGACCTGCCGGATCTCACACGCAGAGGAACTTACTGAGGGGCGGGGAAGAGGGGGGCGAGCAAGAAGCGGGTGCTTTGGCCGAAACCCGCTCAGGAGGTTTTGACTGAATCTCTCAGTAAGACACTCGAGGCTGAGAATCTTCCCCGAAGCGTTTAGGACTCATGTATAAGGCAAGTGGGAGAGAGCTTCTTTCCTTAAAGCGAGTGGGACAGCACGCGATTTCTGTTCTGCGGGGAACGAGACGAACAGCCAACGAGCCTCATTTGCCCTTTAGGGAACAGCGTGCTTCCCTCCGGACCAGCGGCGCTGGCAAAGCCAGGAGCTCGCTCACCGTTTCAGGGCAGACGCAGCCTCTGCCATTTGTACCGAGCCCTTCTTCCTGCCACCATATCTCCTCCCAGCTCCCCGCTCTGCCCGCACACCGCCCTGTCTCCCCTGCCCGACTTCAGCCCCTCCAGCGATACGGCTGATTGAGGGAGGGGAGGCGGCGGCTGGGGTTTCATTCGACGCCCACCAGGGGCTGAGCGAGCCTCCTTCAGTGCGCAAACTCGGGGCACCAGATAAAAGCTGGGCTGGCAGCTCTTACCCTGCCTCGATGGAGCCGCAACATTCGGGTGACTGGAGAAGCAGTTAGCAGCAGCGCCATAGACTAGCGTCCCCCCACACCTTGAGCACAGAGAGTTTGGGGCTCTAAACAGCTGCTGCTGCGGCAGGAGGGAGCCGAGGTGAAGGGATCTGCTAGCTGGTTGGACGCAGAGGAGGCGGCTGTAATGGGGCATTAAGTCTAAGGAGGGGGGGGGAGGCGATTAAACGTCTTGTGATCATGGCGGAGTCTATGGGTATTTTTTCCTGTCTAACTCTTCTGTGCGTGTGTCTCTTGTTTCTTTCTCTCTCTTTCTCCTTAGGGCGCTTGGCTGGGGCTGCTCGCTCGGGTTCTGCCTGTTGTTGCGCGAAATGGCGGCTGGCGTCTTGGTGGGTTTGGTTGTCGGTTTTTTTGTGTAGGGTTGCTGCCTTTTTTTTTTTTTTTTTTTCCTTCCCCTCCTATTCCCCTCCCCGCTCTTGTGCCTTGGCTGCGGCTCCGCAGCGAACCGCGGCGGAGCCCGAGTCAGGAGGGGGGCGGGAGCGGCGCGGCAGCCAATGGCCGGGCCGGCTGGGGTGGCCCGGCGCGCCCTGATTGGCTGGCGCTGACATCATCCTGCAGCAGGGGCAGCCGCAGCTGGGCAGGGTCGGGAGCTGCCGGGGGAGGCAAAGGGAGAAAACGGGCGCCATGATCCCAGCGCCAGGGAGGAACTCCGCGGGCAGGGCGTTCCCGAAGAGCTGGTGGAAAAGGAAAGGAGGACCAGGCCTGGGCTTCTTCCCAAACAGTGCCGGGGCTGTGCGGAGAGGAGCGGGGGAAGAGCGAGAGGGGAGCAACTCGCGCCTGCCTTTGTAACTGCGTCAGTACAAGATGGCGCAGGGTGTCCCTGGAGAGGGAAGGGAGTTGCACGTCCGCCGGAGGTCATGTGACCGCGTTGCATTCCTGTGGGGTTTGGCTGTGGACCAAGCTGGCTGAGGCGGCGGCGGCTGCCCGGGACAGCCCGGGCTTCCCGCTCCTCCCGCACCACGCCGTCGGTCCCGCGCTGCTTCCCCTCCCCCCTCAGCCTTGTGCACCAGGGCGTAGCTGCTGCCGAGGAAGGTTCTCGCTTCTCTGCTTATTCTCCACCCACCTCCAGGGTGTAGCTGCTCTCGGGGGAAGCTTTCCATTCCGCCCCCTCTCTGCGCAGGGCTTTACCCACCGCCAGGGAAGGTTCCCCCTGGGCGCACGCCGGCTCCGCCCGAGCGTGGGAGCCGGGTGCGCTCACGGTGGTGCCGCTCGCCCGGTGCGAGGGCACTCTGCTGCCGGTCAGGCTCCCGGGGTCACCGAGTGGCTCCTACCGAAACAGTCTGTTTAAGAGATGTTTAAATGACCTCATTAAAGCCGCTGAGGAAAACGCACAGGCTATGCGGAGTTGTTCTTCTGACGAGGAGGTCGTGGCTGCTCCGTTGTTGCTCTGCCGGGGGTACTGGGCAGGGGGGCCAAGGGAGAATCTGCGAGGTGTTCATGACTTTATTCTATTTGAACAGGAAAAATGGATCGCTGTTCTTTTATTTGTGTGTTGCTGGATCCTGTTGTAGGGAGCTGAGCAGCTTTTCTGCGGGGCGGTGTGTGTATTCCAAAGTCAGGCCACAGCGGCCTGTTTCTTTAACACAGGAATTAATGTATATACTTAGTGCAGATGAAAACTGGTTTGCGAATATTGTGAGGACTCTCCATGTTGTGCTTTCTGAGGTTCATAGGAAAATGAACTCGTTACACAGGTCTGGGTAGGCTTGCAAGATTGGCAGATATATTTTCTTGGTCTTCTATTATTTAAATAGTTTGATGTAGGGGAAGTGGAAAAATGTATGTTTTCCAATCCTAATGCTTTTCGTTAAGGAATGCAACTCCTCTTACTGTTTGGGTGAGGTTCTTGAGCTTTCAAAGCAGTGCAGTGCCAGCTCCCATGTTTTGTTCTTGTACGCCACGGTGTAAATTTAGCCACTGCATCTAACCCAATGAACAAATTAACAGTTAAAATTGATGATGCTTTAAAGATGGAGGTTTATTTTATTTGTAAATGTTTCACTTTTTCTATTGTTATTTTGTCCCCAGATAAGATTTTTTTTTTTCTTCCCCAGTAGTAACCTGGTAGGGGATGAAGCTTGCATACTTCACAGATGTGGTGTTTGAGAACTATTGGAATGAAAGTAACTGAGTGTATGACTAATATAGAAGGTTCCTGTATAATAGATGGTCTTTAATATGTGTTACATAAGTAAGATAGTGAGGTGGAGTCCAGTTACATAAGAACTGACTGGGGCCTTGGGAGCTACTCTAAGTAGTCCATATTGGTCGCATATACAGCCTGCAGGGCATCCATGTGTTGTGGGAGGAGGGGTAGAAAAACAGGATTGGAAGCATCTAATAGCACTACATTTTTCCTTTGTAGGTTATATAGAGAATACCAGGAAAGAAAAGGAGAATACAGTAATTAAGAATGACACAGTGAGAAGCTTTCAAAAGTCCGGAGTCTCATTTGAGCTTACCTTTTAGGACATAAGCTCAGTTTCAGCATTTCCCCCTTTTTTTTGGGTGTCTGAAGGTGGCTGTCGGCTGAGCGTTGTGCCAGCCTATTTCTGTGCAGACTACTATAAAGAGCAGGATTCTTGTATCTTAGAGGCTGTGAGGTGCGTGGTTTTGGCTTTTTGTTTTTTTGGGGGTTTTTTTGAGAGAGAGGGGAAAGGCAGCTTACTGGAAATGGTGTTAGGAGGAGACGGTTTGTTGACCATTGGATTACTGGTTCTTGTGTAGGCATAGTTTGACACAAGGTAAATACTCCCTCTGTAATGGAAGCTTCCAGAGAGGCTTTCAGTGTACAGTGACTCTTTTAATACAGAACAGATTTATGTGTGAATACTCTTTGCAGGCGTGTTAAAACAAGAACATGAATTTGAACTAAAAAATGAGGAAACCCCCCATATTTTATTAGTAATTACATTTAGGCTTGTGTGCTATAATTATGAAACAGGGAGTAAGGGACTTGTTTGAATGCTTAAGTTATAAAATACTCTACATAGAATACCTGGGAATGAAAAACTTTAAAATGGCACGTAGAATTTTAATTCTTAAAGTAGCCTTTTAGGTAGCTCACTTTGTATCAGATTTTGCTTGAAAACCAAGAAATTAACTACTTTGAGAGTTCTCAGTAACTGGCAACTTATTGCAGCCGTACTTGAGCAGAGTTGTGGCTGTGCTTTCATGAAGCTATAGAAACGAAGGCAAGTTTTAATGAGCTGGTAATAATTTCTTGTTTCTAGATTGTTTTTTATTAGCTGTTCTCGGGCAAGCAGTATTAGTTATCTTGAAAGAAACAGCTCCAGCAGTGTTGCAGTGCAGTCTTAAAACAACGTCTGATGTATTCTGAACTACTTCTGCCGAGGGAGATGAGTAAAAACCAAGTGCGCATACGTCTCTGAGACGGAAACCTCAGGGGAGGGGATTTGCCCGAAGGCCAGTCTGATGCAAGCTGTGTGTTAATCTGGAAGGAAAGGGGAGGGGAAAGAGCTGTAGGAGGGGGAGACTGGGTAAAAGCGGGCACGTAGTTTACATTTTATGGTCTCAGTTTACCAGGGAGAGTAACAATTTCTACTGAACTGCAATTCGTTCCTTTAATTAGGATATTTCAATTGGCTGGACGTTATCCAGCAGTTAGAGTTGTGGTTCTGACTTGCCGTCGAAGCCTGTCTGTGCATGTACGTGTGGTCTGAGCCTTTGCGAAGACCTGTTATTTAAACACTGTTGTTTACCTTTAGCCTACAAAGGGACTGACAGGAGTTCAAGGGTATTTAGGGGAGAAAGGAGAGGGATACTAACAGTGTAATAGATCCGAGTATGCATTAATGTCATAGTTGAAACAGTTGAAGTGGTGCCCATGCTGAAAGAAGATCCTGCACCTTTTCTCAGCTGTTCATTCTTTCTTCTGTAAGTGGTCAGGGGGAAAGTAGTAATGAAGAATGGATTTAACATAAGCCTAATTGTAATAGATGGCTTTCTAATGTGACTGTTCATTGTGTGGCTTTACAAATGCTCCTGTTTGAACAGGAGTAGAAAGAAGCAGCTGCTGGGAAAATGGAGATGTGCAGGTTTTAATTGTTAGTGAAATTAGGTATGCTTTTTCTCAGCAAAGATACAGTTATTAGGGAATTTTGACAGGCAGCTCTTAAAGGCTTTTGGCTGGTGTAACTAGAATCACTGCTTAAGGAGTCAAGCACAATTCTAAACTTTTAATGCATGTAGGGTACTGGTAGATTGACTTGCAGTTGTAGGTGGCAAGATCACTTTAGACTGACTGAAATTGTAGCCTACAAAAGTTAAGTAAAATGTTACTTCTTTTGAAATGTAGCCTAGTTAAGTTCAGTTTTTGTTGGAACAGGCTAAAACTTGAAATTGGTTTGCTTCTTCCAGAAGTGGCCGGTAATCTAATAGCTGGGGTATTCAATGAAGAATTATCCCTACAGAATGAATTCTGAGCTACTTATAAAATATGATACCTGGGGGTCATGGTGGTTACTAGTCAAATGAATTTGCATTATCAGTTTATCCACCTGGGTATGGAAAGACTGTTAACCGCTCGAACAGCAGCACAACAGGAACTTCCTTTGCACACCACTTCAGGCTTTGTTATGATGAGTCCTTCTGAAAAAGCTGTGACTGGTAAGGTTTTTCTTTAGGAAGAAAACAGGTTATTGACTGGTCCTACAATTCTTAACAGTTGAGTTCCTCACTTAAAGGAGAGACTTTAAAGCTGTTGTGTGGCCTCCTAATCCTGGGATTAGTGGGAATCTGTGCCACGTTCAGCTCACTGCTATGACCTTTGGGTAGTGAAGTGGGGTAGTGGTTTGTTTTCTCCTTCTGGCATGACCTTGTTATTTGAAGTAGTCTTTCTGATGAACTTCTAGTTGCTTTGGAGAGCAATATTAAACTCCATGTAGTTCCTTTCGGAAGTGAGGTAGTGCTCAGACCCGATTATAATGCAGTACTAGCCCTGAAGCCCTGTCAGTAACAGTTTGATGAAGATGCTGTAAATAGCCAATGGTTCCTGAGTAATACAAGATTTTTTAGGATCTTCAGGAATAAAATGGGGAAAAACAGTACCAGTTTTGGAGACTTGGACTATGCCAGAGTTGGAAAGTTACTGAATTGTGGGCTCCAGAACCCCAGAAGTGCAGCTGAAGGTGCTCTTGTCACAGAAGGTGTGTGTTCCTTGTAAGCTTAGAAACCAAGCAAATCTTAGCTGGTATATTTGTGTGCTTATTAAGTGTTGTACAAAAGAGATCCCTCAGCTCTGCTGAAAATTCTTGTGACTGCTCTGTCTGCAAGCTTGTTAATATTGCATGGCCATGCAGTGGATATTACTCAAAAGTAGAAATGCAGCTTGATTGCAGCAGTATATTATATCTCTTCAAAGGTTTAGCTTTTGAGGACTGCTGTAGTTCTACTCAGTATGGTCTGTTAGGAGTTTCAGAAGTACTCAACAGGATGAGAGAGCTGGGGTTTTTGAACATGGAGAAGAGAAGGCTCTTGAGGAGACCTCATTGCAGCCTTCCTGTATTTAAAGGGGGCTTACAAAAAAGAGTGACTTTTTACACGGGCAGATAGTGATAGGACAAGGGGAAATGCATTTAAACTAAAAGATGAGATACTTAGATTGGATGTTAGGAAGGGATTATTAGAGGGTAGTGAGGCACTGGAACAAGTTCTCCGAAGAAGTTATGGATACCCCATCCCTGAAAGTGCTCAAGGGCAGTTTGGATGTAGATCTGAACAAGCTGGTCTAGTGGCAGATGTCCCTGCCCATGGCAAGGGGGTAGGAACTAGATGATTTTGAAGGTCCCTTCCAACCCCAACCACTCTATGATGTCTGACAGCAGAATGGTGCACTCAGAATGGGTAGCTTTCTGATATTGAGTACCACTGACTGTAATAATGGATTTGTTCCCAGCAGACTTCAGTAGACTGGCAACTAATGAAAGTTTGTATTGGTGGAGTTCAGTTCTTAGTATCTTATCTAAAGAAAGCAGTATTTGTCTTTCATCCAGTTTGTTGTCATGTGTGTGGATCTTTGATAGCTGCTTGACCCAGTCTCAGTACAACTACTGTAAATGAACCAAATACAAGTCCAAAAGTACCTTGTGTGGCAGGTATGGGGTGTCAGAACTAATAGGGAGGACACAGGAAGAACATAAGGTGAAGAGCTATCTGGGAAACCAGCATTAACATCCAATTCTTGTGCTAAACTCCCTCCTCCCATGTTCCTGCCTTTAATTAGCAGGTTAGAGGACTGACATGAGATTCCCCAAATTTTAGTGAAATAAGGCAAAAAAATTCAGATATATAAAACTGTGCCTCTTTATTAGTGCAGACAAAGCAATCCCTTGAAGAGACTGTGAGGCTATAGCTGGTCATATTGAGAGAGGAGTTGAATCTGTAGCCTAAGAGATGTTTTACCAGCTTTATTCTGGGGTAAGTGCTCAACTGTGCTGCTCTTGGTTGTGCTGCTTTGTTTTGGGTCACAGTGTTTGTGGCCCAGTGTTGTCAGGCTGATAGATTGTGCAGTGTGGTCTTATCTGCTGAGCCAGGGTAAGCTGTCTCAAATTCCATCCAGAACAACTGTGGGCCTTCTAATCAGAGAATTTTATAGGGACATGTTACTAAGTTTCATTGTCACAAATATGACAAGTATGATTTAGAAGACTACTCTTCATAAAATGAAACTATTTCTTTTATCAGAGTGGTACTACACTTTGAATTCATCTCCAAAGCTGTGCTCCCTTACCCTAGCATACGTGTGCTGGAACAAGCCCATAAGCTTATAAAGGCATGCTGGGCAGTTGTCAGATCCTATTTTTAAACTGTTTCTGAGAAACGCTTCTGTCTCCTATCTCTGTGTAGTCATAGGAAAGGCTATACTTCATGCAGGAGCCACGATGTCTGGGCTCAGCTAACAATAATTTTTGAGCTGTAGTATCTCCTCTTCAGAGATAGTAGAATTGAATGTGCACTGACTTCTCTTGGGAAGAAGAGATGACAATAACTAGAAAATAGTGGTAATGTGCTATTGAGTCCTTGACTGTCAGTACCAGTAATAAAAGATACGGGTCTCTTCGCTCTCATGACCAGTGACAGAACTTGAGGAAATGGCGTGAATTGTGTCAGGGAAGGTTTAGGTTAAATATCAGGGAAAAGTTTTTCACCCAAAGGGTGGTTGAGCAAGAGGGTGGTGTAGCAAACGTGGGTAGAGCCCTTCTCAAATCTTTGTGCACGAAGCCTAGCCATGATGATGATGGTTGAGCACTGCAAGAGGCTCCCTAGGGAAGTGGTGTCAGCACCAAGCTGAGTTCAGGGAGCATTTGGACAACACTCTCAAGGCACATGTTGCCATTCTTGGGGATGGTCCTGTGCAGGGCTGAGAGTTTGATGATCCTGATGAGTCCTTTCCAGCTTGGCAAGTTCTGTGATTCTAGGTCTATGGTGCTTGACAGTCTAGCCAAACTTTACAGGAATCCTGATGCCTATTGTCAGAGAACCTGCTTTGCTGTTCTCAAGGGAAGACGAGAAGAGTTGAGAGCTGGAGCACTTGAAATGGGGTCTCTCCTTGTGAATCTTCAACATACCAGGTTTGCTTAATCTGCTACTGATTTGTAGTACAATTGTGTGGCACTACTGTATGCTACCTTTGAATTTTGACTAACATTGGAAAATCGTATCAAAATGTAAATGGGTTTCATAGGCAAGCAGAGCTAGTATTTTAAAAAAATGGCTTTTTGTCCGTGTCTCACATTGCCTCCTTTAGACTAGGTGTGAAATACAGACACTGTATATGGGTATTAACATACTCCTGCTATACTGGGGTGGGAATTGCAAAGTTGAAAGTCCACTTCAGAGAATGTATATTATGTGGCTTGGGGCAAAAAATAATACTGGTGAAGCATTTAGACTTGATTTTGTTTGTGTCTTAAATTTGGCAGACGGGGATATTTCAAACTACTTTCAAAGTACTATGAACAGGAGGAAAAAAGAATCATGCTGCTATAAAATTAATTATACAGTGCAAAATCAACATAGTGGGTCCTATGTGTCTTAGAACTCTTTTGAGACACTCCTGGGACCCTGCAGTTGCTAGTGTAGACCTAATTGATGGGAGGAATCATCATTTCAAAGCATTATTGGGACTGTAGCCTGAAGGCTGTAGCTAAGCCTGCACTGCTTCTAAGAGTTGACAGTGCAGGGTCTTCTGATTTTTCTTCTTCTAGAAGAGGGAAGCTGTTCTTCCACGCTTTCTGCAGATTGTCCCCTACAAATAGTACACTTCAGATTGTGCACTACAAATATTAGTGGCCTTATAAGTGCAGCTGTTACATAAATTGGTTTGTTTTCTGTTTTAATAATCCTGTTCCCATTTAAGTAAATTGAAGTTGTTAACAGAAATCAAGGAGAAGAGCAGCTATCTGAATTTTACCTTGAGGCTAAGTGTTAGTGCTTATAGGAGGGAGGAGAAGTTATCATTGGACCTGTTTTAACCTCATCTTACAGTTAGCAAGCAAGGTAATCTGTTTGAAAGGTATAATACCTTTTGTCTGTTTACTTAACTGGCCCTTCATATTTCAATAATGCAGTGACACTGAAATGGGTTCTAGAACTGTTTCCTCATTTAAAACAAAACGAACTCCTCCAATTCCACATATTTCTGTAACCTAGTAAGAATACTCATATACTTTGGTCCTCTTTCTGTTCAGTGTAATGGCTCTGCCTTACCTAGTCTGATTAGGTCCGAAGGCTTCAAATTTCTTCTATGATTAATCCTCACATCCTTCCAATGTATTTTGTAAATAACATATCACAAGTAGGCAGGGATTGAGCTGTGTACAAATTCTGCTTCTGTATAGAAGTGGCTTGCTGAAAAGTACTTGTGTGTGTCTGTAGATGCTGCATAAAGGTTGGATTTTTCCCTGTAGCCCACCTATGTATTGAAGAAAGTGTTTTGCTCTGGGTACCTCTTTTTGCTTTAGTAGTGTTGAGCAGCATTTATGTACTGATTGCACTCAGTACATAAATGTAAACTCTATGTAATATATACTCAGATAAACTCTGCGTTTTGTTTAGAATGCACATATTATATGTGTAAAATATCTGTTGCATCTTTCTAGAAATAATGTTGCAGTCTTGGATCACATTTCAAATCCAAAGCCTTTAAGGGATGTCTGAAGTAACAGTTTAAGTAGTGGGTGTTTCTTGCATGATGCAAGAATGGGTATTGTTTTACAATTGGTATTATTTATCCTTCTGCATCGTCGGTTCCTACTATAGTAATAGACAAGCAAAGAGGAGCAAAAACCCTGAACTGCATCCAACAAAGCAGCTCCAGTAGACCTCGTTTTTCTTTATGTACATTTCTAAGATTCTTGGTTGAATTTGAATTTTGGATGGGCCCAGTTGGCACTGGAGTGAGCATCTTTGCTGCTTAGAAACACTTTAACTGTAGTTCATAAGCTGAAATCTTGCTCTGTTTGTCATATGATAAATAAAGATGAGATGTTTCATTAAAGTCATTTGCTTTTCTCTTACATCAGGCTAAAGTAAGCACTTATTTTAATATGTATTTTTTAGTCCCATTAAGCAGGAGCATGTCTGACATGATACCTTTTTGAAACTCCCTTAGTATCAAATACCTGATGCTCAGCTGGAAATGTTTGAAGGGGACTCCTGCTCTTTCTGACTCTTGCAGGGAAAAGTAAGAATTGAATATATTTTTCTGAAAACAGAATACACATACACAGTATATACCCAAAGTCCATTTAGCCTTTTTAAAGTAGCTGTTTTTCAGCACATGTACGCTAAAACATACCAATATGTGTGAATGACTTGCTTATGATTACAGATGACCAAAGGGAGGATGATGGAGCCTCTACAGGTAACTGCAGCTCTTTAAAGGGATGGGTTAAACCAAAGGATGTATTCTGATGTTAACCAGAGAACAGTTGGTAGAAAAGCATTCTCATTTGTGGGTTTTCTAAGCTATTGTTCACTTAGTGTTTAAAAAAATGGGAGTGGAAAAATTCTGAATTTGAGTGTGTCATCAATAGAGCTAGCTGCAGCAAAAGGGTGGGCTGTAAGAAGGAAACCTGACTACAGTCTGGCTGTCTTGGTTGGAAAAGAAGCAGGCCTAACCTGTAGTTCTTGAACGTTGTACAACTTTTAAGTAGCTCAGGGCTATGTATGTCTATGATCTACCAATCATAGAAATTATGAAAACAGAGGCATTGTCTGCAACTATGGAATTCTGAAAGACTGGTTTAGATGGGATCTGCATCTGAGTAACATCCCTGTTTCAAGCAGTTATGCTGCATCCTCCATCACATGATTCCTAGCTGTTGTGCAACAGGAAAGCCTAGCTTTTTTCCATTCATCTTCTGGAGCTCGTGGAGGGAAACACAGATTGGACTTGTATTTAACTATAACTTCCTTCCTATTGGGAACTCACATCTGAACTGTTACGGATTTCTGGCCATGTGGTATACTTTGGTTTCCTGCCCATATGTGAAATTTGAGTAAGCATTGGAGTCTCAGGGTGGGGAGGAGGGTGACTGGGAGACATCTTTATGTGCAAGTAAAGTAATTCCATGATTGTCTCCTTCCCCAGCTTTGGGTAGAACTTCCCCAGCTATGGGTAGAACTAGGTATGCTTTATGGTATATCATGCTCAGCTGGTAGTATGTATGAGCTAACAATATAGATGTAAGATTTATTTAAGCTTTCTTATTCTGAGACTTAAGGACTCTTTCTTTAAAAACTTAAGATAGTTTTGCTATGTCCAAGTAAGATTCTGTGTTACTTCCAAACATTAGAAGAAAAAGAGTGAGTTGGAGGCTAGCTCAAAGAATTGCAATTTTATGCTTGAATTTTTACCTGCCAAGCAGACCGCCAGAATCAGCTTGTAGTTTTTCTATGCAGTAGATAAATAGTGAGAAGTGATGGAAACTGGCTGAAGAACGAGGAAGATTGCTAAAGAATCAGCAGTACAGAATAGGATGGTGCTTATCTTTAATTAGATATACCTTTTGCTTTGAATCCTGTTTTGGAACTGTGTGTTCGTGCCCAATCTCCCTTTTGTAGCTTTCTGGAAGGGAAGTTCCAGCCAGAAAATCAGTAGCCTTTTAAACGCAGGAGAAACTGGAATAAGGAAGCCTGTGAGCATGTATGCTTCCAAAGTTCTGCCGATGTTCTGTACAACTTAAATCTGTCTGAGTAGCATAATCAGTCTTGTGTTTTACAACTCTCGATTACTAGGAATTTAACGTCAATGTTTATAGGTGGAAGTAGAAAGAACATGATTTATTGCAGTCTGATTTTTATACTGTCATGGAAAATCCGTTTGGTAGCAGCTGACTGTATGCAATCATTTCTATTTTGTAATGTATGTGATTTTTTTTTTCCCCCCCTAGCTATTTGCTCACTGTTTAACTTCAGGTTTTCTCCAGAATATTGTTACAGAGGTGTTTGTTTCCTTTGTTTTCTAATGTGAAAGAGAGACTCTGCTAAACCTGCAGATTTTTCAAGAGAGAGCAAGAGGTGCTCAAGGGGGAAGCTGGTGCTCAAGCTCTCGAGTCAGAATAGGCTTGTGGCTTGTAGTGACAGCTTAACTGACCGGCAGGAAAAGAATTATAGTTTAAGAACACAGTTGGCAACAGGCTCATGTCTGCCCTCAGAAAAGTAAACTTTCCTGCCACAATCTCCTGATCTGTTTGGATAATGATAAAAAAGATACTGGGCAAAACCCAAGAGTTCTGTGACTGCTTGGCCAGAGTATAAATATTTCAGGCTTTATTGAGTGCTTGTGTGGCTTAAATGTTGTTGCAGCAAGACTGTCTCAGTTATTTTTAGGTTGGGGGAGCAGGAAGAGTGCTTGTTTCCTGTCTTCCCCTCCCCCAGGAACCTGGGGTACCTTAGGTGAGAAGAAAAGTAACAACCCCTGAGCTGGTTTATCAGTTCCAGTTGAACAATGTCAGTACGTTTCCTGACCCCCTTTGTGGAGGGGGGAGCACGGCTACAGCAGTTACATTGCAGCACTTTGACAATATTCTTCCTTTTGAAACAACACAAAGGCATCGAGCCTCTCAACCGAAACAAGCTGCAGCTTATTTGATAGTTGGGTATGAACAGTCCCCAAAACGTGGCTACTAAAGCTTGTAACTAGAATCAGTCTCCAGCAACTCCAGTTGCTGTTATGGGAACTTTGATGCTGTACACAGCCATGACTGACATGAGAAATCAGTGAAGCTGAATATTCCAGTGCTTCTTAGTCATTATAGCATTGATGCATTTAGGTAACAACCATTAATGTCTTCACATCAGCTGCTACTTCTCGTGTACATAGCTACAAATTACACCTAATTGTACATGTTGATACATATCCATGCTATAAGACAAAGGAATATGATAACTTGGTAACAGCACCTGTCTAGTTTGAGCTACCAACCTGCTTCACTTGGCAGTTCAGGGTTTTTTTGTTATCTTAATCCATAGAGGCATAAAGAAATTCATAGTAGTGCCTTGGACTTTCTCCTGAGTGGCAGAGGCAAAAAATGCATATGGTCCTGGTTACTGGTACTATAAAAATTATGTAAGACAACACAATTATTTCTTTTCTTGTTGCATGAGTATTGGCAGCAGTATACAGGTGTTAACTTTGGGAGGAAAAGCATCTGGGGCTCTTGTGTGTATCTCATTATGTTTGCAATCAATTTGCACATACCTTTAGTAAAAATAATTACTCTTCCTGACAAAAATCAGTCTTCAGCAATCCCCCTAGAAGTATGAAGCTTCTTGGCACTGTGAAGCATGTGCAGAACAGGCCTAGAATCACTCAGGCAAGAAGAAGTTAAATACTAGCTTTGGCATGCAGAAGTGTCCCCATGTGTGGAGGCAGGATATGAAACAGCAGGCTTGTCCCAGCATGCTCCTCCAGCAGCTACACAGAAATGTCACTACTGTGTAGAACTGTGGTTTTTCTCCAGTCTTCTGCGTATTTTCTGCTTACTTAGTGGTGGTGGTCGTACTCTCTTCAGGGATATTGGTTTGCAGTTTGGTCTGGGGTTTTGTTTCATTTAAAGTCAAGACTTTAGAAACTGAACAGATTTGCTTCTTACTGTGATTCATCCTGCTGAAGCAAAAATTTCATGCTGGTATTAACTGCCATGGAAAAGTAGCTATGTCTGAGAGGATACCAACTAAAAACAATTTTCAAAATCTTGAACTCTGGAAAAAATGGAGTGTCTGCTTACAGAAAGACTTGCAACCTCTTGCATCACTACTTAGGCACAGGCAGTCAAACCTTAATTCCCTGATGTCTGAATCATGCTCATTCAGTTAAAAAGACATAGCAGTGTAGTCACTTGACGAGTGAGAAAGTTAAGCAGTTCCATTTGGCCTCAGATATATTTTTTACTTGCAGATGAAAATCAATTTTTTTGCTGCTAGTTAAACTTTTTCATCATAGTTCTATAGACTTGTGCAGTTTGCGCTGCAGCTCCATCCAGGGGATTCTCATTTTCTTACAGTTATGTAAGAAACTAAACTGTGTGAACACCAAGGTAGTTGAATATTGATAGGAGTACCCCCCTATCAAAAGATAAAAAGGAGGCCTTGTTATTAAGCACTATATAAACATAAGCTGAAGTGGTGAATCATGTGAAGGACCGGGGCTTAAGTCAACATACTTTCCCTTCAGACCATGGAGTCTGCAAACTGCAGACGACCTTTGTGGGTGTGGAAGGGTCCAAACGTAAGCAGAGTACCTCCTATTGTTCTTGATAGAGTTGTAGGTGGTAAAATTGGGGCTCCAAGGGAAATCGTGCTCCAGTTCTTGGTTTTACACTTCAGAATAAAGTCTTTTACTGCTTATTTGGGAACTCACCAAAAAACTTGTCTGAGATATGAACCTTTCATGGGAAAAGAGTATATCCATGTGGTGGGTGGGGGGTTTTAATGGGTGTGGTTTAAGAAGCTTGTGTTTCACAATAAACCTTTCACAATTCCTGATGCTGGTCTGATTATACATGCCTTAGACATGTGAAACAGATGTCATTTAGCCATGGATAATGTAGCCTGTTCACATGTCCCTTGCAGGCTGTGAATAACATTAGCTAAATTTAGAAGACTTGGGTAAATTCTTCATATAGTGGTCACCCTGGACTGCTCTGAGCTGTGTATGACCATGTATTACTGGTAATTACTTATGATTACACTAACATCTGAGTAGAAAAGAAGAAGAAACCATTTGGTTAAAGCTTTTTTATATTGTTTAAAGATCAAAATAACAGGATGCAAGTAGTAGGTTGATATATATGTAGATTGAGATAGAGATATATATATATACACACACAGAGTAAGGCTAAAGGGAGTGCATTAAGATGAAATTAAGGACTTCCAGGCATGAAGGCCGTGCTGAAAGCTAAAGGAAGGGGACAGAAGAGTTGTTGAGGCAAGAGGATATCAAGCAAAAAGCATGGTGAGCTAATCCAGGAGTAAGAGAATAGCCTGTAGTGAAGGGAGCCATCTTTAGCAACTGCAAAAGAACAGGAAACCTTATGTGAGAACCTGCTGAAACTTGATGTCTGATAGCTACTGACACCTGTCATCAAGGAATCAGTGGAGAAGTCTGCTGGATCTGGAATCATGGGATGGACAGAAAGCACTGAGACAGCTGGTGGAGTTGTTAGCTTGGCCTGTGGACTGGAGGAGTCATGGGGCTGTTTGGGCTGGTTGGAAGAAAGAATATAACTAGTTGGGTAGTAACCCAACTCAGTGAAAAGTGATTAGTGGTAGGCCCATGTTGATAAAGGTGACTGAACGAGTTCAACTCATTGTTGAAACACTGCCAGCTTTGTAGTGTTCCTCAACTTGGAATTGGTATGTGGGGGCCCATTGTGGGGGTGAGGGGCAATCGTGGCTTCTTGAGGTGTTCTCTCTGAGTGCTCTTCACCAGTCTTAAAGGCTGTTTTTCCAAGACCATAGTGTAGTGCTCCGTTGCTTCAGCTGTTCATCGTTTGTGGGAGTACGCTGTGAACAAGGGAACGATCTGATTAACAAGGAGATTTTTCCTACCTTTGAATATAATTTTTGAATTGGGGCTCGGAGTGGATCTAAGATTAGTCAAAATAGAGGCAGAGATTTTGTATGGTGTGAAACAGAGTACGTCCAGGCCCATACTGCTGCAGAAACATCTCTTCCTCCTTTTTTTTGCTACTCTTTAAAGCATGTAAGTGGATTTTCCAAAGCACATCAGGCAACTAGAAACTCTTGGACTGAGGAATTCTGTTACATAGGAAGTCTAAGGCAGAGACAGGGCAAAGTCTCGTTAAAGGCATTAAATATTACCAGGAGATGCTGTTAGCTGTAGTCTCAGTTTGTCACAGTTTAACTAAACTATTCCTGCAAGAAATGAAGTGGGGATCTTTTACTGATAACATGACAAGAAATATATTAGGCAGCAATATGCAGCATGTAATTATAAGCTTTATAAAACAGGGGGGTCCAGTGACCCAGACAGTCTGTTCTGACATTTCTCAACTTTCTCCTGCTTGATTTCATGGTGTTACAAAACATAACGAAGATGAGTAGAACTGGATTTTCTGCAAGTGTGTTCTGAGCATCAAATACTTTTCACTTTCATTTCATGGATTAAAATAATGCAATAAAAACAATGAGCTTAATGACAGAGCAAGTCCTGCTTTCATAGACCTTTTTCTGCCACCCCTCTTGCCTTACCATGGTAACTCCAGCACCTCATGAGTTACTGGTAATGCTGGCAGAGACCAATGTTTACAACTCAAGTCTGTTTTTTGGATACAGGCTTTAGTCTTCTCTAGCAAATTAAAGCCAGATGGGAACGGCAGGGAGCAGAATGGAATTTAATTCTGTTATGTGGCTTGTGATGTTAACAAAACTCTTTGGTAATTTTCATTGTTACTTTGCCTAGAAAATGGCTTGTACCTTCCTTCTCTGCAGTCACTGTAATGTGCAGGCTTCTTACAGCCGTTCACCTCAGCACACGGGAAGCCTTTGCTGAGATACGTTGCTTTACTTCCACTGCAGTGACAGACAGTGGTATAATCATATTATGTTTTTGTGGAGTGGTTTGGGGTTTTTTCCAAGTGGAAGGATCAAAACTAGTTAATCCAGACAGAAAAGCTTTTTCCTCTGTTCTTGCACAGCTGATGGAGGTGAAGTGCAGTTGTTTTGGAACGTTTAACAAGTCTTCCTCTTTTCTCCCTTAAAGTACCGTAGGTGAAAGTACAATAAAGGAATAGCACTGAAATCCGAGGAGGGAGGCAGGCTCAGTCACCCAAAACTTCAGTGGTTCCAAGATCTGTATTGCAGACAGGACAAGGATTTTTTTCAGTGCAGTTAATGCTGGGCTTTTTATGCTGGTTTCTCAGAGGAAAAGACTCAACATGTTGAATCACAGAGACGTTACTTCCTGCTGGGGTTTGGGATTTCCTTGCATGGCTGCAGGAGCTGTTTTTGCATAGTGCATCCTCTCAAGCAGGAACTTGCTGGAGATGAAGACAGAAGCCAAACAGTTCTGTGCAGAATGTAATAGTTTCTGACTCAAATCGTGTGGTAATTGTCAAAATATCATAGGGTGTGGTAGGAACTGCTGTGTCTAATATTGCTGAGGATTTATTCCTTCATAACTTGCCTAAATGAATATAATATACTAATGTCAATTAACATATGAAAGCGGGGGAAATACTTCTTGATGTTTTCTAGTCACTTGAAACCTGATAGTGTGCAAAAATAAATTTCAGTATGCTGGAGTATTCACGTTTCTCTGTTTTTTTCCCCTGGTTGCTCAGCCTTAATTCCCATTCTTTCTGATTTCCCACAGAAAGAAAGAAAAGCCACTTGCTGTAGCTTCAAAAATACTAACTCAGTAAAACTTTGAGCACTGGAAATATGATAGAGCTTCTAATTACTATTTAGTTTCACTAGAAATTAAAAGTATGAAATCCTGGAAGTTGCTGTAGTAAATTGATACATAATATTTTGACATACCTATTTGCTTCATACATCTGTCTTCTTCCTAGAAGGAAAGTATTCCTAACAGTTTGTTGCAACACTGAGTTCCAGTGTCAAATACAAGATGGGCACATTTA
>JAYRBT010000042.1:12430997-12478203 GCA_036023395.1 Myiotriccus ornatus | reverse complement strand
TTCAAAAATACTAACTCAGTAAAACTTTGAGCACTGGAAATATGATAGAGCTTCTAATTACTATTTAGTTTCACTAGGAATTAAAAGTATGAAATCCTGGAAGTTGCTGTAGTAAATTGATACATAATATTTTGACATACCTATTTGCTTCCTAGAAGGAAAGTATTCCTAACAGTTTGTTGCAACACTGAGTTCCAGTGTCAAATACAAGATGGGCACATTTACTGTGAAGAAAAACTTCAAGAGAATTCATATGAACTCTAGTTCTTCACTAATTGTTCTTGGTAAACCAGGTCTTGCAGCTTCAAGAGGCAAACAGGAAAGGGACTGGGTGGAAGTGGTGGTAGTCCAATTTCCAGGAGGATCAACTCCAATTGGGAGCTAAGCTTTCTGAATGTGGAATAGTGTGAAACAGTGCATTACTCCTGTATGCTCTTTTTTCACATTATTTCAGATTTGCTATCTTTTTACCCTGCAGTGCTAAAGGAGAGCTCTGAAGGACGGCATTTCTCTCTCAGCTTTTAACCTCCGATGTTCTTGGTCCAGTCCTTGTACAGCAAACAGTTTCTTTGAGTGGACCTTCCTCTGGTGCTGTTTGGAGGAAAGGGACAGAGTTGATCTTAGCAGAGTGTCTGAAAGGGACTTCAAAGGGCTGCCTGAAGTTGTTAAACCTAATGTCTTAGAGTATCTGGAAAAGCCACTTCATAGGATAATCCTTCCCAGCACATTCCATTAAAATGTTTCCAGTGCCTTTGCGTTTTCTTCTCTGGGCTCTAGTGATCCTAGGACATGAACTGGCATCTGAAGCAGTACCAGAGGTGCAACTTCTCACTTCATTTTAAAAAAGTGAATCTTCCATCCCTAAATATAGTTTCTTGCTGGGTTAAAAAAGGCTATTTATTTTAGTTAGATAGAGTTCTGTGGGTGTAATTTGACATAATATGATTTTTTTCCAAGCATTTTTTAATGAAAATTTTCCTTAATGGTGAATGACAGATATGTAAACTAGTGTTAGACTCTTGTGTGTGTGTGTGACTGTTTGTTAAAGGAAAAGCATGTTTTCATAGTGTGGTTTTTGGACTTCCAGGCAGATTACACAAGCTCAAGAAGGCCCACCCCACATCCTGTGTAGAAAACTAGCTCACAGACATGCCCATTGTTCTTCAGGATTATAAGTTACTGTATTTTCTGCCTGCTTTCTGTTCCAAAGTACTGTATGGAAAATACTAATGCAAAGGAACCACAGCAGCTTAACAAGTGCTTGGTCCTGCCAGGTACTGAGCACTGGGCCCTTACTGAAGAGGATGGGGTGTTGGGATTAAAACATTAGGCTCCCTGGATAGAGAACAAAGGTTTTGTGTTGGTAAAAATAGCTGAGAATGTTTTATTAGCTACGTCAATCAATTGATAACTGACATACTTTCAGCCTGAAAGTTGTTTGTATGCAGCCATGCCAGTATTTACTGTCTTGGGGGAGGAGTTACAGAGTATGCATTTTGCTTCAGGCATGGTGAATTCTCCTCAATATTGCTTCACCACTGCTCAGTCATGAACTGCAAAGGAGAGAATGTGGGGTATCTAGATCTAATACCCCTCCAAAGAGATAGTGATCAGTGTTTCTGAATCTCTACCCATGTTTATTGCTCACTTATGTGTTATTCCATTTGCAAGTTAATGGACTTATCCTTAAAGAAAGGAGTTATCAAGCCAAAAGTGGTAAAATCTGTTTGTTCTTCTTTTTTTTTTTTTTTTTTTTAATTAACTTCCATTACCATCTTGGAGCTTACTTTTTAGAAAGCTGAGGTGCTATATTTCATTTTTAATTTTCAAACGGGAGAAGCGTTTCAATGTGAATTTTAAAATCCTCATATTACGGTTTTCTTACTTTAAGAAAGCAACAACTTGTATTTCTTGCTAGAGTTCAGTACCCGTTTAAGACCAAAACATTTGTTATGATAATACAGATGTAGCTAAGCAGAAGGCTTCCATGAGGGTGTATGAGGCTGTGTCCTGCTTTTCTGCAGTCCTCTGAAAGGAATCACCTCCCTTTAGTCTCTGCCAGTCTCCTGACTGTGCAGCATTCCCAAAACATGTGGCCCATAAAATGGGATTATAGGGAAGGCATTCAAGTAAACAGAAGTTCCCTCTGGACGAGATTTGGTTTTTCATGCAGAGCTCCTGTGTGCTGTAGCCTGGCACGGCAGCCTCATTCCCTCACCAGGAACGAAATCTCCTCTTGGTGACCCCAAAAGTGAGAGACCATTTAGGGCACGTCCGTATTTTGGGGATAGTCTCCTCCTGGTTGGCACAATGAAGCCCGCCTTCGCAGTGTTTTTGGAAGGACACGCCCAATTACAAGTTAAGGGAAAATAATCCTTTCTGTGTCTCTTCAGTGTCTGTACGTAACAAAAAATGATCAGTCTCATGATGTAGCTGTAGCTGCCAAAAATCCGCAGTGAATGTACAGCTGTATCAGTCATTAATTGTACAGTATTGCTAAAGTGGCGCAGTGCTTTTGTGAATTGTGTTCAAGGGTAAGTAGCTGCTTGAAGGTAAAAACCTTTGTGCTTCTATGAGCACACAGGTAAACTAGTGGATAGTAGTGTATTTCTGTGATTTCATGGTTCTATTCAGCCTGTTTTGTTGAAAGTACACAATCTGGGATAGGTTCAGTCTGCATTTGGAGTACTTTCAAGTTCTTTGTTGAGACTAAATTGTATTGGTCTCAGCAGGGAGCGTTTCCAGACCTGTTCCCTGCATCTAGTCCTGGCCTCAATAACTCAAACTGTCATTGCTGCTGCACAGGATTGTGCTGTGTGGGATATCAGGGCACAAAGCCTTCTAACCTGGGTTCCTTTCACTGTAGTTCTTCTACATATTTTTAAAAAACTTGTCTCAAATAGATGTTGTTGTTCTACCTTTCCAGTGGATGCTAGTCATCAGGGGAATGGTTCAGTTAGTAGTGTTCCCCTGATCATAGAATGGTTTGGGTTGGAAGGAACCTTAAAGATCATCTAGTTCCATGGGCAGGGACACCTTTCACAAGACCAGGTTGCTCAGGGCCTCATCCAGCCTGGGCTTGAACACTTCCCAGTGTGGAATATCCAGGAAGGAATATCTGGAGCTTCCCTGGGGGTAACCTGTTCCAATGTCTCACCACCCTCACTGTAAAAAATTTCTTTCCAAGAGGTAATCAAAACCTGCCCTCTTTCAGTTTAAAGCCATTCTCCTTTGCCCTTGTAGCAAGTCCTTCTCTGGTTTTCCTGTAGGCCTCCTTTGCATACTGGAAGGCTCCTGACACCAGTAGTGAGGCTTCAGGAGCCAATGGCCTTGGCTTGGCTTCCTGGAGGTGCTGCTGTGTACCACAGCACGGAGGCTTTTATTCCAGGGCAAAAGCAGCAATTGTGAATATTGTCCTTGAAATAACAGGAATTCATAAATTCCTTTAGGTGACTGTGTTCCAGACATGCCCTGTGTTTGGTCCCATTGTTGGTGTGCTACTGGTATTGGTGAGGAATGTGATAAGAGATCCCTACAGAATGGAAGACTGCCCTCTGCCTTTGGACAGCACAGCCTTATACTTTTTGACTTTACCTTTTTTAGAGGTGACTCTGAACAGAAACAGTTAAAACTTCTTGTAATTGTGGAGCCTTGACTCAATAGCAGCACTGAGAATTTTCAGTTATCTGAAGAAACGTACGTAAGAAATTCTCGTTTTTTGTTTCTGCACCTGCTGCAAAGAAGTAGAACAGCCCTGGGAACAGGCAAGACAACCCAGTTCCTGCCACTGTCAAAGGCAGCTAATTCATTCATTCGTGTACCCCCCATTGTAACCGAAGCAAAGAATTACTCGCTGTGGGTTCTAAATCAGGAGTCGCTATTCTTTCTCTTGTTGTTTGGTTTCTTTTGAAAGCCTTTACAATGGGGAGCACACTTACAGAATTAAGGGAGGTAGATTTGGGGCCTGTAGCTCACACCACAGGTGACTGCATTCAGTAATGTCATTGTCACAGCTGTACACAGCTTTTGTTTCTAGAGGGTCGGATTCTCTGCCTTCATCTATAGGAGAGTATAAATGAGAGAAAGCAGGCTGACTTAATTTGATAGCAGACTGCTGATAGGAGTCGTGCTTATTTGAAGACTGCTTAATCCTGTTTAAGGTTGTGATTTTTTTGGAAGGTCTTTGATTTCAGGGTTTATTTTGTACAGCAGCCTATGTAAAAGCTGGGGCTGAATTAATCTGTCATTTGCTACATATCCATTGATATTTTTATTGTATTTCAACTGTATAATACTTAAACAGGATTGTTAAATAAAATTTCCTGAAGGTAAAGGAGATTAATTATATTTTTAATACCTGCAGGTTTATAAGATCTGATGCTGAATTATGAGGAGAAGTAACTACATATTTACTGTATTTTCCAAATGTTAGGTAGATGTTGCAAATACAACAGCAGGGAACTGAAAATGTCATGTGAGTAACAGTATTTCATTTAGTAATTTGTGCGTGGGATCATTTATGTTTGTACAAACAGGCAGTTTATGAACAAGCTTTTGAGGGGAATGATACATTGCTAAGGCTGCAGTATTTTGTATTACACTGTACAGATTCGGTATCGTAAATCAAAGGATTTGGGAGCTTCCTTCCCTTTCCAGTCAGTCCACCTGCATACCAGCACTGTCAGGCAGGTGAACGTTCAGTGAGCTGGGTCAGCAGAAGAAACCTCACTTTTCTTGCAGTGAGCGATTGACGTGAGTGTAGCTCTGTGGATGGCTGGTTACAGAGTCAAATAAGCATCAGTGCAAGGAAAGCAGGAGGGGAAACCTGTTCTGACAGCAGTCAGCAATCAGATTGGCTTTGTGGTTTTGTGAAGTCCTATCTGTAAGTTATGTGCACACTTGTAACTGTGGAAAGCTGTGGTTGTTGACGGTTTTGCTTCCCCGCTGCCGAGTGCCACCCCGCTCCTGGGTGCTGCCACTCTGTCAGCTGCTCAACACAAAGGCAGGTAGGGGAACACAAATTCGGCTGGCTGTGAGCTTCTAGCATCTGCTTAGAAATCTCTAGGACTGATGGAAAGAAGTCTTACAGACCAAGTGTGACTCAGGTGACCCTGTATGTTTACATTAATACAAGATGAAATATGTGACTCTTGGGTGACTGCAAAGAAGCCTCGGCTCAGGCTTGAGCAGCTGCGATTAGGCAAGTGAGCCATGCTGAAGGAGACTGCAGACCTCAGTGCAATTTTCTGGAAAACAAAGGAATCCACATAGTAGGAAGACAAACGCAAGAGTGGCTTACCAAGATTGTTGGTAATGTACTAGTATAATTAAAAAAAAAAAAAAAAAAAAAGGAGGGGGAGGTTTAAAAATCCCAGCCAGCTCATCTGGTTCATTAGGCTGGTGTCAAAGTACTGAATTTAATTTGAGGACTGGGATAAGGCAGGAGGGGGTCACCATCACCTGGAGAAAAAAATGACCCTGATCAGTGTCTTTCCAAGGACCTATATTTTTTACTACCTACTGTTACTGTTACAAGTGGCACTACAGATGACTAAAGCTGGAAGAAGTTAGATGAACCAAACCTCTTTTCTCATTTTCTGTTTACTGCCATCGTTAGTGTTCTTGGCAGCACTTCGCAGATACTTTCAGTGGTTTTTCTGCTTGGTTGCACTTCCTGTCTCATGTATTGGTGTAATGATGTCATTCTTGCACACCGCTGTAGGGGGGTGCGGTGGCGTGGTCTGCCCAAACCCCTGCAAGAGAGGCTTTCTTGTGCCCCTCCAAGAAGATTTTGCTTCTGCTCTGATGGCTGAAATCCAAATGGAAAGTCCCTCTTTTGAGCCTCCCCTGTGTGGAGTGGGAAGCAGAGCAGGAGGAAGAGGTAGCAGAAGTGCCTTCCTCGTGCCGTCTTTCGTAGGAAGTTACTTACAGGATTGGCTGTTTTGACCTAATGTGGGTGAGCCCCTGGAGCCACCATAACTCTGTGTGTGCCTCTGTAGCCCTGTCTGGAGCTGTAGAGAAAGCAAGGGTAGGGAAGATGCTTATCCCTAAAGCAAACAAAGCAGTGGAAAATAGGAATGGGAGCTTCAAACATATCCCTACTCCTTTGGCCAGACAGTCCTGGTCATGGGAGGAAAGCACTGAGAAAGTCTTATCTGCCCAGTGTTCCTTTCATGGACCAGGAGAGCAGCAGGGTTTGTTTCTCTGGTTCTGCCTGTCCCAAGAAGGCAACATGGGAGGGAGCAGTTTCTCCTTGGGAATATTGCTGCAGGAGAAGGAGGAGTGTGGCTGCCAGGAGGGAGCAGGCGGCCCCTCACCCCTGGGGAGCAGCCTGGGCCTGCTGCTTCGTGGGGTCTGTCCCTGTGCACAGGCCAGTCTCTGCTGTGCAAGCAGCAATTATGTGGGGAACTCTAAAGTGATAGGAATCAGTGTGTTAAAAATGAACTTGGGAAAACTTCTGAAATCTGGCTCAAAGGGGCTCTTCCAGCATGAGTCATCTGCAGCTGTAGAGGAGCCATGGGCAGACCTTCCTCCCCTCTACTCAGTAGAGCTGTCTGAGTGCCCGGAGCCAGGGCAGGGAGAAAAAAACCCTGATTCATTTCCTAAGGAGATATGCATGGGAGAATTCCCCACGGGGGCACCGGTGGGGGTTTGTAGCTTTGTGTTTTTTCGGTCAGTCGGCTCCACATAAGAACATTGCGCAGCTTGGAGCTCCCACCCAGAGGACTGAAACACCCCAAGCCCATCCCCAGGAAGCAGACAATGGTGTTGATATGCCTGTTGCTGCAGAGGAAGTGGCTTCTGTTATAACCAACAAGCAATCTGCCAAAGTCCACGGTTTGGGCGATTGCCAGACTAAATTAGACATAAAATTATTTAACCTTTTTGGCTCTTGTCTTACTGTCCGGATCTGTTTCTCCTGCTTCCTACCATTTAGATCTCGCATATGGCAGGATTTTTCCTCTCGCAAAAACTGGTACAGACTTTTATTTAGAAAACATAAAATTGTTAACAGAGAATCCGGTCTTTATGTAGTAGATTATGAAAATATTCTTAAATGCTTTCAGTAGGGTAGCAAAACTGATGCTAAACCGTATGCAGCTATGGTATTGCTCAGGGCTTTGTCATGTCCCCTTACTGCAATCATTAGGAAATACAACATACTATTGCAGAAAAGAACATATGTGAAGTCAAGGCTTTAGATGTTCGGAGGCATCCGGCGCCCTCTTGTGCCGTTTCGCCGGTAGCATCGCAAGGCAAGCAGCTTCCCGGGAGCAGAGGCCTCTGTTTTAGTCTGGGGGAGACTGGTGTGTGCTTGGGCACCTACATCGTGATCCAGTGCAGTTCTGATGTGTAGGAGTTACTTGCTGGTGGGTCCACAAACTTCACTCCAGCTGTACAGTATGACCATTCAAAATGAAGCTTTAAGTGGAAAAAATTAGACATCTTCCAAAAGACAAAAATAAAATCTTTGGATTCACACGAAAGTAGCAGTGTTCGTTAAATACTAAATTTCTTTGATGGGCCAGATTTGAAGTTGAATTTCAGACTTCAATGAATTAATAATATGCAAGTTTAGATTTTTTGTGTGTGTGTTTCTATTATACTGTATGTTTATAATGGTTCACCTCCTTGGGCTGCAGTAATATAAGGAAAATGTGCTGCATCTCCCTGGAAGCCAACTGTGGGTCTAGTGAAATACTTCAGATTATTCACTGCAAATGCCTGAAAATACTCATTTCTCTAGATACCCGACCATAAGCAGAAGTGCAAAACCCAGAGTAGAAGAGGTACATTGATTTACAAAATTAACTAAATAGCTGTGACACATCTGAAAACACAAGTGTTCAGTGGCTTCCTGCCTAAAGAAATAAATTTCACTTTTTTTGATATGTGGAACTCAGAGTTGTTCAAAGGACGCAAATATTACCATTTTTCTGGCCTGATGCAAAGTCCTAAACTTACTGATACCCCTAAGATGCAAACACAACTAAGCATAACGTGCCTTGCCAGCACTTTTCTGCGTTCCTGACTCTTCAAGGATTAAAAGTGTGTTTCAGGCTTATTGACCCGGAGTGGTTTTAGGCTGTGTCATTCTGTGACATTTCTAGCAAAATAGCAGTTTCTATCAAGGTACCTCTCTGCCTGAAAAGTCCAGAGGATTACTGCTATAGAGCAGTAGCTAGAATATAAAAGAAGAATGGCCATGCTGGGCCTGGTCAAGATCCATCTGGCTGATCCTGACTCCAGCAGACACTGTAAGTGGGTGCCTTGATAAAAGCCTAAGAAGAAAGCAGATACAAATGCTTCTTCCTTTGTTGCTGTCCCAGCCTCCAACAGTTTTCACATCCTAAACTGAATATGAGGTTTGTGCATTTAACAAACCTTGACAGACTTAATTTCTAAGATTTTTCCAGTTCTCCATTGAGCTAATACTAAACTTTTGCATTCACAGCATCCTTATTGCACTGATGGATTTGGTCCATGGTTTGCCCCTGGAAGGACCTTCCTGAGCCATGGCTGTTTGGTTGTCTTAAAAGTCTTGTTGAGGAGCACGGTTGAAAGCAGAGCCCTTCTGAGAAGTCTTACAGTGCTTGATACAGATTTTCCATTTACCAAAAAAATCCAACAACCAAACCCAACAAACATCTAGGCTTTTATAAAGTGTATCATGTTGATCTGTTTATTCTATTCCTTATTATAGTTTTTACTACTTACTTATCAGTGACGCTTTGTACAGATTTATCACTCTGCCAATAATGGTATGAATTTGGCAATGGGACTACATTTTTTAGTACTTTTCTGTGTTCTCTCTAGCAGGTCACAGAAATGCCACAGGGTGATGTGTCTATAGAGGGCAAATAATGGCTGTGAAGTGTTTTCAAGAAAAAAGAAAATGCTGTGGAAATGCACAGAATTAATGTTGCTATGTAAATTTAATGGGAGGTACTGTGAATCACAGCAACTGTGGATACAGCAAAATGGATCAAATAAAGGGTTTATACGTATTTTGAAGTTACTGAAAGTTACTTGCTTGTACCTGATGGCATACTTGATTTTGATCCAGTAAAGACTAGAAATTCCTTTAGCCTACAAGTAGAATTTTTCAAGGTCTGGGGCTGAAAACACGTTTGAGCACAAGCAGTTTTGGGGGATCAGATTGTAAGAATTGTTTCTAGCAGAGCAGGTCCAGTCTCAGAAGTTTTCAGCCTGCTCTGGGGGCCATCTACCATGAATGGTTAACTGCTTTGTTAAGTATGAGGGACCATCTCATGACCATACCTGATGCTGTGTGAAAAATAGTCCAGACTGCCATTTGGGAATCTGTAGCATATCGAGGGGAGAGGGGAAGGAAGAACTTTTCCTTTGCCCAGGGAGGTCTTTGTCCTTCCTTTTTCTTTTCCTGTAGAGGGTGGGGAAAGGCTTCAGGCAGAGATAAAGAAGGGAAGTTTTCTGAGTAGTTGGGTATTCTGCAAAGTACTGCATGAAGCCCTTCAAAAGGCACAGGACTTCACTTGAGTCGTCTGCATAGCTGAAATAGCTAATGTAAATGAATGCAGAGACAAATCTTCTTAGCAAAATCAGCCATTCCCGAGCACAGAATGTTGTCATTAATAATTTGAGCAAAGTGTGTGGTCGTCGTCGTTCTTTCATGAACCCTACCTACCTTAAAATACCAACAAAAGGCTCCTTGTGCCTGCACAGCTTAACCTCAGTGTTTGAAAATCTGACAGTGTCACGCCTGATGTAGCTGCTGGTGAGAGATCATTTGCAGATTTACTCCTAAACACACTGTAAAAGGCTGAATTGAAATTGGTGCTTCACATCCTGCTCATCTGGTGTTTCACAGTAGGTGCGTGTGCGCGTGCTTTTCCCTAAAGTATGTAATAGTAAGTATGACATAACTGAAAAGTAGCATCTTGCATTTACAGGAAGAAGGGAGGGGGCAGGTAAGAGGGTGTACGTAGCAGAGCTGCTGGCTTGCAGCAATCCTTACTCAGTATTGCAGCAGTTAACTCCTGTCTTTTAAAAAATTAATTGTTTAAATTCCATATGGAATTCTTTCTTAGACGTGCTAGGAGCCAACTCTGAACTCTGACTATTGCCACATTCTGTCCTTGCGTGCAAGATTATCTTTACAGATAAGCATGAATAGAGTTCAAATGAATCTATCAATAATCAGTGGAAAGGATGTCATAATGTGAAGTCTGATACTGTACAAAAATATACAAGTCCTTGAAAACATGTGTTTGGAAAGGAACTGCTTTATTCTTAACATAGCTGCAGGTCTGGCAGCAACAGCTCATGAAGAGGTGTGGGAATTAGCTGAACAGACTCCCTGCTGGCAAGGAGAGCTGGGAGGCTATATGCTACCAGTAGGAGACTGACTCCTCATTTTTAAGTCCCTTTGGGTAAAGGATGGTAAATAATTTTTCTTTGCTGATGAAACACGTTGTGAAAGCCACAATCGAGAAGAAAAAAAATAAGTGTTTACTGGAAATAAAATCTTAAATAAAGTCAAAGGAAATATGGTATGTAATATTTCAATTTCTTTTAGTTTGTCATAATCTCTTAGATTTATGACAATGGGTTCAGCTAAAAGAAGAAGATATATGAGGAAGGTGGGGAGAGGAAGAGATGGCTGAAGATGAAACGCACATTTTTAATTGCTCCATTGCTAATTCTCTGATTTGGATCTGCTTATAATTAAGTTAAACTATTTGCAGTGGAATTTTTCTTTGAAGTATCTGCAGCAATGCAGACTATGTGTGGCACCGTGCTGAGTCTAAGGAAAGGGCAAGCAGAAATACTCCCTTGTCCTGTGAATGGCACAGTCTCTATAAGGACGCCCATGACTATTAGCAGGCACTTTTTCCAAAATCTACTTTTTTACAGCATCAGTTATGTGAAACTTATAAAGCTCTCTGTAATGATGCCCTCTGGTGACTGAGAATTTTTGCACTAGAATGAAATAAAAAGCAAGATGGAATTTGGCCTGCTACTGTGAAAGTACTCTAGCAAGTTGGACTGTTCATTAAAGATTAATGAGCAAATCAGAGCTCTTAGAGTTCCACCAGGCAGTATACACTAGCCATACAGAAGTCCAGGAAACACTCCAAGTGTTGTAGGAGCAGAGCTGAAATGTGTAAGATAGTCTCTCCCCCTACCATGCAAGTAATCTCTTGTACGTTCGTGATTAGATGAAACCTGCCTTTTGGCACTGCACACTGATAATTTATTTTCTAGTGGTTAGAGGAAAGAAAATTAAAAGATTAAAAATAAAATTCTCAAGCTTTTCTTGGTTCAGAGAATGTGGAGGATGTTAATTAATTATATGAAATCTTAGAAATAAACCAGCTGGGCAAAAGAATGCCTTTTGTATATTTTACACTTAGTGTGGCTGCTACACAGTCTCTGGAAAGCTGATTTCTTCCATGCACTGTTTCCTCTCCCGGCTATTGTTATTTATATACACAATCTGTAGCATCTAATGTATCTACATTTACTGCCCATCATTTTCCATCAAACAGATGTACCTGACTAATTTTGCTCTGACTCTGGAGCTCATGTGGTTCTTACTCTGCTCTGGTTGAAAAGGGTTCTTTATTTGCAGTGTTGTGTTATTTTACAGCCAGATCCATGATCATGTAGTGTCTGCAGACGAGTGCAGACAGAAGGAAACACGTATGTGTGGCTGGGCATGGGACAAGTTAAGTCCTAAGCAATATGGATGCAACACTGGCAAGGTAATGAGATACGGAACTCCAAGGCAAGTAACCCAACAGAAAGCCATCCACAAGCAGATACAAGCAAGGTAATTAATAGGGGATAAAAAAAAAAACCCCAAAACAATCCCTCCTCCCCCCCAACCTATGGCAATAAATTTTTATGAGGTGTGAACTCTTATCTAATTATTTAATCTTTGTTAACTGAATTCCCAAATTAGGCACATACTTCTAATAACTGTATCAAGCTAAGTAACTCCTCTGCTTTTAAGCAGTGTTCCCCCATGCCACAGTTGGAAGAGGATGCATCTCCTCCCATTGATATCCTTTGCAAAACAGCCCCTTAGGCACAGTGTAGATCAACTGGCTTTAATGCATATTTTCTCTAAGCAAAACCAAAGGAGTAAACAAAATATTTGTTTTGACAGGATGCCTACTTTGATCATAAATGTTAAGATCAGGAGGTACAAGTATGATTTTATCCTCACTTCCCAAATAATAAAATCTGTAGAATCTTCACTAACTTCTTCATTAAGTCAGTAATTTCCCTTTCAACTGCAGTCTGTATTTTAGGAAAATAACTTGTGTTGATTTTACAGGCCATTTAGTATCTGTAGAGGAGTTTGTACTATCATTTTGAGGCCCAATAACACGTCAGGGAAGGATTGTTTTTCTGTACTAATGTTTGCAGTGTTTCAGTATGTGTCTTGCAGTCACACAGTTCTTCCTCCTGGCCCAGACAGTTACTCAGGTTCTTCTAGGAGGAGAAAAAGCCCATTGATAAATCCATGCATCTTTGGTGCAGTATCTCCGAATGTAGCAGGGACACACAAAAATTAGTACTTTTCTTAATGACCACACCCAACCTTCCATTTCTAATTAAGCTGATGTTTCAAAGAGCCTCTGCTTCCTTCCTGATCAAGAGTGGCACTGCTTATTCTCTCTCTGCTGACTTGCATTCTTTCACAAGGGCTCCTGTAATTTAACCGGTTGTCTCCAAGCACCTCCTTCTGCTGCAAATTCATATCCCACCTGGTGTACTTGGGCAGTGATTCCTGCTGTGTCCAACCATCTTCCTCTATAAAGGAACTTAATTGCTGTTATGTTTAGCCTGAGTGAAGGGTACCTGTCAGGCCCACTGCCCTGTCTTCATCAGTCTGTGATTGATCAGAGACCTGTGTGATGTCTTGTGCTTCCCACAGTCTGACAGCCTTTGGGATTATAAAAACAGCAGTGGAAGGAGACCTATGGTATGATTGCATAACTGGTTGTAGAATATTGTTATGGTAGGTATAGGAATTTTGAACAGATTGGCTATGACAGAGGGGGTTTATATATACAGACAGCCATGCAGAACTTCAGAGAAATTTCACATCTGAGGTAGGTGGAGTATTATCCTTAGATCTCATCAAGGAGTGGGAGTTTCCAGTCAGACGGCTCCTCCACTGACATGCTGGGGCAAGTGACTCAGCTCTGCAGTAGAGAAGAATGTCCCTACTGCTGCTTTCCTGGAAGCACCTTCACCTGGAGATTTCTTGCTCAGGAATTAATTTGCTTATGAAAACTCATCAGTTCACAGAGCCTGGGGTGGCAGAGCTGTGGGCAGATGGCTCTTGCGGGGATGAGGATGCACAGCTGTAAGAAGCCTAATTAAGACCTCTGACGAACTTTCCAGTGTAACTGCATCAGTAATTGTCACGGTCTATGAAGTAAATAAAGGTTAGTTGTTCTCTCAGCCCTGAGAGTTGCAGAAGTTTGCAATCATCCTATCTTATCAGGGATGAAATACGTGAGGCCTATTCAAGGAGACAGTGGTTGCTATTCACTGGTGATTTGTTACAAAGAAAAGCTTTCAGAAATAACACAAGGTGAGTCTGGCAGCAGTCAACTGACCTGTAGTTTCAAGATTGGGAAAATGATTTAAAAAAAAGGAAGCAGAGTGTTGCAGAACTCACAGCCTGGTAATTTTCATGATCTTATCTGGAGCTTGAGGTGCATCACAAATGAGACCCTGACTGTCTATATCTCCTAAACTGTGCAGGTTTGTACTGAAAGTTACCCTTCTAGGAGAAAAAAAGACACACATGTTTCTGACAGAATAGTTTTGTGAGCTGCTTTTTTCCTTCCAAGACATCTGCCTTATAAATAGCACTGATACCATGGTGTACTTGCTCTCTGTAGGCCTTATATCCTAGCTTTTTATTTTATGTAAGAGTAATTTGGTTGGAGAAATTGAGCATTGCAGGGAGTGGCTCAGTTATGAAGATACTTGAGCCAAATCCTTAACTCCTGTAAGTTTTGCCCGATTCTGGCTGCACAAGCTCTTTTTAAGCCTGGTTTGAAAAGTCTGGTGCTCCTATAAGTCCTCTGCATATGGCAATGGATAAAAAAAAAAAAAATTGCCATCCCAACAGGTACCTGCTAGCAGGAGCCCAGTTGGCAAGCGCTATGTAGGAGAAGCAGTCTGGAGTCAACACCTGGGAGCTGACTTTTCACGTGGAACAGGAAATTGTTGAATGTCTGGAGTATCTGCTTTATCTGCTGTCAGCTTTTCAGTCTCCTGAACAAGATAAATACAGCGACACATGGAGTTTGTGGGTCCCTGGGCTGGCATTGTGCACATTCTTCTGCATGGGAGAGGGTGGAGAAGCAGAGTAATTAAGAGCATCCCACTGTGCAGCCAGATGTGTGAGTATATGTCTTGATGTGTTGGCCCCTCACCAACCAAGGTGAAAGAGGTCTTTTGGGATTATTTAAATCCAAGGAAGCCAGGTGGTATGTTAATCTCTTCCCTCCAGGATGGGGTTAAATGCATAAGTGGAAGTGCCTTGGCCTTGTTCACCTGATAAATTGCTCCGATCTAGCAAACCTCTGAATACTTCAGCCTGGATTCATTCAAACTGTTACACTGACATAAAAAAATGAGTCTGTCCCCACATACCCTTAGGATGCAGCTTTACTTCCCAGGATTGTCTGTCTTACAGTAATACTTTCAACATGTGCTTCAGAGTGATGCACAAACTCAAAGTGATTTGTTGGTTGTGTGACTTTACTCTTTCCTGTTTCTGACATATATACCTTGGGCAGTATCTGATTGATGCGTATGGTAAGATAGCAGCATGCATTGATTAAGTATATTCAAAAAAAGGGGTTCAGTGTCTATTGTATAAGGAAAAAAATCAGCTTGTCTTTTTGAAATACCCTGGCACTGTGTGGATGCAACAATTATTTATTAGGGAGACTTTAAAGTAGGATGAAAGTAAGAAATCCTATGAGAAAAATTTCTGTTTGTTTCTTACATTTTCTGCACCCTTCCCTCACCCCGGACTGTTCAATATGGTCAGAAGGAAAATCCTTTCCAAATCCTTTAAAATACCATCAGATGGAGCAAAAGGAAAGCTGAACTTGCCCTACCAGCATTCCCACACTGAATTGTTAGATGCTCCAGCCCCAGAGCTTTGGTACAGGGAAAGTACAAGTAGCAAGATGTCCATGCTGTTTGTGGAGGGGTGGATCACAGACTGTCTCTTGCCTTGGGTGCTTCAGGGAACTATCTGGCAGAGCCGAAATCATCCTGCAATGTGATGATGTGGCAGCTTTGGTGGCAATACCAGCCTGCGGACTTCTGTCTTGTTCTCTGTCCCTCTTTGCTGATTTCCATGCCATGGGGCACCATAGTTGTGGCCGGATTAAAGCAGCTTCCTATAAACAGCACTGAAGACCAGAACACTTGTGGGGCAGGGTGGTGATGTTCTTTAAAGCCCGAGAAGCCCAGCATTGATCTGATTTACAGCATGAATCCAGAAGGGGTTGCATGCAGGTGATGGCCTCACCCATCTATGGTGTGGTAAGTGGTGCTTTTGACCACTGTGCTGAAAAGGGTCCTTGCTCTAAGCCTGTAGGTTTGTTCTAGAAGGCTCTGCTCCAACTTCATCAAATCATGAACCATGAGACTGAATGAAGATGACCTCTGGTGTATTGTTTGCTCTGGTTACTGAAAACTACAGGGACTCCAGCCAAAACCAGGAGAGGAGTGCCTGGTTGTGAAGTGTGTTGGATCTTACCTGCACTCAGTGCTATCAGCACCAAAGGGCTTGTATCAGGATTCCTGAGAAAATGTAGTATCATAAAATGTAGTGTCTCTGTGCTTCAGAGCAACTGAGGAGGCTTAGGGGAGCTTCATATGTAGGTAACAAATTGCTGTCTGAGCTCCACCAAAGCTGCTCAGTGCTGTGTCACCTCTTCTGTTGGAATAGCACTGTCACAACGCTGTGTTCAGTGAGGAGAGTTTGAGGAGAGTTTAAATTCAACAAAGAATGGAAATACAGTCTACTAAGCAGCTGTAACTTTCTCTTGTCATACTGGACAGGAAAGGAGATAGAAACCATTTCTGGTACTGAATGACTAGGTGAGATAGAACTGCCTCAAATTTTGTAACACAAAACTGCATTTCTAACAGCTTGTTAAAAAAAAAAAAAAAAAAAGTTAGGCTCTTTCTCTTACTCTAGTCAACTGTGAGTAAAAACAATTACCTAAAAGCATATTTTTCTATGCCATTTATTATTAAAAAGAAAATGAGAGAAACTACATACCAACATTTGTTATAATTTCATTAGTGTCCAGGTAGATGTAATTTATGTGGAGGTTCTGTTTCCAAGATGAGGATCAAATTCATCTGATCTGACAGACAATTGAGTTACAAAGGCTTTACACGAGAACAGTTCTCCAACGGAATGTAAACAAGACACATGGATTAATAAGGTGAGACATACAATAAGGAGCTAAATTATGGCAGAACTCATCAGCCAGCAACACACATAGCTAGACCTTCTCAAATGATGCGAGTTAGCATGCAATAAACAAAGGTTTTAAATTAACCCAGTGTTTTGCCCTCTGGGCAGTAGAACAAGGAGTTAGAGGAAAAAAGTTTATAAACCATAGAAGTAATATGACTCTGTGCAGCAAGTTGTAAAGACTTGAATTTCTCCCAAAGACTTTCAGATTTTTACAGTGTTAAATATCACTGTAATTGTTAAATCTCGCAGGAAAAACCCAGAGAAACAAACTGTAGCATAAATGTAACATCTGAGACTTAAAATTTATGGTCTGGGAACTGACTGAAGCCGCAAAAGCAGAAGAGTCATGTAGCAAAATGGTGAAAGGGCATCCCTGCTAAAAGCCTTGTGGAAAGTGCTAAGCAAACTGGAATAGTTCCAAAATATGTAGGTGGGATTACTCTTCACAATGCTGGGATTTACTCCATTATTGTCCAAGTGACTCAGCTGAAATTGCCCACAATCTACTAGACATATTTTATTGTCAATACATTTTGCCCTGGCCTTTTGTCTCTGTGGCTACATGACCTTAATTGACCTAAATTTCTAAAATGGTGGCACCAAAGGGTCCTGATAACAGCACTGCACTTTCCATATCCAAATATTATGTAGACTCATCTGCATGTTTAGGAGGGCAGTGTGTCATTGCCTTGTATCAACATTTTCTTGGTTAATCTACGGCCAAGAGAAAGATACTGCCTTCCCTGCTATAGGACTGAGCTCTTTCTGTTCTGTGACACTTCCAGTTGCAAAATGGCCTTGAAACTGATTCCCAAACATAGAAAAGCACCTATTTGAAGCCATGATGCTTAATTACATCAATCAATCCATGAATCCTGTTTGCCCCTACTGTGCCAGAGCAAATAGACCTTCTTTCATTCAATGGTGGATTATGGCTAGATGGGCTTTGTGCAGATAAAAACATAAGATTCAGCAGATTTAAGAAACTCCTTAAAGGACGAATATCAAATAATCTTGAATTCTACCTTTGAGCATTTAGTGAGGGACTGGGCTCCGAAGGATAGTGGTTTATGTCTCCAGCATTTTTTCAATCCTGTCTAAAAAGATGTCAAACACCCCCATTACCTGCTTAACCATCCAGCGATGTTTTGGATCCTAAATCTCAATAATACCTATTGACAAGGATTTTGTAGGTTAGCTCAAGGTGTCACCCTTCCCTGGTCTTCCAAATCTTTTTGCCATTTGCAATTGGCTTGTTTTCCACGTCACTGTTTTTTCCCTTATTTGCCTGCCATACCAAGATATATGCTGGAGCTCCTAAGCACTTTCTGTCTTCTAGTTTTTTACTCAGAACAGTATGCACTAAATGTTCCCCCTCCCTCTCTCCTGGGTCCCCAGGGAAGGAAACCAAGGCATGTTGGCCAGAAGGGAGATGCTTTAGCCAGGTACCATGCAGATCGGAGCACCCAGTTCCCCTAAATCTAGGCACAGCTCTGATGCCCTTTCTCTGTCTTCTGTTTAGATGAAATTCTCTGTATAATATTGTACTTTAACATATAATTCCCTATATTTATCTCTGTTTTAATCAATGAATTAATTCTCATATAAAGACCTTACTATGCTCTTTAAGATGAAGCAAAACATACTATTGCTCTTTATTGTCTCCTTAAGAACATAGGATATCCTATAATGCCAAACCAGCTACTCTTTAATGTTAGATGAGGGCTACAGAGCCTAAAAATTGTGTAAGCACCTAATTCCTTTAAAAAAGTCGCAAAAATAGCTCCTGAAGTACTTGACCACTTTTATAAATGCAGGCCAAAGCTTTTCCTTCCAAACAAAATGTTCTGAAACTTGGTTCTTGGGGTGTGAATTTGCAATACAGAACAGGACAATCTCTGTGTCTCACAAGGGTTCTTGTTCCCAATCAGGATAAGGGAGAGGCCCTTTCTGGGCCAAGCAGCCATGAAAGGACAGGACTCAACAGCTAACAGGGAAAGAAACCCATAAATTGAATCCACTAGTGCTAGCAGGCCAAATTACAGGGATTATGGAGGACTGCAGGAGGAAAACTGGTGGCTGAATTTTGAGTTATGGGAGGAAATTTTAAAAAGTATGTTTTATAGGACACTGAATAGCACAAAAGAACTATTGGACCCCAGGCTAACACTTTTCAAACCACTTTACTGACAGCATGTCATAACCAGACCAGAACACAACTATAAATAACAGTAGGAAACCTACCTACTGCAGGTAGGTATGCCAAGGCAGTGAGTCAGTGTTAGTCATTTGGTGCTTTTTTTAACAATTGAGGGTTTTACCCAAATCCTACCGAAAATCACTCCTCCCTCTGTAGCACCAGGGGGTATTTGGTGTGTATATATGTGTATGTATTTTTTTTTCTCAGATTTCATGCCATCACTTTGTCTGCCCACAGCATTTAACAAACTTTTTAGCATCCTTATTAAAAATTAAACTCGTTTATTAAAATAAGTTCCCTCAGAAGTTTCTCAGCAAAGTGTCTCAGCCCTATGCAAAGCACAATTAGCACGCAGGACAGAAAGCTGTGTGGAGACAACTTGTACTTTTTTGGTGACCTTAATTCCCTTCATCTTTATACCTGTGTAATCACTAGCATACCGAAGGGATGTTTAATATTGATATGGCAGCATCTTTTTAGTATTAAAGTACACAAAAGAGTGAAGAAGGCCTTACATTCTTTGAATATTTTTTTTATTTTCAGGCTTTTAAAGCACTTCTTTTGAGATTTATAATACCTGATTAAATAACTATCAATATATTTAATAATTCAACCCATTGTTAAGCTTAAGTATTTTATTTTCTCAGCATTTACTGGTTTGAACATATGTGCTACCTTTTGAAATAAAACAGAAGTAGTTTGTTTAGAGGATTTTGCTAGAAGACCCATCTAAGAATACTTGTAACTTATTTGAAAGGATTATTTAATCACAATTAAAAACAGCCTTTCCTAGTGGGTAACTGTTTTCTGTGGGTTTGGTACTCTCTCTTCTGAAAAAGAAGTCACACGTGTTGGGGAGCTGCCTAAAGAATGGAGCAAAGCCCAGGAGGAACACAGGGCCATTCTCAGATCTGCTGTGGCAGGTCTGCATTCCCAGAGACTGGTTTCTGGAGAACCAAAACAAGGTGTAAGTTAATAACATACTTTATAGGTCAGCTGCAAACCTCTTTTGTCCCAAATGTGAAGAGCACCAGATGGTACAGTATGATGGGAAAGGCAGGTTTGGTCACACTGATCGATTAAATTGGATTTTTTAAGACCCGGGTTGATCTGAGAAATCCACAAATAACATACATCCATAGAAGTGTTTTCTCTTTGTTAAGGACAGTGAACTAACAGGGCCACTGAATTCAGAGTCAGACCTCATCTTTGTAGGCATCACAAGTCCAATAGGGAGGTAAATTTGGGTGAGACTAATGTGTCAAACTAAATACCATCAGGGAGCTTTTTTTGTGGAGTGGAGCTAAGCCATCTATACCAGCACAGTGTTTCCTAGCCTGGCTTTGGCCTGAGGCAAAGAGAGTGTTCCAGGTGAGTTTGAGTAAAGATTTGAGAACTAGCATATGCCGGGCCCCCTTCCCAGTGGGCAGCCTGAGTGAAGCCATGCTGCTTTGGAGGCTGCGACTTCAATAGTAAGGGTGTGGGCCTTTCTCTGCCAGAGAATGGTTTCAGACAAGTTTAATTTACTTTAATAAGTTAATTTTAATTTGTATACATGGAACTGTGGAGTGTAGGTGAAACCTTGGAGGGACAGGCACTGCAGCTGCCTTGGCTTTCCTCCTGCCCCAGGGGATTCAGATTTCCTTGGTGTTCATGGATGCTCTGCTGCTGCACAGGAGGAGGGTGTCTGCTGCTCCCAACTTCCACATAGTGTGGAAGAAGAGGGGGAGGTGTGAGGAAGGAGAGTGGCCATTGCAGGAGTGGTATCAACACCCAAATGCACCAGCATTGCCCTGCACTGCTGGCTTCCTGCCGGAGGCCCCAACTGCAGATCAGGTTCTGGGAGGGAAGGAAACCTTTCCCAAAGGAGTAGGACCTCATGTAGAAACTTGCTGTCCTGCCTCCATGCTTTTGGGGACAACCTGTGAACCAGATGTCAACGACTGATGAAGGTCACTCATTAGGCATCTTTACTCTGTATTGTTAAACCCATCACTACTGACCCACACAGGTTGGGAAAGATCGCAGTACCTATGGCTGCATCTGTGCACGTAAGCATGTGAACTGTTTCCACGTACAAACCCCCATCTGCCTCCTGTTGCTGTACCTTTGCAGTGGCTGTTTTGAGTTAGGACTAAGAAATCTGCTGAGGACCGGCATCTCTTGTGTAAACAAACATGCTTGCAGGCAGGCACTGGGGCCCTATCAGAAAACAAGGTGATTGGAACGATAAAGTACCAGTATGGTCTTGAAAGAGCTGGGTTTGCTAAGAATGTGCAGCTTCATTAAGGAGATTTTGTGGGTTAAAGCATGTTTGAGCTGGTAAAAAGAAATGAGGGGTAGGCCCTGATGCCCAGGCTACACTCCTAAGCCAAAATCTTGGAGCCAACAGAGTTCCTACAGGGTGAAGCTGCTGAGCAGAAATTTCTAAAATGCTTTAATTAAACCACAGAGGGGAGCAGGAGAAGGCAGGTATTTCTCAGGAAGGAGAGCATCTTGTGGTGTTCCCTCATGGGACACGACTGCAATGGATTGGAGAGCGATGCTTGCTTCAGACAGGACCTCTTGCCCGAATGTCAGCTATTGGCACCTTCCTAAAAGGGAGAGTAAGTATGCAGAGGTGTTGTTACAAAAAAACCTGCCCAGAGGAATGGTGCTGGGGGGCTGGTTACTGCTCCCTTGACATGTCAGCCCTCACTCTGAGGAGTGAGTGAGGGAGCCCTCACACTGCAGGAGCCCAGTTGGAGGGGAGTCCCCAGCACCTCCAGCCCCTGCTCTCTTGAATATTTTTACATGCTTAATTTTTTTTTTTTTTTTTGAAGTGTTAAATTGATTTAAAGTGTGCATCAAGGTGGCACAAAGAGCAAACAAGTTCTCCTCAGAAATCCTGTGAGTTCCTGCTCAACCATTCCCTGTTGCGGGCAAAAGAGGCACCAGGAGATGCAAAAAGGGGATTTTTCAAAGCTAATTATTTACTGTTTTATAGACTTCCAACTACTTCAGCCTGGCAAGTTTGATAAGGAAGGCTGGAGCTTCAGCAAAAACAATTAGCATGACTTCTATGAGATACTACTGAGTAACTGTGCCATTGTTTATTTCCTGTAAAGGGACAGACTACTAGAGAGGGGTTTGTTTGCTGTTTGCAGATTATTTTTGTCAGGGGGGATGCATTCAGCAGGAGAATGGCAAGTAGGACTGATAATACTACAAAGACTTTCCCTGTGACAGTACGAGGATGTGCAGTTCTCCCCATCTTGTCCACTGTCAGGTACATCTTCCCTTCCTTTTACTCTGGGGTGTTAATAATGGTGATGATCCTCAGAGCCAGGTTTGTATTGGTATTAGCCTGGGAAGACCCCAAGGGTGACCTGAGTTAATGCCATGCTGGGTTGGAAAGGGACAGACCATGGGGCAGATTTGTGCATGAGCAGGACTAACAAGAGGATGGAGGTGTCCATGCTGATCAGTATTGAAGAAGATGGTGGAAGAAGCAGCAGTGGTTGTATTTCCCTCTACTTGCAAGTAGTTTTCCAGTTTATATTGTGTCCTGCCAGACATGAAATCAATGCAGGAATAATTCAGTTCACCTCAAACCAATTTGTGTCAGCTCTGGAACTGAAATGTGAAAACTACTAAAAATAATCAGTATCAGGGCAAGAAATAACTAATCCACTGCTTTGTCCAGGGAGAAATACTTTCTGACTTGGTCATCAGCAAGTAATTATCCTTGCTGGAACTGGCTAAGAGGCTAACATATCTGGTGTGCATAGTTGACCCTGTCTTGGGGAAAATGGTGGCTTGGGATGCTTTTTGAGGTCCTTTTCAGGTACGATTTTAAGAATGATGCTGTAGAAGTTATTTAGAAAACCTCTCTTTTCAGCAAGGAGTGGCTTATAATTTGGCTTTTTTTTCTGGAACTCCTGAATGTTTGGACACTTCAAAAGTTCTCAAGGCTGGTATTCAACTGTTACAACTCTGGGAAGCATTGTGAAAGATAAAGACCAATGATAAGAGGATAAATGGGAAATGTACTTTCTAAAATGCTTTAGTCTAAAAAAATTCTTAAAACCTGTAGGTACAAAGGATGGGATGCAAGGCAAAAATAAGAAAGAAGGCCTCTCAGGGTACTTTTGAAATGATTCAAATCAAGGTTGCCACAGGCAGCACTGACTCTACAGTCAATTTCAACACTTTTACTTATGGTTTTTCATTCCAGAGTTTCTTGAAGGTTGAGTGGACTGTATGGCAAAAGAGAAGTATTTTCTGCACTCCTTCCCTGTGTGCTGAACCTCAGCTGGGCTAATTCTTTGCAGCTGCCTAGGCAGAGAGCCAGACCCTTCAGGTAGTGGATTATGGACAGAATGGGAGGAGGAGTTTTGGCATCCTCACAAACAGGACACGCTTGTACAGGGGAAAGCCCAGAAAATACCGAAGTGCCCAGTACTGCTCCCTCACACGGGCTTTGTAAGAGCCAAGGTAAAGAGCATCCAGGGAGGCAGTATAATGTAACAACTGGTCTCCAAAAGCTAGACCATGGAGAAGGGGAAGGGATGTGGCTCAACTCTGCTCTCTTCACTCAGGACACGTGGTACATATCTTACATATGGACTTCGATGCCTGTGCTCCTTAAAATTAGTGTGTTAAAAACCTCTTTTGTGCTATAATCCTGTCACAGGACATTCACTTCCCTTAACAGATGCTGTCTCATAGAATCATAGAATGGTTTGGGTTGGAAGGGACCTTAAAGGTCATCTAGTTCCAACCTCCCTGCTGTGGGCAGGGACACCTTCCACTAGACCAGGTTGCTCAGAGACCCATCCAACCTGGCCTTGAACACTTCCAGGGATGGGGCATCCACAACTTCTCTGGACAATCTATTTCAGTGTTTCACCACCCTCACTGTAAAAAATTTCTTACTTATATCTAGTCTAAATCTACCCTCTTTTAGTTTAAAATCATCATCCATTGTTCTATTGCAACAGGCCCTGCTAAAAAGTCTGTCCCCATTTTTCTTATAAAGCCCCTTTTAGGTACTGGAAGGCCACAATAAGGTTTTCCTGGAGCCTTTTTTTCTCCAGGCTGAAAAACCCTAACTCTCTCAGTATGTCTTCATAGGAGAGCTGCTCCAGCCCTCCAGTCATCTTTGTGGCCCTCCTCTGGACCTGCTCCAACAGGCCCACGTCTTTCCTGTGCTGAGAGACCCAGCTGGACACAGAGGATATCTCACCAGAGCGCAGTAGAAGGGAAAATCACCTCCCTCAACCTGCTGGCCATGCTGCTTTTGATGCAGCTGAGGACACAATTGGCTCTCTGGGCTGCAAGTGCACATTGCTGGCTCACGTCCAGCTTTTCTCCCACCAGTCTCCCCAAGTCCTTCTGCACAGGGCTGCTCTCAACCCCTTCATCCCCCAGCCTGTATTGGTATAGGGGGTTGCCCCAACCCAGGTGAAGGATCCTGTGCTTGTCTTTGTTGAACCTCATGAGATTCCCATGGGCCCATTTCTTGAGCTTGTCCAGGTCGCTCTGGATGCCATCCCATCCCTCAGGCATATCAACAGCACCACTCAGCTTGATGTCATCTGCAAACTTGCTGACAGTGCACTCAATCTCACTGTGTCATTAATGAAGATATTGATTAGCACTGGTCCAAGTACCGACCCCGGAGGAACCCCACTTGTCACCAGTCTCCATCTGGACACTGTTCTGTCATGTGTCACATCAAATGTATAGAAATTTTGAACACATGTGAGAATGTAGAGAATTTAGAAATGATTGAACAAAAAAGCATTATCTATCTCATCTGCCACAGAGCTACTGCTCTGCTGCTGTTTACTGGGATTCAGCTGGGGTAATCTGCCTCCCAGTCTTTTACTTAGGTTTAATGGCAACAGGAGAGTGACAGTAGGTTGGACTAGATGACCTTTAAAGGCCCCTTCCAACCCAGACTATTGTATGATTCTGTGATTCAGACAGGGATGCTGGTCAGCCCTGGCCCTTACCCAAGCCCAGCCCCAGAGCCAGCAAGCTCCCTGCTGGATGGGGCTGCACAGCAGGAAGGAGCTGTTGTTTCCTGCTCACTTTGCTGGCTGTTGTTCTGCTTAAAATGTGAGGCCAAAAAGAGAGAGAGATTGGGAAAGCAAAGTCTGGTTGGAAAGTTTCAAGTGTTCTCCTTGCTCATGAAGGATTAAGCTTACCCTCGTCAAGCAAATTACCGGGAGATTTGTGTTTGAACCATCAGGACTGCCTGTCACCAGTTGAGGTCTAAGTGTTATTTCTTAAATGAAATCAAAAGTCTGTTCTACTGCAGGGAGAGTTGGCAGTCCCTCCTGTCTCCCTCAGCAAGACTGAATTTGCCCATGAGTTGGGCCAGGCCGTGCTGGATTTGGAGAGGTGAGATGTGCAGGCTCTGGCTGAGGGCTGCAGGGTGAAAAGGACCTCCCTGAAAACTGGTCTGCCAAAATCTGGCTCTGATAAAGCAGCCCAACCCATCCTGTAAAGACTTTTACTGAAAAAATCTTGAAATAATCACAGAGGAAATGACAGGAACTCAGGCCTCCCTTCCCGCCCCGGCCAGACACTCCCTGGCTCTTTTTCCCTCCAGCCCGCTGGACACGCGGGTGTCCCTGGGGAAGGGCCAGGGCTGGAGCTCAGCACGGCAAGGGCGGGCTGGGCGGGAGGGATTGCAGAACGTGCTTGGTGCTGTGCTCCACTCCTTGCAGGAGCATGGAAATATAGGGGCAAGTTCAGGGATTGCAGCAGCAGGAGAGGGAGGAACAGAGCAATTCCTCTGGCCTTGCTGACATTTTGCTTATTTATGCCAGCAAATCTTATCTGGAGTCTTGAGAGACTTCTGTGTGTCTTTCCTCATTTGCATTTAAGAAGGCATTCAATTAACAGAAGTGCTGCATACTGAAATGCCTGCTTCATGAGGGGGCAGGGCTGAACAGGTTGAGAATACATGGGACTTTGGATTATGTAACTTTCTATGAAACAGTTTCCATCTCTGCTGCCCCAGACCATGTATCTCCTCCTTTATCAGTGATTAGATATAAAGAAACCACTCTCATTGTTTTTATCAAGAAGGTGAGGCCCTTGTGTTTGATTTTTTAGGTTGTGGTTTGTAACGTGTCAGTTCCTGGTGAGACAGTCTGAGCCTGGCATTGGTTTGGTATCTTTGTTAATTGCTGAACATCACAAGAGGGTAATAAGGAATATGCTGTACATGCTCTACCTGCCCTCTGTCCTGTCCATCTTCCTTGGATGACCCCAAGCATTATTTTGTGTGCAACATTCCTCTATTACACACTTCTTCTTCAAGGCTGTTTTTTACCTGGTGTGCACTAATGTGCTCCTGTCCCACGGCAGTTACAGAGGAGCAGTGTATCAACAGGCTGGCATGTGCCTGCCTGCGCACAGTGGTCGTCGGTCTGCAGGTACAGTCCTGGGCTGAGGAAATGATGCTCTTGGGAGCTGTGTTCCTAATTCCCCAAGATTCACCTGAAAAAAACCCTCCAACTTTTAGTCTGTGGAATTGCACAGTCCGGTGACAGCAGGACACAAACAGGAAACCTGAGAAAACAAGGTGTCCTCAGCAAAGATGCTGTAAGGTTTGATGGCGAGTAGGTTCCCCCCTTCCCAAGGCTTCCTTCTGGACGTTGCCACCACTACCTCCCACTTGGTTTCACAGATAGTCACCTCTTGTCCTGGGTGGTAGCAGCAGCCAGCAGGACATTTCTGGTACCTTTGCAGAGCTCTGAGGTTTGTAAAGCCGCTCCAGACTCCAGAGAAAGCGCGTGAAGTCTGTGAAGCTGGGACAGAGAAGCTGATGTTGCCTCAAGGCAGGGAAGGGATGCAGAAACCACCAAGTGATCTGTCCAGCCACGGGAAGAGACGTGAAAAGAAAGAAGCGAGCGGGCTTCACCCTGGTCTTTGGGCATCTGCAGTCTCTCAGAGACTGTAAACCACTGTAAAGCACTCGTGGCAGCAGCTGTCATCTCCTGTGAGGCACAGCGGGTAGTGCAGGCCACATGAAATGCATATGAGTCCCCATCCAGTCCAGACTGTAAAACTGGTTTAAAATGAAACCAGATATGGGCACTTCGGGGATGTCACAGCTCCCTCTGGCCCTCTTTCAGCAGGTTGTCCTTGCTTGGGCTTCCTCCCATCCCATAACTCAGCTCCCTGGTTTTGTTCATTCTGTGATCAGCCTGAGAAGTGAGCGGCAGCACCGAGGTGCCCTCAGGCAGGGCAGTGACAGCCGGGGTGGGAATGGAAACCTCCAGCTGGCACCGCTCCCCACAGAGTGCCGTCCTGTCTGCCACGTTTTTGGTTGGTGCCCGACGAAGACGTGACCCCTCCTCAGCTGTTCGCTGCAGCTGCGATGCCAGGGATGCCCTCAGACCTGCTGTCGGGTCAAGGCAGGCGCTGCAGGGACTCGCTAATCCCCTCCAGGAAAGTCCCTGCGGCTTATTCCAAATACCCAGTTTGAACTGGTTAATCCGAGCGGGTCGGTCGGTCTGGCGGGGCCGGCTGACACATGCGCTGCCCCGGGTGAAGGTCGGCTGTCGCTCCAGGGCAGTGACAGAGCGGCTGGTTCTGCCGCTCCCCAGCCAGACCTCCCCCTGCAGCCCCGAGAGCCTTTCCTCCAAATCCTGTGCACTTCTGGGCCATTTCCCGTGCAGTTTTTAGTGCTTTTTGCCCTTCCTTAGTTCAAAACAAGACTCCTGTTGTTTCCCTGTTGAGACTAGTAAAAGCTAGAAGGATTATTCATCTTAAATTTTCCCTTTACACCTTATTATACACCTGGGTTACAAAGTAATTTATCGTAAAGAAGCGGATGGTGTGAAAATGTGATTGTTCCCAAATTCCACAGCATACTAGCAGATGCCATTTTAACCTTGACCTGTGTTTTGCTGTAGCCCAGTTTATCTGGCTCAGGAGAAACTTCAGGAAGTTGTGCAGAGCAAAAGGGTGCAGCTTGGCTTTTCATTGTTTTCACTGCTCCTGCTTCTATAGGACACAGGAAAACAAGGGGAAAATATCCTTTTGCTGAGACTCACTCCCATGTTTCTCATGAACTCTGAGTTCAGTCAAGCTTCGATGGAATGGAAACTGAAGGAATGCAGAACACACTGAAGGAAGGATGGCGCTCAGTGCAATGCACGTGCTTCACATTCGGCCAAAGGTCGTTTGCTTCTCCTGCCGCCTTTGGGTAATTTCATTAGCACCTATATACAAATAACTTGCCATGGCAAACAACATCAACCATGAAACCACAGCTCTTTATTGCTCAGGAATGTTCATCTAAAATTGGTTTTGTGTTCATGTAAGCTTACTGAAACTTGGAAATCCTTTTTCAGCCATGTATCATTAATTATACCACATTCACATAACATATCTTATGTCAGTTGAAAGCCAGGCTGCTTTGTGAGCTGTTTGGAGGGTGCTGGTAAATTAACTCCCTTCCTTCAGTTTAAGTTGCCTCTCTCAAGTCCTGACTCCTCTCCTCCCTCCTGACTCTGTCTGTGACTCTTCCCCTCCTTCCTAACTCCTCTGCTGATGTTAATGCTCTCAGAGGAGTCACTAGATGACCCTGTATACTCATCCTAATTGCCAGTTTCTAACAATCACAGGACTTTTTATATGTAAGTGGCAAAGTCCCTTCTGTGAGCCCCATGTTGAGCTCAGGAAACCCTGGCAGGGAGGCAGAGGGAAGAGCTAGGGGCAAGCCCGTGTTGAACAACAGCAGGAAGATTTGCTAAGGCCTGTCTGTCAGGGCTGTCTGGGTTTTATGTGCAGTGATACACATCTCCATACACATAGCACTGTACTCAGAAATGCCCTGATCAAGGACAAATGTTGCTTTCCTGAAAATCTTGAGTCAAAATTTGAAATGCAGGCAGCTTGCTATGTAGTAAGAATGAATGACCCTCCTACTTACACATTTTTGTCATATTTATCTGAGTAGCTTTAACTTCCAAGTGTATGAAAGGCTTTGTTGTCAGATTAAAACCCTCTCTAGTCTCTCTTCCCTGTCTTGGGTAGCATTTACAGCTGACTATGTATCTGACTCACCTGATGCCACAGGCCATTGCTTTCGGGACAGTCCTGAGAATAGACAGTGTGTTTTGGACCTCCCATGCAGGTGCTGGGTGAGCTGTTCAGACTGTGCACAGTAACTAAGTGCCATCATGGGATCAGGATGCACCACACTTACTCTTCAGTATGTCAGTCCTTTCAGTCCCCATGCTGGTGCTCCTCAATGCATTTTGGCACTGATTTTTATGTGGTCACAGAGTGGGCTGAAACAGCTCAGTGGTGCAGCTGAGTGTGCAGATAGACAAGCACCAGTACTGACACCTGGAGAGGTGGTGGGAGCAGGCAGGGGAGAGTAGTCCTGCTCCTCTTGACAACAGCTCGTGCTTAGATTGACATAAGCCAGCCATGATACCACATTCTCAGTGATTCATCTGGGATTTTAGCATGCTGGACAGCCCAGGCAAAAACATGGCTGGGGCTCATGCTTTGATGACGCTGATGAAGATCTGAGACCATAAGACAAATTTCTCTGCTTCTGTCTGGTAAAGAGGACCCCAAAATCTTTACAACACTGCAGCATATCCATGTCTTTGACTGGGCCTTCATTTGACATTGATTGGATTTGGGAGGTATCACTGGGCTTCTCATCTAGCTAACACAATCTGCAAAATATTAATCTTGGTCTGGGCTGTACAGGGGCTCTGGAATACTCTGTCTTCATAAATACTTCTCCCTTGACCTTCTGGAAAGTCATTTCCCTTCACTTCCTGTTACATTCAATAGATCTCTTTGCTTAAAAAGGTCTCTTGTTGATCCTAAACATCTGGCATCTGGGGGAGAGGAGAACACAAAGGAAAGATAACAGGTTGAGTGCTGGACTGTGGGTTAAAAGCCTCATCTGTAAAATCCTAATGTAGAAACATGCTGAAAATAAGGAGAGAAGAGGAGTGAGAACTGGGAAAACTTCTGCTTCAGGCTGTTGTTTTCTGGCACAGTGCCCAGCAGGCACTGCACCAGGCAGCTCAGCCCCAGAGCCTGTTCTCCCTGCTCTGTGCTGCTTCATTTTCTGGCCTGGGACGACATCTGGCTGGCATGTTCTTTTCCACACCACTGGAAGAGTGCTCTTTTTAGCTACTTACTGCAGTACTTGGCATTAAAATACAGTGAATCAGACTACAAAGTAGCATAAGATAGGCTTAAAAATAATGAGGTTTAAGTGCAGTTGAGCTTTGAGTAGTTTTTGTTTGCCTTCTGGCTCAGAAAACTTTAGAATATGTGATGTCCCTATTTTTCTGCATTTCATCATGACTGTGAGTGCTCAGAAGTCAATTTAGGAATTGAAAAAATGTCCCACCCCAACATTGCCAAGAAAATGCGACAAAACAAACACAATTCATCCATATCTTTTTATTGAGAAGTCCAGAATAAATTACTTGGTTTTTCAGAATAACACTCATTATCGGAGACTCTCAATTAAAAAAATAAGATAATTGGCAATATTCCTGCTTAGAAAGTAGAAGGGAGATAGTGGGAAGGGAAAATCAGAGAAATGGGAAAGTAAACTGATTACCTTCAAGAGATTTGCTTAAGTCCTGGAAGAAACAGGGGCTGTCATGATGTAACACCCGCACAATTCTCTCCAGATTTTGAGTATTTTCCCAGTGTCTGGAAAGACTTCCCCCAGTAGCAGAGAAGGATCCTAGATGAACGGAATTCATGGTCTGGGAACAGACACTGACTGTAACACTGGTTTCTACACCACCAAACCAGCATGTGTGCTCTTATATCCACCAAGTTACATAAGCACGAAGAACTTGTGCTTGGCTTCTTTCGCCTCATTCTGGGTTTCAGCAGCAGCTTTGCATAACAATGTTTCGGTTTTCACTGATAACTTGTTGCAAATCTTCCAATCTACCCCTGCAAAACAGAACAGGTTTCACAAAAACTGGTGTCTCTTCACAACATGAAATGCAGGTACTGCTTGCTGGCAGAGTTAATTTAGTGCTGCAGGCACAGGTCTGGTAGCCACGTGTGAGCTCAACCTGACTTTTCCTGGCTGGGGAATTCTGCACAAAGCACAGGTACAAATGCGAGGGCTACAGACCAATGATTTCTCTGTTGGTCTATATACCTCTATTATTTCCCAACACAGTAATAAAGCTTTCTGTCTTTAGTTATTACAGGTAGGATGGACAAGCTTAGGTGAAATACATGCCTTCCAACTACAGCAAGAATACAATTCAGTACCAATGATAAATTAGCACAATAAATACATTAAAATCTGACCTCTGTGTTCGTGCCTAAGAGTTAAAAACATTCTGTAAGAAGATTAGAATGGTTTCCCTTATGACTACAGCCACACACATGGCAGCTGCTGTGATACCATGTATCAGCATCTCCTGGTTGATACTTACTTAATTATTGACCTATTCGTGACATTAATTAAGCATTGGAGCAGTCTGCCCAGACACACTGTACCCTTCACCACTGATATTTATAAGACCAGAACAGATAGTGCCCTGATCCCATAGGGCAGGAGGTTGCATTAGAGGCCTCCCAAAGCCCCTCCAACAGGAATGTTCCTGCAATGCTGTGACCAGGCCTCTCAGGCATGGATCTCAGGTTTTGAGATTCATCCATGCATTTTCCAGTCTGTAAAAGTTTATCCCAGACTCTTCATTCTCCACAATTCTTGTAAAAGGGGAAAAAACCTCACCCTGCTACTGAAAAACAGTAAACTGCGCTGTGTTTGTGAGTTTTTTATGAGTTCTGAATATAGATATTATTAATATTTTGCTTTTATACCTTGAAGGAGCCTGTAAGGGTAGAGAAGCAGCAAAAAGGGGAAGGAATATATAAGTGCAAATTTTATTTCATGACAGCTTGAGATGTGGTCTCCCTGTGAGAAGAGAAACACAGTCCAAGAATGACTGACTGGCAAACTGAAATATCACCTGGCGGGGTAGTTCCTCAGACCTCTACACCAAACAGTGACTCCTGTCCTGCAAAAGCAGCAGGCAGAGTCATTATTTAAGTTGGCTCACATACCTGTAGTGTCATGTTATTTTACGAACTCACTCTGGAGGCCCATTGTCTAAAGCCTCTGAGAAGACTATCAGGTGCCTCGGTATGAAATGCGTGGGACATACGTGTGTGGTGATAAATCTTCTTATTGTTATGAGAGCTTCTCTGTTAGAAATCCTGTCCAGACCTCAGTGTTGGCTTTGGGCTTTTTCCAGTTTACTTCTTTGGGCTTTGCCATAGCGTTTTCCTTCCTTAGGCGGTGCCTGAGCAGGATGGCTCTGCTGCTGGTTCCTGTTCTCCAGATTTCCTTGGAGTTACCAGGGAGTGGCAGGGGCCTGGGGACATCACTTTGGGACCGTGAGAGGCTGCACAGCCTCACCAGGGAGGAAGAGCTCATTGTTATGAGCTTAGACATGAGCTTGTTATGTATGCTTAGACAGCCTGGGTCTCACTGCACCCTCACAGCACACTTTTTCTCATGGTCAATGTATTAATGGCTTCTAAAGTCCCTGCATTCTTTCTCTGGGATTAGGGATTTTAGTCACTCCCAGCCTTCAGCCTAGTAATCCATAATCAGATTTTAGCATTTCTCAGAGCAAAAGGTGTCTAGGATGGTGTAGTGGTTTGACCCTGGCCGGATTTCAAATACCCACTAAAAGCTGCCACATCACCCTCTCTCCGCAACTCCACAGAGGAGAGAAAAAAACAGCTGAGGAATTCATGAGTAGAGATAAGGGCCAGGAGAAGTCACTTACTGACAGACAGAACAGACTCCACATGGGGATAGAACTTAAATTTATTACTAACAGGATAAGACTTAAAGAATGAGAAATAAAAGAGTCTTAAAACACCTTCCCCCCCCCCCACCTCCTTCCATCTCAGCTCTTCCTCTTCTCCCGCAGCGGTGCAGAGGGATGGGGAAGGGGGGTTGTAGTCAGTTTGTGTCCATCCCTCAGACAGCAGTTCTTAATCTGCTGTCCCGGGGGTCACTTCTCCATGGGGTGCAGTCAAGTCTCTGCACCCTGATGATCCTCCACGGTATGCTGGGGGACACCTGTGTCACCGTGGTCTTCACCACGAGCTACCGGGAGGAGCCACATCTCTGAGTCCTTCCCCTGTTCCTGTGGGGGTTCCTCCCACAGGAGACAGTCCTTGATGGACCTCTCCAACCTGAGTCCATCCCTTGGGCAGCGGTTCTTCCCAGTCTTCTGCCCTGTGGGTTACTCCTTCATGGGGGTGCAGCCCTTCATGAATGAGCTGTACCGACGTGGGTCCCCCACAAGGGCCACAAGTCCTACCTGGGAAAAACCTGCTCCAGCATGGATTTCCCTCTCCACGGGCCACAGGTCTCCAGCAGGACCCCGCTCCATCCTTGGGCCTCTCACAGGGGTCACAGCCTCCTTCATGTAACCACCAGTCCCAGCATGGGCTCCTCCATGAGCTGCAGGGAGTCTCCGCACCCCACTGGTCTTTCACCAGCAGCAGGGGCCTCAGCTCTCAGTCTTTCACCTGCTGGAGGGGAAGGGGGGTAGGCCCTGGGCTCCTCCTCCCCCTCCTGCTGCACTGACCTTGGAGTCTGCTTGTTATCCCATGTTCTCCTCCGTTCTTCCCGGGTTGGAATTTTTTTCTACGCAACACCTTCTGTTCTTAAATATGTTATCACAGAGACGTTACTATAATTCTTAATTGGCTCAGCCTTGACCAGTAGCAGAAAGTCCCTCCTGGAGCTGGCTATCATTGGCTTCATAGGACAGTGGAAGCTTCTAGCAGCTTCTAACAAAAGCCACCCCTATAGCCCCCCCTGCTATCAAAACTCAGCCACATAAACCCATGACAGATGGCCCAAATATGATGTCCTGTTCCTAAAGGGACCATCAATTTTCCATGTTCTGTCACCTTTTAAGATGCTCATTGCAGGACCATAGCTCATCAATCCGATATTTAATATCATCTCAGACTCATTATTTCAGTAACTTCGTTAACCTCTGCTTTTTAACAAGAGCAATTTGGAGGGACGCTGACCAGTTATGGTTGTCTTCTGGTGCAGGGCTTTGACTTAAGCTGCCTAACTTTTCCATTCTTTGATGCCTCCTACCTCTGCTGTCCTATCTCTCCATTTCATGCTCCCAAACACCACTCAGAGCTTTGGCAACAGGTGGCCTGCCCAGCTTATGCTGGAGCTGAGAGTGGATCTGCAAATAACACCAAGCTGAGTGGTGCAGTTACACATCTGAGGGACGTGATGTCATCGAGAGGGATATGGACAAGCTCAAGAAATGGGCCCACGGGAAACTCATGAGTTTCAACAAGGACAAATGCAGGGTCCTGCACTTGGGCCAGGGCAATCCCCCATATCGATGCAGGCTGAGGGATAAAGGGATTGAGAGCAGCCCTATGCTGGGGGGACTGGTGGGCGAAGAGCTGGACACTGTACGAGGACATGTAGTGACAGGACAAGGGGGAATGGTTTCATACTGAAAGAGAGTAGCTTTAGATTAGATATTAGGAAGAAATTCTTTACTTTGAGGGGGGTGAAACACAGGAACAGATTGTTCACAGAAGCTCTGGATGTCCCATCCCTGAAAGTGTTCAATGCCAGATTGGATGGGGCTTTGAGCAGCCTGATCTAATGGAAGGTGTCCCTGCCCCTGGCAGGGGGGTTGAAACTAGATGATATTTAAGGTCCCTTTGAACCTAAACCATTCTGTGATTCTATGATTCCTTGAGGGGCTAAATAGAGATTAGTGTTTGTCCTATCTTGGAAATGCAGAACCCTGTCCCTACGTGCTATCCTTAGGTAGCTCTAAAAAATCCTTTTAAAATGTTAAACAAATTCTCATCCACACTTACAGAGATGAAGCTTATTCTCTTCAGTCTTCAGAAATTCAAATAAAAATGTCGAAGTTCTCAAACTTTGTGCAGTGTGGGTTAATATGCTGATGGTTTCACCTCTTGGTTTTTGCCCTGTATCTCGGAGGCACAGGAGGTTATGTTTGCACTGGTTTTGTTACCCTGATCCGTACGAATGCAAAGCTTCCTGTAAGTAACTCCCGAGTTCCGACTCCCGAGCAGGCTGTCTATCCATTAGAGGGCAGCACAGACATGTTCAATATCCATCGTGCCGGGTGAGGCTCTAGGAAAGCCCCTCCCTTTCTTTCAGCATCCTCAAGGTATCGTGTGGCTGAAAGAATTTTCACAATAGTTAAAACAAAGTTAATTAAAACCCTGTAAATGATGAATTTCATATATAATTGTAGCAGATAAAATATACCACCCCTAAACAGTATTAAGCAGGAAGTTCTTTCAGAATTCCTGAATTATTTTATTCCTTATCCTTCTCAAGACTACGTAAAATTCAGCTATACTGACTAAACCAGCTCCTTTCTTGATGACACAATATAGCAGCTTAGAGCCTAACAGCCCTTCTAGAAAACTCCTTCACTTTGTTGCCACCAACTATCTTAGCTCATTGCCTGAGGAGCATATCTTACATTACCTTTGACTGCCATTTGGGAAACTCAAAAAATACATCAGGAACTTAATTGAGCCTCAGAATATTCCAGTGACACTTTTAACTAATTTCATTATATTAATGGGAAAAAAAAAAGAAGCAAATAGAGGAGACTTAATTTTCTTTTTCAGATTTAAATGTCTCCCACCTAGCTCATTACTGATTTGGTATTGTGTTGGCATAAAGTCAGATAAAGGAGAATCAAAGTGCTAATTGCATACCTATAAGCCTGACACTTGTGCAGACATCCCAGAGTTTTGCCTGGTGTCTTGTGAGAAGGCCATGTTTGAGAGTTGTCAAAGTGATGCAGTGCAAAGTCTTTGCTATGACAGAGCAAAATTCCTGCCTTTTTTGTGCCAAGACCCAACAGGGAAATCCTGAGTCTGTGTAACTGGTGGTGTTACTAATAATCTAGAGCATCTTCTGTTGTTAAACTGTGGAAATATTTTTTAAAATATGTGGTAATCATATCAAAGAGACTCCAGTTTAGCGTGTAGGATTTTGAAAATCTTTATTTCATTTTTTCCCCTGAAGAAATTATTAACAAAATATTGACATAAATAGTTTTCCTTATTGATCCTTATGGCTACGTTAGGCTAATATAAAGCTAACTTGCACTTAACAAAATCAGGAGTAATAATCCACACTGTTATACTAATTTAAAGCCAGTTTGTGGAGGTAGATTCAGCCCCATCTTCTACCTTTTTGGACCATCTTCACTCCCAGGCTCTTTTCCCAGGTAACTGAGCTGATTTTCACACTCTGAGGCTGGTCTCACACTGCTGATCTCAGGAAGTGCTTTGCAGAAACTTCTGGAATAGTTTCAAAAGGAGAGAAGCTTTGTAGTGTCTTGTAGGCAATTAGGGGCCACAACTCCTCTTGGGTGTTGATGAGCACAATCTGTCTGCTTGTACTTTTCCCCCAGAAATGTGTCTCTTGCACAGGCAATACCTCCCTCATCACTTTGTGAAGTGGAAAGTTGTGTAACTGCCCACCGTGGGGCTATGAGACTATCTGGAAGAAAGGAAGGATGTATCACTTTACTTTTTAAAATGCAAAAGGCGTTTCAGAAGCCGGTATAAAGTAACATTAGGCAAAAATTTAAGAGAGACAGATGGGTAACAGAAAGCGTCACGGCAGTATGTGATCCTTGCAAGCCTTGGCTTTGTGTTTGCAGCATCACGGCACAAACGTTACTTGGTGTAAAGGGAAGAGCTTGGATTTTTAAACTACACATTATACTTTCTGCAGAATTCGGGGCCTTCTGTGAAAGCCTCTTGTCAAAATATTAATGTAAGCCAGAGAGGATCACAGATCAAGGTGGAATGGCTGCAAGCATGGCTAATGTGTGCAGGTACTGCCAGCTACTCCAACAGCCGGCAAAGCCATTCCCTTCTGCGCTGAGCTCCTTGGAAAGGAGGAATGTGTAAACCTCTAGACTTTAGCACAGGGGGAAAAAAAATGTTGCTTTCTGGCACTACCTCAGAACCTGTTCAGCATATGGCTGTCTTTTCAATGTGTAAACTAGTCAGGACAAATCTGGGGTGGTTTTTAAAATTTATTTTAAATTTTCTAGATCTTATTCCATTTCAAATCCTCATTGAGAATCAGATGAAACTGTTAAAATTTTTAAATGCTTGAAGGACATTGGACTGCCATAGTGAAAAGACAGAAAGCTGCTGGGCCCAGCATTATATTTTCCTTCTTAGAACAGGGGAAGATGGATGGTGTGAGGGAAGCTGATCTGTTACTCCGGTCGAAATGTGTCAGAGCCTGGAAGTCTGGGCATAATTAGACCCCAGTAACAATAATTTCTAAATCATCTCCAAATGCATCAGCAGAATGGTGGCAAATCCAGCATCTCTGACAAGAAAGTACTTACCTCCTGTTGATGTAAGCTCTGAGATGATGTTCATCTGTGACAGCCCCTGATGGCTCCAGTGTACTTTCATGTAGTGAAATTTGGGGGGGACCAATTTTGGAGCTTTACTATGTCCTCCAAATCACTTGATTGGGATTTCCATTCTATTTAGAAATAATGGAAATGCATTGCCTATAAAAATGAGCAGGACTTCAGCATCCTACAAACATGGCATTTCTCTATTTAATCATAATTAACTCATAAATAATTTACGCTCTCCTTTCTCTTACTATAAATTAGGTTTTGTACCAAACAAAATCATCAGGAACTTCATACTGTTGCCCTTACATATATGTAGTCAGGCACCAGAGGGTGGAGATGACTTACCAACAAGGTTCTTACACTATGAATTTGACCCACACATACAAATTCCTTGTTAAGGGATCCAATTTTGCTTGGACTTTACAAACCTGAGGGATCTGTGTAGGTACAGACATGTAAGAGGTGGCCAGGCTTGTATTTAGGAGGAGGGCAGTAATCCCAATAATAGTAGCTGTTCCCACAGATGAGCTGGAGAAAAGCACTATCACACTTTATTTTAGTATGCTACAAAATTCATTGTTGAACTTTATTAGGTAATTTAATACCAAGCATACTTTAAAGTAACAAAAATTATTGTCGTTATTATTCTTTACAGAAAATCAGGTATTTCAACAGTTTTCTTTACAGTTTGTTGACTTAAAAAAAATTACAATTGACAAGTTACAATAGTGGGATGGGAAAGTGGTAACATTTAAAAGGATAAAACATACTATTCTTACTGAATCAACATTTACTGATGTACATCCTGGTACGTCTCTCCTTCTGACTGTGTACAAATGGTACATATTCACTGAGCTGCCCTGACAGGATTGTGATGTATTGTGATGATACTTTTATTGAAATGTTTGTGTATATTTAAAAGGGCTTTTACATTACACCATCACCATGATGCAAACCAAAATAATATAATACAGAGAAACCCTGCTTCCGTGATCTCTGTCACAGCAAAAGTGCCGTGACTGCGATAATGTGGGGTAGAGGTAAACTCAAGGAGCAAATGAAGATGGTGATACAACAGCACATCCAGATAGCAAACCCTTTCACAGGCTTTGAGGTGTGAGTGTGACTGTGAGCCGACAAGAGCAGTCAGTGAGGATGGGCTTCACTGAGACACAATTTAACAGGGACTCCTGAATGCACCCGGCTCTCAAGGATGTGCGTTTTCCAGCTGACAGTGGCTGGACTAATCACAGATTTAAAAACCTGTCTGAAGTGGGCCCTTAATGCGTTTATGCAGCCTCATGTGTAAACTACTTGATTTTTTCCTTCCATTCCCTTTGGGTCAGTAGCAGGTACTGAAAATATGTTTATGGTGGTTGACTGATTTGGGTGGGGTTTTTGACCAGCTCTAATGCTGGTCCTGTAGAATTCAGAAGAATTTTCTACCCACAGGTAGAAGAGCAGTTTTTTATTAAAAAAAAGTGGTGGGGTTTTCTTTTGCTTGCTTTGTTTGTTTGTTTGTTTTTAATGCTGCCCAGATTCACACAAATTTACTTGGCTGACATCCATATTCAGCATTCAGTTTCTAAGACAAGGAGCAGCACATTGGTGTCTTGGTAGTTAGACAGAAGAGTTATCTAATTCCCTGTATTTGTTTCTTGGCAGTTTGCTTAGAGATAACTTTTCATTCAAAAGTAAAATAAATTTTCTGAGATTCATGCACTAAATTCCAGAATAATTTGTGTTGTGCAGCCAATAGTTAGAAAGCAGTTTTAACTCATAGTTACCTCATGTCTTCAGCACATTGTATTACTGGGGATCAACATTAGCAATTAACTATTATTTTAGCCATTTCCCCTGAAAGCCAAAGAATGAAGCAACAGGCTTAAAAAAAACCTGAAGAAACTAGCATTGCAGTGTTCATTTTGGGCTGGATTCATCTGTGATACACAGGAGAGGGCAGAAGACGTGCCCAGACCTGAGCCAGGATAGACATACGCTTTGCTGGGAGGTGCTGGAGAGGAGCAGAGGAGAGGGGCTCCCTGCTTCCCTCTGTTGCTCTGTGCCTGGTGCTTGGCATTTTGCTATGAGATCTTTCTTCATACTCTGTGCCTACTCCTGTTTTACTTCTCAGTGGCTTCTGGAAGTGAGAGTGTCCTGAGCCCCTGTGGAGGGAATCAGCAGCACCCTGGGCCTCTGTGCACCCATCCCTCACATGGCTATTTGAAATATTTATTTGCTTACTAGTCTCTTAATTTTTGTATTGAGTTTAAACTCAGGGGTTTATTGAGTTTAAACTTTAGGCCAGAAGGGCTCATTAGATCATCTGATCCGACTGGCATTAGCACAGGCCAGAGAGCATCACTCAGCAGCTACATGGCAGAACAAAGAGAAGAACAGAAATGCCCCTGGAGTGAACAGCTGTTTGTTACATTTAAGGGGTAAATTATTTTCTCCTCTTAAAAAGGAAATCAAGGGCCTTTATTTTGTCACTTCAAATACAAACAATTCTATGCATCTTGGGAAATTATAGTATTATGATATTCAGTCAGACATACCTTATAGTATATATGCTTTATAGAACTAGAATATAGGTCAGAAACAATTTTTGAGTCTTAAGTTTGTTACAGACAGATTAATTGGAACACATATGCAGTAAAAACTGAGAAGCTTTACAGTTTTAGTCAACTTATTATACAGTGAAGTAAATGAAGTGCAGCAATGTAGCAGTAAAAGTTATGCTTTTTCCACTAGGTGATGGAAACATTCAGAGTCTATAAATGCTAATTAAAGAGAGATGTCCTATCAGCTTCTTGGCTACTGGGATAAGAATAGTCTGGAGTTAACTGCCTCTCTACTGTGAAAGGTTTTAAAGCTTTTTGCTTTCCGTCCGAATAAAAAAAATGACATTTACAAACCTCTTCAATGCATATATATTACATATGTTTATCTAGCAACAACTACACCCCTTTTAATTTATTCCCCAAATGTGACTTTTCATGCATGTCTTCTGGATGCTGTATTCAGCAACAGTTTCTAATGAGCTGGTGTGTAATCCATGATTGCATTTCTCTTCTGAAAATCACTTCCACGTCTGGCTGATCTATGTTTAGAAGGTGGTGCTTATCCATCAGGCATTTTTGCACTCGTCAGCGTTCTTCTCTGTCAGAGGCTTTCCCAAGCTTCTTCCCATTTTAATGTTGATGTACAAAAGCTGTTATTCGTTTTGTTTTGTGCTCATTCTAGTGAGGATTGGCTTAGTAGGACTGTGCAAAAGAGAGAGAAGAGAGAAGCTGGTTTACTGCCAGCAAACATGAAGATGTTCACACTGTGCTCTAGCTCAGAGCTTCTGACCAATATTCTAATACACTTCATTATATGCATTGCCATTTATCATGAAAAGGGAAAAAATTAATCTGCAGATAGGATTTGTAATCTGAAATTCTTTAAAATCGTTTTTCACCAGCTAATCAACACAGGGAGTCAAAATAATGAGATTGTTTCATCTAAAATTTGAGCGATATGAAAACAAAGATACAACGCATATGGGGCAGGAATGACATTTACTAGATGAATACCATGAATTGAGTTAAAATCCTGACATTTCTGCCCGGTATCAATAACTTCTTTCACTCCCCTGAGGGCACAATCCACATTTGCAAACATGATAAAATAATACCTTGTGTTAAATTTCAAATGAGGACAGAGGTGTTTTCAACCCACACTCTCCCTTAAAAATTAATTCTCACCCGTCCATTTTCCGTGTGCTGCAAACAGAGCTGCAGACAGGGAGAGCAGACACCAGCTGTGGTAGGACCGGGAGCAGGGTGAAAGAAGCTCCCCCTCCTCACTGGAAGTGACTGTGCCAGAGGGGGCAGCGCGTGGGAACAGGGCCTTCCTGAGAAAGTCTATTTGCAAGTACTCCCGTACAAGCAAACGCCTTGGCTACTCCGGCACTTGGCACTGAACAGAAGGTTCTTGCACCAAATGAGCACTGCAAATTCACCATTAGCTAAACTGTCCCGGATCACCGGGACCAAACCATGAAGTCATTGGGCAGGCAACCCCCCCACTGCCTCCTGTGAAAGGGTCACTGGTCAGGGGTCCTACGAGGCCACAGGTTATCGCAGTCCCATTCCCCTCGTTGTAACACAGGGGCCTCTGCAGGAGGCTGTTTGAATGCAGAACTAGAGGGAAATCACTCTTTTTGTGAAAACAAAAGAAAAAGAATGAATTTCATCGTGAAATGACAGTGAACAGAGAATTTCAGAACTAGGAACTCTTAAAAATGTTACTGTAAGGGGACTGAAATATTTAATTTCCTCCCCCCTCCACCGTGTTACATGGAGCAGCCACCTTCTCCCATTCCCACAAATTTCCTACACCCCTTGATTCTCATGATCACCTTGGACTGCAGCTAATTCACCTATAGACCCAGGGAGTGTGATGCCCTGGAACAGGATGCCCAGACCTGAGAGCTTGGGATGGTAGTACCACAAACCAGTGAGCCTGGTGGTGGCAAACCCTTTTCCTGTGAACTCTGGATGCCTGCTTCCCCATCAGCTTCCAAAAAATTGACATTTTTCAAGCAAAGTTTGTTTTGGAGGAAAATTTCTGGCTTGTTACAGCCCATGTGTGTTCAGAATGTATCTATAGTCCAGATTTATTTTACAAGACACTTTTAACTGATGTTGCTGAGACTAGAAAGTGGTAAATAAATATGAAAGAAGCATAAGGTAAATTAAGGAGGGCCATGAAAAACGGAACAGTTTTGCTTATGTCAAGAAATGAATATGAAATATAATGTGGTAAAAACATCTTTATGATACAAGTATGTAACAGGGATTGTAGTTTCCAATTGTAAAAGAGGAGTTGGCATTGATAGCTCCATAAGCTGCCTTTCACCCATGTAACAAAAATGAAGGATAAAGAATTGATGAGAAATGGACATACTTGTTATAAATGAAAATTATTAAAAAGTGGTCTGAGTCCAGAATTTTGGCGCATTTTATTAATATGGTTACCAATGTAATTAATATGGTAATATAAGTAAGCAGCATTACTAAATAAAATAAAGGAATGAAAAATTGCCTGAGCCTCCAATCTCTTTATTTGCTAAGTGAGAAATGGGGGTTTGTGAGCCTCTTAAACAATCCATAGTTGGGTAATGAGCATATGCCCTGATAATCCTAGGAACAATCTAAACTTAATAGAACTGATTGAGCCATTTCTTTCAATTATTTTTTAATCAGAATTTAATGTAGCTGTGTTATTCAAACCCCTAACATTGTTTACTGGATTTCCAGCAATACTCAGTGTTTCAGCTGTAACATACTAAGACCTTTATTAGTTTTTTTGACAAATTTTGCACACAGGTGTTATACACATGGAAATGAAAGTTAATAAATACCAGAGGTGCCTAGTTGGCAAGGCAGAAATAAGTCATTCACATCCAACATCCCTCAGTCTGTTTTGTATCACATCATAAGCTTTTGACTCCTTGAAGTTTCATAGATACTTACAACCTGTTTCTAGTGCTGTTGCTTAGAAATCAGTTAATGAAAGCAGTCTTCATGAAAGCTGTATTACCCAAGCACCCAGGTGCTCTGCTGTTAAATTCCCTATTTAAAGTCTTTAAAGGCTGCCTGTTAGGCTGACATCGCCACAGCACAGTTACTATTCATATTTGACCAATTCAATTAGGGCAGTCACTTCTGTTGACTGCAGAGCTGGGGTACAGTCACCCTGGAGCATTTTAGTGTTTATGCACATTTTCAGAGAGAGGCCACTGATATTCCTTTGTGTTAAAGATGAATCACGGGGAAATTTCCAGGTTGCTCCCTGACAAGGTATAAAGGATGTACTGAATTTCAGATGGTCCCTCGTGCTGTTACTGTAAAGTCAGTCAAATGAATAGTAAATATATAGAGAAAGGCAGACCTTCTAGGTCTGAGTATATATCATCTCAGACAATCTTACCACTTTATAGCATTAATTGTCACCAGCCATATTTATATGATTTTCTTTGCCATGTATTTGACTGGCATATAGAAAACAACACCTTTCCAAGTTTTTTATTGCTGACTCCAAACACATATTTTATTGCTGGCTCCAAACACACACAATTACTGTGCTAAACACCAACTGGCTTTCATGGTCACATTAAAACTGGTACTCTTACAAAACCACATCAGCTGGCAGAAGCCCATGGGTCAGTGAAGCACCAGAGATTTCCTCCCAACACCTCCACAGAATTCCTCCAGCCTAAGGAGCGGCATCATCTCTATTGAATGCTGGCACTGTGTTTAGTGTATGGGAGGAGATGAAGGATAAAACACTGATGCTGAAGGTCTGCAATTGAAAATAGACATGCTGAGGCACCTTGGATAACACTTCTTCCTGGGCTGTAGGCCAAAAAAATTTGGACAAGTTCAGTCTTAATGAGGTGCTTGGAGTTCTCACTTTTCTGCTTATAGAATAACAGAATCGTTAAGGTTGGAAAAGACTTCTAAGATCATTGATTCCAACCCTTAACGTTGTACTGCCATGTTCACTGTTAAAACATAACCCCAAGAACCACATGCCTTTTGAACACTTCCAGGGGTGGTGAATCCAAGACTTCCCTGGGCAGCATGTTCCAACCCTTTTCCTAATATCCAATCTAAACCTCCCCTGGTACAACTTGAGGCCATTTCATCTCATCCTCTCACTTGTTATTTGGGAGAAGAGACCAACCCTCACCTGGCTACAACTTCCTTTCAGATAGTTGCAGAGAGCAATAAAGTCCCCTCTGACCCCCCTTTTCTCCAGCCTAAACAACCCCAGCTACCTCAGCTGCTCCTCACAGGACTTGTACTCCAGACCCTTCACCAACTTTGTTGCCCTTCTTTGGACACACTGACCTGACTCAGCTCCTCACAGCCACATGTAGATGTTTTGTTGTTGTTGATGATGGTGTTTTTTGTTTGGTGCAATGCTAAGTGTATTAAAACTCCACTTGTATCCACTGCACCTCAAAATTCAAAGACCTGCATGCATTCAGGGCCTGGACAATATCCAGCTGTGTCATTAAAAGGCACAAAAGGCAGATAGAAGCCCAGCTGCAGAGGGCAGCCAATGTCCCATCATCTCTTATTTCCTTGAAGGTGTTTTCTTTAAAACACATAACAAATCCTATTTGAGTGGCCCGAGAGAATGATTTTGTTTTCTGTGTGATGAGAGAGGAACGATGTATATTTCCATTTGCCTACCTGCTGTGGGTGCCTTTGCCCTGAAGAACTGAGCATCCTTTGCCCTGGCCTCATGGAGGGTTGCTTGCGCGTCACCCAGAGAGTGACTCTGGGGCAAATCGGTCTCTCAATGAACAGGCAGGCACCATCTCAGGCCCTCTCCAGACTCGTAAGAGTCCTGGTGCTCCAAGCTGGAACTCTAACATGTTTTGGAGAAGCTGTCCACAGATCACCCTGGAAATAGCTGTGTGGCCAGGAGGTGAATGAGTTGTGCTCTCTGCCCTCCCCTGCATGGCAGTTGAGTCACAGTAAAAAGTATGGAAATGGCTACCCGATAGAAATGGAAAGAAGAATGGACAGGAATTCCCCCGCTGTTTTGCTAGCAGTCCTCTTTCAGTGTTTCACTGTTCAGCATCTTCTCAACAAAATGTGATAAATGACCTGTCCACACCAGAGCTGCTCAAGTGCGTTTCCTCCTCCTCCTGCCAAACTCGATCTGGCAACTGCCTGCTCTGCTGTCACTCACAGCTGCTGAAGACTACCTGAGAGGGCAGGGGTTAAAGAGAATACACAGTAAACCTTGAGGAGTTACTAAAACTTTCACAAAATTTTGGGATTGAAATTGTGTGATGTCTTTGTCCATATGGCATTAGAGGAGAAGCTCATCTGAGCAGAAGGGTGTCTGAGCTCAATCTTCTACTGCAACACTTCCTTGCAATAAAATAGGATTGAATCACATAAAAAATGACAAGGTTTTTACCAATTCAGTTTGCAAGCCCTGGGAAACCAGAGCTGGGGGTAACAGTGGGACTTATTCAATCTGCTGGGTGGTATTTTGTGCACTCTGTTAATGGCAGCAGCTGAACTCCTGGGCACGGGCTGTAGGAAGTGTTTCTAGGACTGTAGGAAATCATTTCAGGAGCATTCAAGAATTTTCTAAATGTCTGGCTCAGACAGGCATCATTAATTAAAGTTTTGCCATCAGAAGGTTCAGTTCATGGCTGCACGGGGACATTTCTAGCATCTGAGAGGATGATGTGGCAGTGTTGTCCCCTTCTCCGCTTGAGCCGTAACCACCAGTGGGGCTGTGATGGCTGCCTCCGGCTTCCTCTGGACTTTGGGGGGTTGGATGGCAGCATGGTAGCCAAGGCCTTCTGGAATGGTGACCCAGATGTCTTGGTGGTATGCAAATATGGCCACAGTCACTCTTCTTACTCTATAAATAGGGGTCAGTCCAGGGCCCACTGAGATCTCCTGCGTAGCAGTGGGCTGCATGCCAGGCTGTCCCCTTGAGTGGGGACACCTCTCAGGGTTAATCCTCGAGGCTGAGAGATTCCTTGATGCAACAGATCCTTGCTAAGTAATTAATAGCATGCAAAACTTTGAAATCTTAGCTAAGTGATATAAAGGATTGATTATATGCACACATAATCTTTTAGACATAAACCACTGACTGAGTCTCAGCTCCAGCCACACATACACTCCTCTCTGAGAAGGGGTTTTGAATGCAAGGGGATCCTTTCTGAACCTCGTGACTCAATGGAGGGTTTCCCTGGCAGTTTTGTCTGACCTTGTCCTTCAAGCAGCAAATAATCAAGTGTACCTTGCCATTGAGTCTTGTTAAACCACTGTCGTATTTACCACTGAACTTTGTTAAATCACTGTTTTATATCACTGGAGTACATTGTTGCTTCTCTCTTACAAGTGAAGTGCACTGCTTCCATCCATGACAGAGCCACAGGGGTGATGATGGTCAGAGTTAACCCCTGCACAGACAGAATGCTCTTTTATTAGACATCCTTTTCCAAGAAAGAGAAAAATGGCTGAAGGATCCAGTCAAATCAGTTTTGCCGGGTTTCCAGTATCTGTACAACACACAGCTGGACAGAACTTTGCCGTCAACTTACACACCAGCATTCAGAAGAAAAAAACAGTGCATTGGCAGACCTAGGGCTGCACTCCTTGAACACTTCATGCACTCCTGCCAGACTCTGGCCAACTCCTGTAGTTTTAACATTCAATTTAATCTTATATTGCTTTTTCCCCCCTTTTCCATTGTATGTGGAGACTGAAACATGACAGGAGGAAATGGCTGTGAGTTTAGAGGCTGTTTGGTGGTGGGCAGTGTGCTATGGGGGGAGAATTGTGGAATCATTGAATGGTTTGGGTTGGAAGGGACCTTAAAGATCATCTAGTTCCAAACCCCCTGCCGTAGGCAGGAACACGTTTCACTAGACCAGACTAGTCAGAGCTCAGTCCAACTTAGCCTTGAACACTTACAGTGATGGGGCATCCACAACCTCACTCGGGAACCTGTTTCCACTGCCTCACCAGCCTCACAGCAAAGAAGAAAAGGACATGGCAGGGAAACATTATTTTCTGCATTGTTCATTTCTCTAGAGAGAATCTTTTTTGAAGCTGTTACAACAGTAAGCAAAAAACTATAGGAAAAAATGTGGTTGTCAAGACAAATTTATTTTTTAAAAAAAGAAAGGATTGAATAATTAAGTCTGACCACCTTGTACCAAAGTATGAAAGGAGACATGTATTTGGAGATTAAGTCTGGAGCCCAGGGTGGCTCAGGGTAGTCTACCCATTTATGGTCTTCATAGAATCATAAACTCATAGAATTACCTGGGTTGGAAGAGACTTCCTCATCAAGTCCAACCCTTGATCCAACCCCACTGTGATTACTAGATCACGGCACTCAGTGCCACATCCAGCCTCATCTTAAAAACCTCCAGGGACGGTGAATCCACCACCTCTCTGGGCAGCCCAT
>JAYRBT010000042.1:12347007-12430897 GCA_036023395.1 Myiotriccus ornatus | reverse complement strand
TACCAGCTCCAGAGGACAGCTGTCCCAAGGGCCACCTGTCCTACTGGTGAATACTGAGGCAAAGTAGGTGTTAAGTATCTCAGCCTTCTCCTCATCCCTGTTAACTATGTTCCCCCCAAGTCCAACAAAAAATGGAGGTTTTCCTTGCCCCTCCTTTTGTTATTAATGTATTTATAGAAACACTTTTTTTATCCTTAACAGAAGTAGCCAAACTGACTTCAAATGGCGCTTTTGTCTCTCTAATTTTCTTTCTGCATGACCTAGTTATACTCCTAAACTCGTCCTGAGTAGCCAAGTCTTGACTTCCTTAATTTCCTGTTTTCTTCCAGATGGAAATTTTAAGAAAGGTGAGGAGATATTATGAGAGGAGAGAGAAGATGGAGGTTAGGCTTAGAGATGCCTAACCTCACATAAGATCAGCTCTCTCACAGTCAGACACTGGGTGTGAGGCTCCCTTGGAGCTCAGGGGACAGGGCCCTCCTGGGGTAACTCATTTAGTCTCGGGATCATTCCCAGGATGGATGAGTGCTGTTGGTCCCGAGGGACTGTAGACCTGGATGAGATGGGAGGCCTGAGATGGACAAAGCAAGGTAGGTGAATCCTGGATATCATTATAACTATCCTAAAGCGGTTAACAGCATGCATTAAAGAGAAAAGGTACTGCCCATGCATGGAAGGTTTTCAGTCTGAAATACCAAATTATTAGGCAGTTTTGGATTAGTTGTTTATAACAGACTGTCAGAGATCTTTTCTGAGCAGAGCTTGAGGATGGGTATTTTTAGTCCTTTTGGGGTGTGCAGTTTTCTCCATGACTACCTTCACTGGGGAGCAAATGGCTTTGCAGAAGGTATGTCTAATATTTCAACCCCATCTCAGGAAGGCTCACTAAGATCAGCTAAACAGCTTAGGGGCTGACTGGCCTAAGTGCAGGGATGCAAGAGCAGGCCAGCCTGGTGGGAAGGCATGAGCCAAGATACACATGGCAGTCAGCTTAGCTGCTTTTGTCAGTGAGACCGTGTCTGGAGGAGCAGGTGAATTTTGACTGCAAATCCTGTGAACTGCGGTTAGAGCAGCTTAAAGAAGGCACCTTTTTAAAGCCTGACAGTTTTCTTATTTCTGAAAGAACCTCCTTCAACTACTCCTAAATATAATCCAGTGGCAGTGACAGGCTCCAAAATCCTGGATATGGGCAGATTTCAAGTTTCCATGCCACCCTTCCTAATCCTTGGCTTGGGTGGCTTTCCTCTGGTTTGAATAGAGCTCCAAGAATATGACATATGCATATATGTTGGTGAAAAAGACAGGAGGAGAGTGACAGGCAGAGGGAAGAGAGACCTATGGAGCAAGTTGAAGCTGTCACCCCTGTCATCTGCCGGCACCATTCTGGGCTGATGGAAACGGGGCTCCCTTGGGTGATGGCTCTGCTGCCCATGGCTTGCAACCAACAGCTTTGGGTCCCTCAGCTGGAGAGCTTGGTGCTGCACTGCTGTACCATCCCTCTGCTACCACCACACACGGCACAGTGTGCCCTGGACAAGGGAGGAGGTTGTGTTTCTGCTCGAGGTGGGTACTGAAACACCGAGTTGTAGTGATCAGATCCTGCTAAACAGTGGGCAGCATTTTCCTCCATTTCAATATTTGCTCTGTGCCTGTCAAGAAAAGGAAGATTTTTATCATAATGAATAAACACAGGAAAAAGCCTCCTATTCTTTCTCCCAGTGAGTTTTCTTTTACTGTGGAACATCACAGAGATGCTCCTTCCTCCAGTGGTCCCTTTCCAGAAGGCTCATCAATTTGTCTTTTGTACTTGGTAATGTTTCTTTCAAGTTTGGGATGGGAGTCACGTCTCAAGACAGGTTTGCTGGCTTGGGAGATCTACTGTGTTGTTGGAAGAACTGGCAAGAGGCTGAAATGCCTTCGTCAATAATGCCTTTCACAAGAAGTCGCTTCCTGCTCTGCAGAGTTGTAGGTTCAAGTCAAGCAGAATCAGTCACTTGTTGTTCATCTATTTTTATTTCCTCCATGTGGTTTGCTGCAGTCTTTCTTTGCCCAGATGGTCAAATAAATTGCTGTCACTAAACAGGAGTCCCTGAACAGTGATTCCTAAACTCTTCCTGTTCTTTAACTGCTTAATGAGAAAATGTTTCACTTTCTTTATATTCTACCCATTTACTGTAGTTATTTCTCAGTTTCTCCCCTGCAACCCAGAGGACCCGTAGGTATTTTTGTTTGTTTCTCCAGCCTTTAAACTGCATGATCAGACTGCTCAGAAAGCTCTGCATCATCTGTATTTAAAACCTATTGCAAACTTTGATGTGTACTTGTTCACTGAGAGCTCCTCTGAGGATCCAGACATGTCACTGAGGTACCTTGATAAGGTCCTGGCTAGATTCACCACAAAATATTTGGATTGACATTGTACAATTTTTTTTGTTAACAACAGTTTATATCTAGCTTTATTAGCTTTATATCTTCCAAGAGTTTTCTTGTGCTAGGCAATGTTAGAAGTTGATGTTGGCACGGTTTTGGTTTGGGATAACAAATCTTGTCACTGATACAAAGCTCTGCTTGCCTGGGCTCGGCCACCAGGGTGGGCAGAAGGCAGTGCCCAGGGTGGGGGGCTGGGAAGAGCCAGGCACTGACTGCAGTGTGGTGCTCAGGCTTCACGTTGGTTTGAGCCTGCTTTTCTGTGCAGCAGAGAGAGAGTAGGAGTTCAGCCCTGGGAAGAAGCCAAGATACTGAAACAGATTGCTGAAGGTGCCAGCCAGGATCTCTGTGTAAGAAACTGCTACGATGGGGCTTATTTTAGTGCTGTCACAGAAATGGAGTTCTGCTCTTTTTTCAACAGACTGGATTTCTCCAGACAATTTCCCAATTCATAAATGAGTGTTTCCTTCTAACAGAAAGGAAGTTCTCTGTCCATTCTGGCATGTTAAAATGACATTTCTGTGAAAGAAATTTCCTGAAAAAAATTTGCTGATTTTTGTTATAATAACTAAAACACTGCAAAAAGTTCACTTTAAATGTCTCAGAAAATATAGTAAAAATATCAATGCTGATGAACCTTAAATGCTGCAGAATAATAAAAACTTTTAAACTCTCCTTTTGTGTGAAATGAATCTCCCTGTCCTTCAGCCAGTGACAAAGCTGTGTGACCTGGGAGCACGGCACAAATCCCACCTGGTTCCATGCTGTGCAAAGGCACAGCTAAGGCTCTCCAAAAGTTTTCCAGACTTCCTCTTTGAAGGGAATCATAGTGGTAGGAAGAGAAAATTTAGGGAGTTGGGCCAGGTCTCCCAGAAGGGCTCTGGCTGATGGGGCTCACTGTGGATGGGAAGGGTCCTGCAGCAGGAGGACTTGGTCCAGAGCACCTCTGAGGCAAGGGCTCATCAAAGCAAGGCTGTGGGTCCTTCACCCTGAGCACACACTCCTCTCGGACTTGTTGGCTGATATAATGTTGGTTCTCAACCAAAACCTGCTAATGAGCTGCAAACATTGATCCCATTTCTGCTTTTGAGAAAGATACAGGTGCCAAGTTACATGTTGTGAGCAACAGAACGATACAGATCTGGAGCAGCTTTGGTCTGAGATTTCAAAACTGCTGCTTAATGATTAGCTTACCTGAGCACAGGAATGTTAATTAGCTGCCTATATGCTCTCCAGGCACATAGGAAGTATTTGGAACTGGGCATAAGGCCCACGATCATTTCCAAAGGTATGAGACTACATGTTAAATTACTGGAAAAATCTCTGTGGGGTTAGATGATAGTCAGCTAGCAGAGAGGCTGGATTTGGGAGTTGGCAAAACCTGGGTCTAAGGAGAGGGCGAGCTTTCTGGTGAACACCATCTGTCATGGAAGCCTGTCTGATGTGCAGCAAGGAGAGTGTTGGATGCTCATGGTCCTGAAGGCATCGTTTCTGCCATCTTCCCCTTCTTGCTCCAAAACCAATTTATGCAGGCTTTGGATAATGTGTAAGGATTTATTATTGCTATTAATTTATATTATTCCCTTAAACATTTTTCTGAGTTGCTGTAGAGGTGTTAAGTGCACTCTTGCAAAAGAAAAAGAGGAGACTCCTTCCCTGGAGAGCTTTCGGCACAGAAGGCAAACTGCGATTAGCAGTGTGGAGGGAAAAAGCCTTTTTCAGAGGAGGAAGGGAAGGGCTGTGTTAGGAAATTGCCAGCTGAAAAGCATGAAGAAAGGCAGGCTGGTTTGCAGCAGCCCTGAATGACAGGTGTCCTGGTTGTTGCTCCTCCTCTGGCACAGAACAGGAAGGTAACATCCCAGTCTATCCAGCAAGCCCTGTAGTCTTAGGCAGGCATCCACGTGCTGCCATAAATAGCCCACCTTATTCCCTCCTCTGGAAGGATCACACCTCACACAGCAAAAGATCAGGTCCACAGCTTAGAATCTTTGGTGGCTTCTTTCCCCTTCCCTCCCTACGCTCGATTCACACTGACACATGGACAATTTTCCAGTTGTTTGGGTGTTCCCACCAATGACCATAAGACAAGTTTTGTGTGAAAATCCACCTTTCAGTGTAAGGATGCCATTGTAACAGCAAGAGACAGCAGGGCAGTCTCGAGGAGCAACCAGTCTAGTAGACTAACTAAACACTAACAGGGAGGGGGAAAAGCTCCAGCCCACCATCTCAAACCAAACCCCAGTTTCACGAGGATTCCTCAAAGCTCAGTCACCCCTTTCTCAAACATGGCAATAGTGCAGAACAACCCATTAGATAAAGAAGACACCGATGTATCTTTGCTCAGAAATGCAGCTTATCTGTAAAAAAACCGGGGGTAGCTTAGACAAAGAAGAAACAAGTCAGGTCCAGTTACATCTGCACAGTTACATCTGCAGCAGCACTCCCTGAGGAGCCTTTCCCTCCATCTGCAGTCTTTAGTAGGGGGGGGTTAATGCACTAACCTGTTGTGTAGCTCTAGTAAAGCTCCAATAAAGGCTTCCACCCTTCCACCCTCCAAACAAGTAATTTCTGTCCATCCTTCCCCCTCATTTTTGCTCCATCAGGGTATGGCCAGGTCAGCAGTGGGGGCACAGGAGACTGTGTGTGTACCCCTGGTGCCAGGCTGCTCAGGGACTGCTGTCACTGCTGCTGGCTGTGATGGGCTACCAGGGCTGAGGGTCCTGCCAAGAGCCTTCAACAGATCCTGTCAGTGTTGACTTTTCAGTGCAGGTGCTGCCTGTGTTTGGTATCTGGCACCAACTGAGACACCTCCTTGGTGCTTAAATAATAATGATGGATTTCTGCTGTGGAGTGATAGCTGGTGTTGCACAGCTGGGTTAATGTGTGTCAGCTGTCATCGTCCTTGTCAGCCGCTGCTGTCAGTGAGCAGCAGATAAGTAAATCTGTGATGATGCATTTCCCAGAGAGAGCAGGGATTAAATATTTCATTGCCTCAGACACTGAAACATCTCCTGATTTGGAGTCCTTTCCTGGCCATCACATCCTCTCAGATCGCCCCAGCCCTGGGGAAGAGCAGAGGCTGCCTGGGTTTCTGAGACCACAGGGCAGGGCATTGCCGGCAGCAAAGTCCCCACAGCCAGGGCGAGCCAAGTGCTGCATCTTGGCAAATTTAAAAATAAACCGAACACAAGCAAAAACAAAACCTTTTTTTTTTTTTTTTTTTTCTTTGATGTGCCTGATAAGGCAGTTGAGCCTCTGTTATGGAGACCAGGGACAGGTGGCCGGGTGCCCATCTTGGGCTGTCTCTGGGAGACGCTGCTGAGCACCTGGTGCCATGGATCGAGCACCTGTGGCAGTGTGGTGGCTCACTCCACGTGGGCAACACTATGGAAAGCATCAGCTGTGGTTGTAGTTAGGTAAATGTGGTTGTTTCATGGTGTTCCCAAAGCGATGGGTCACTGAACCCTGGAGATGAGTTTGGTGGTCATTCCTACAAGCCTTACATCATCATGTGTCCACCCTCTTTCTTCTCTGAGGTGATCCTCAAAACCCACTGCTAGCAAAGTCTCAGACTGACTGGAAACAGGAAAAAAAAAGCTGTGGTTCAGATTTCTTCACCCTCCTGTACTTCCCTGGTGTTGCCCACAGGAATTTTATATTGAAGGAATTTTCAGTGCAAAATACCAATTTGTTGAGACTGAAATTTTCTTGGGTAGCTCCTCTTTTAACATATGAAAGGAGCTATTCTAGGGGGATGTGGAAAATGAAAGAAAATGCTCTGATAAACAAGGTCTTGGCAACTTTGGAAACTGACTCTTTTAGACTACCCACCTACAGAAATACATAAAAATGAAAATGACCCCTTTTTTGTTCCACACTTGGAACAAAAGACTAAAAGAGAGGCAAGACCCATTCTGCTAGCACTGCTCATGAAATAAAATCCTTGCTTTCCAGAAAGACCTAATGAACCACAAACCTTCAAAAACCAGGGAGACATACAAACATGAGCTCCTGAAAAGCCTTATTTCTTCCTAATTTCCTGAGATCTAGTGGTTTTCTTTGCAATTATGATGAGCAGAAGGTTTGATTTTTTTTGGGGGGTGGAGGTGGGGTTTTAGTGTTTTTTTTTTTTTTTTTTTTTTTTTTAAAGCTGAAATTCAAGTACAACATACGATTCAGGGCTGGAACTCGAAAAACAAAAAGCAGTGAGCAGTCATGACTTTTCTAAACCTGTAGGTAACTCCACAGGCATTTCACATTCATCGCTTCCTCTTCTTCATATGATCTAATCTCCTCCCTTTACTGTGCTTTTTATCTGGACAACAGATAGACTGCATGGGTATGTTCCCATATAGGTCTGTGATTCCCCTGACTCTGTTATTTGGGGACTCAGCAGCTGCACCCCAGCAGAACACAAGCGTTGAGGTTTTGCAGGTGGATCTTCCTGCTTCCCTGTTATGTAAGGTCCCCAAATCAGTATTCATCTATTCATCTGCACATTGTGAAGTAGCAGCATTTCTGCTTCTTTATCTTTTTTTCTTTCTTTTTTTTTTTTTTTTTTTTAATTCTGGGAAAGTATAGTTTGTGCTGTCTTCTTATAGAAAAACAGCACATTTATGAGATGCATAAGACCCCACAGAGTAAAATTTGTTCTGTAATAAGAGACCAATGTGTTTTAATTGCCTGTTGTAGACTATTACCTGTTAAATTTGTCTGACAGTGTGACACCAGCCAAAAAACTTCTTTTCTGTTTTGCTTCCTTCTACTTTAGAGCTGTCAGATAACTTCAACATCTAAGGATAAAACATGACAGATGACTCAAATATGTGACAGGTCATAAAATATCGATTCTTCATGTTACCTGCTAATGAAACGCATGGCATCACGGGTAAATCTTTGTTAATTTGGATCTCTGACTTTTAATTGTTATAACCCCAGTTTAGGTTGCAGTCCAAAGTTAGGGAGTAATGGGTTTGGTTGCAGGAAATGCTAAAGCCCATAAATAAGGAATCAGTTCTACTTTAATTTAATTAGTCCCTTTTATCTGGGCTCCCAGCCATGTTTTCTGTTAAAATGTACATCTGCCGAAAACCCTTTTGGACCTTTCTGGTTCTTTTTTGACCCAGTAGAACCAAATCAACTCCTACAATCATATTATAATGAGAAGCACTGAAGATAATCAAGGACTTCCCATTGGGTTTTCTTCCTTCAAGATAAGAACCTTCTCTCGCTCATGTATGAAATAATTAATATTTACTAGACTTTTTTTCAGGATTTTGGAATTTCCCTGGTTAAGCTTATAATTCTTAGTCTCTTTAGGTAATTTTCAACTAGCAACAACTTAGACTGAGCTTTCTTATCTGGTCCTCCATGAAAACTGGGTCCTTTCTGTCACATGAAGGCAGCATTTTTTGTCTAGAGCTCTGTACGTAAGATCTTTTGGCAGGAAGAAGGGGATGCTGCCCTATTTGAACCTACCTTTCAAGCAAAATCTGGAAAATAATGTTCAAAATTACATTTGTAATCTCTTCAGTAAGGGTTGTGTTTCATACAAGGCTTGTGCTTCAGCAGTGGAATGGTGGCAGCTGCCAGTCTCCTGACTTGAGCCTGTATGGGCAGAATTACGTCACATCTTCACTTCTAGAACACTTCCCTGTCTGTGACTGAGAACTTCTCACAGAAAAGCTAACACCATCCCTTCCTTTCTAACTGGGTAACAGTAGGTTTTAATGCAAAATTATCTGGGGCCAGAGGAGCCCCAGTGCAAGGACGTGTTGGAGGCTGGCAGACATTCAGCCCTATGAGTAGGAGCTTCTGGAGTCTGCATGGTCTCTGCAGCCACTGAGGGGGAGATCCCTGGTCTCCGTAACTTTCAGTCCTGGAAAACTCAATTGCCCTCAGGGACTCACTGGGTTCCTCCTTGAAAGGGGATGAACTGTGCAGGGGAGCAGATGTGCTTTAGGGTATTTTATTGGAAGCTGAAGAACATAGCCTCTGTGTGGCTTGAGAGGGACAGGCAAGCTCTTCCATGATGCACCATGTAACTACTGCCAGGGCAGATCCAACCTCAGGTGTGCTGAGAATTGTAGGACAACACTTGCAAGCAAAAAGACTGCCTCTTTTCCAAGGGAGGGGAGTGCTGATATGGCCAGGGCTGACAGCAGGAGTCCAGAACAGCTCTGCAGCCGAGTTTCTCCCAGGCATCCTTTGTCACACCTTGGAGATTTGGATGGTGCAGATAGACCTTGTGAGTATGTCTCTCTGGTAACCAAATTACCAGAACTGGCACTTTAATACTTCACCCAGGAACTAAAATGAGGTGAGAAGACCAGCCCTTGTATCGCAGCAGCACCATCAATGTTGGATGAAATGAAAAAAAAAAACCAAACAACTAGTGAAAGTATAGAACAAGTATTTGCTGAACACTAGTTGATGTAGCCCCTGTGTGCTTGGAAGGTTATCTGTTTTCCACTTCTATAAGCCAGACTACTAAACAAGTTGAACCATAAATCTGAAAAATCTGAAAAGCATTCTCATAGTATTTAGGATACATTATTTAGATAAGATGCTATGAAAATAAATGCAAAACTTCTCAGAAACATACTGTTAGAGTGGTGATTAGTGCTTCATTCTCCAGCTGAAGGACTGTATTTATTAGAGTTTCATGGGCATCTTCAGAGATCTGATGTTGTTAAAATACTCTCCTTAACCACTTAAGATAGTGGAAAAGAGGATCTCCAACGGAACAGAGGATGTCCTCCATATGTAGGTCACAGATACTCAGGAGGGGCTTCAAGTGTGTTGTAGGACAGAAACAGTATTAAAATGAATTAGAGAAACAGTCTGAAAAATAGGACATCATTTCATAGCAATAAATGCATGGGCAGAAGAAAGAGTTGTACAAAATAAAAATTAGGGACCAACTGACCACATGAGTCTCTGGGACCCTTCCGTTGTGAAAAACAGACAAATGCCCTACCATTATGAATAACAAGGAAAATTTATCTGCAAGATGAGCAAAGTGAGTCTGCCAAGCTGTTCAGGAAGGCCTCAGCTGCATGGTTAGTTTTTTTGGCACTAGACTGTAAGAGAGAAGTGGACCGACTTGGTAAAGACAAGAGTGGAGCAACAAGAGTGTCAGAAGCCTTGGAACTCTTAATGTACACGAAAACATGGGCAATTGATCTGTTTAGTCTAGAGGAAAGGAGACTTACTGGACATAACGCTCTTAACGATGAAAAAAGTTGCTGCCAAAAGGAAGGGAATAAATCATTCTCTCTGGGAATGTGACAAGTAATGCACTTCGAAGTGCAGCCAGGGAAATTTCACAGACATTAGGAAAACCCTGTCCAGGATAATGCCCCTTGGCCAAAAAGGCAGCTGCTGAGAGAGGAGTGGGTGCTGGTGATCCTGTGGTGCTCCCCCCACCAAAATTCCCCTGCCCCCTGCAGCCAGGCATAGCCAGAGGAACATAAAACCCCCCTATTGTACCCACGGACATCGAACAGGGAGAGAGGAACAGCAAAATGCACCATGTCCATCTTACACCCTTTGCCCCACAGGAGGTACGACAGCCCCAAGAGGAGACTGGACTGCAGGGGCTATTTGTAAAGCAGGGCTCAGGTGACAGCAGTGACTTGCTGTTCACAATCTCCCCAGTTGGAAGGACTAAATTCCATAGGAACATCATGTTTTCTCCCCAGGTGACTTACACAGAGGGCACTTCCACTGATCAGGGAAGAACAATTCCCCAGCCCTTATTTCTGTGCCAACTGTACTGTCTATTTTTAACAGCAAGCTGCCATTAGCATTTGTTTGCTAAAAATAAACGCATTTTAAATGCAATTCATTACCTACCACATTAGGATAAAGGCAATTTATTCTTCAGTCAAGAAGAAATATTTTTAAGAGATAAATTGGTTCATGCAAATATCCGTCGCTTGCGCTCAGCGCACGTGGTACCAGCAGAGTCTGTGCTCTGATTTCAGTCAGTTGATGGGATAGATCACAAAATTCAGAAGCTGCTGAGGAGCTCAGTGCAATATCCTATTTTAACTTAATTAAAAACATGACCACAATTATGTAAGAGAAAAATAAAAAAGGTGCATTAGACACAGTTCTCCCTTAGAGCTGGAGCATAACAGAAATGTAACAAATGGTTCTTGGGGAGGAGGTATTCTTTATTACATTGATGGTAATGGCTTCCTAAAACCTAAATATCACTTCTTCTTGTTCCCAGAACAGGGGAATGTTACAAGGACACAGTTTTGAATCAGAAAATGCCAGTGCGTAAGGATTTTGAAATGGGTTTAGATGAGCTGCTGAGCCAGGAGCTGGACAGTGATCTCTGCTGAACTTGTCCTTCATGAATCACCTGGTTTCCTTTTGATGAAAAAAAATACCTTCCAAAATGTTTTGTGGAAATTAGGTACTTCAAGCAAAACTTTTTGGTTTTTAGCAAGAGGATTTGGAGGGCATGTAGGGAATTACTGCTCACAAGTAGGTTCACAAGTAGGAACTGAACCTGAGCTTCACATGTCCCTCTGTCCTTCAGAACAAAAATAACATACCATAAATAAATAACAAACCATAAAAAGATAAAATCGACTCGGAGTCCTCAGGATATGTGGGGGGGAAAAGCAAAGCTTTTACATCCAGCCAGTGCTAATGCAGCAGGTCCTGCAAAATCAGCACAGTCTGATTTTCCCCACTAGAGGGGACTGCGGTACCTAGAGTTATCTACTCACTCACAGCAGTACTCGTGATTTCAAAATAGGTGACATTACTAAGAAAATTAATTACTGCTACTTGTAACATAATTCAAAACAGTGTAAAATTGGAATACGTCAGAAACTGTTATTAAATGTTAAAAAAGAAATAATAATAACTTCTCGGGTTTAGGTTCCTTCATTAAGCAATATTTTGAAGCTATCAGACTTTATTAAAAATATTAAAATCTCCTAGTTTATCTGAAAAATATGGTGTTTTTTCTATATTGTTTTGCAATGCACAGATGAAATACTTTAAATTAAGACACAGTCTGTTTAACCTCAGAAACCTTATCTATAAAATTCTCCTGATGATTCACAGTAATTTGTGTTAAATCTGCAAAACCCAACACCTTGCTGTCCCAAAAAAGTTTGGTGTCAGGATCCTTAGCTAATTGCAAACACTTGAAACAAAGCACAGAGAGGAAGATAAGAGCCCAGGTGTGCTTCCCACCTTGGATGTGTTGCTGGAGAAATGCCACAACTGGTGGCACAAAGAAGGCTCTGAGCACAGGAGAAATGATGTCTCTGATTTCTTCTCATGGTCTCTCATCCACACAGTTTTGGCACTTAAGCAGTTCCTAGGTGCCCGTTTGATCAGAAACATCCACCAAAGTAGTACAAGTTAAAGCCCTTCTAGAGTTGTTGAGGTTTTGGATTCCAGGGATAGGGAATCAGAATCATAGAATCCTTAAGGTTGGGAAAGACCTCTAAGGTCATCAACTCCAAGCATTCACCCAGCATCACCCTGTTCACCACCAAACCATGTCCATAGATAGGTGCCTCATTGACACATCTTCTGAACACTTTCAGAGATGGTGTTTCTACCTTTTCCCTGGGCAGCCTGTTCCAATGCCTGACCACCCTTTCAGTGAAGAATTTTTTCCTCATACGTAATCTAAACCTCCTCTGGTGCAACTTGAGGACATTTCCTCGCATCTTTTCACTTGTTACTTGCTCCTCCTTTCAGATAGTTCTACAGGGAGATAAGGTCCCCCCGAGCCTTCTTTTCTCCAGGCTGAACAAGCCCAGCCCCCTCAGCTGTTCTTCATAAGAACTGTGTTGAATGTGTAATTACGCACGGGTGCCCACTGCCAAGGGAGCTTGTTTTGGGATGGATTTGAAGAGACTCTGTTTTGAAGCTGGCTCTTCCTGCCACTGGGCTTTGTTTTACAGACCTTTATTTGCATGAGCTTTTAGTAAGACAGTGGGAGATACCTCCCACCCCCTGTGATTTAGCCGTATTTGGGGTGTGTTGTAACACCTCCCCTGCCACAGTGGTGATGCCCCTGCTCACCTCTGCATCTCTCTGACAAGTCCAACCCCTTGTTTCTTACCAGCCTTTTGCTGAAAACCTTTAAACCAAAATTCATATTTTCTACCTGCCAGTTGCCTGCTGTTTTCTTGTCTTGGTGTCACAGACTGACAAAACCGTAGAGGTTGGCAGGGATCTCTGGGATACCTGGTCCTACACCACTGCTCAGAGGGTCAGGCCACTCAGTCCCATGTCCAGTCAGGTTTTCAGTATCTCCAAGGATGGAGACTCTACCACCTCTCTGGCAGCCTGCTCCAGTGCTTGACCATGCACACTGGGTTTTCCTAAGTTTAAATGAAATCTCCTGCATGTCAGTTTGTGTCTGTTGTGTCTCATGCAGTCTCTAGGCACTGCCAAGAAGAGTCTGGTTCTGTCTCCTTTACTGGACTCCATACACTGATGAGGTCCCTACTGAGCCTGGGTTTGTTCCTCCCAAGGGGTGGGACATGGGGTTTCCCAACTTCACGAGGTTCCAGTCCTCCCACTTCTCCAGCCTGCTGAGGTCCCTCTGGACAGCAGCACAATCCCCTAGTGCATCAACACTTCTCCCGGTTTTTTATCTGCTGCATCATCCAGCTGGATTTTGTACTACTGATCACAGTCCTTTACACCTGGCAGTTCAGTCACTTTTCAGTCCACCTCACTGTCTAGTTATTTAGCCCACACTTCATCAGCTTGTGGCAAAAACTGCCAAAATCCCGTCTAAAATCAAGATAAACAATGTCCACTGCTCTTCCCTTGACCACTGCGGCAGTCACATCACTGTACAAGATTTTCAGGTTTTGTCAGGTGTTATTTCCCCTTTGTAAATCCATGATGAATACTTCCAATCAGATTCTTGCCCTTTGTTTTTGGAAATAGTTTCCAGGACTATGTGCTCCATCACCTTTACAAGGACTGAGATCACACTGCCATGTGGATTGCTCCCCACATCCTTCCTCTTGGAGACACGAGTAACACTGAAAGGCTTATCTGTGGTATGCCCACACTGACTGAAATTTTTTAATTACTTTTGGATTCAGTTGGTAAACGGAAAAATAATTTCCATAGTCATCTTATTATGGGAATCCTTTCAGGTGCCTTCCCAAGCAAGGGTTTTCCTTGATCATTCCTGCTGTTCCAAACTCTTCCTGCTGTCCTTTTTTTTCAGGGATTGTGACCAGGACACCAGCCCAGGGCAGGTGAACCAATAGGATATTTCCTCACACACTGGGCTGACTCCAGAGGACTGAATCTCTGCCACAAGCATGTTCAGCTGCTCTGAGGAGAGAATGCAGCAGGAGCTGAGAGTGGCTCAGAGGACAGAGTGAGAAGTATGAAGACCTTTTAAAGCTGCCTTTTCTTCTCTCCCCTCCTGTCCTAATTGATTCTTGATCATGAAGAAACTCCCATGGGCCCAACCAAACAGCAGGATGCTGCTGTCAGAAAGTTCTCTCCCTTCCCCCCTTATTTTCATTGCTCCCTCCGCAGGTGACAGGCAATTTTCTCCTATTTATTAAGGTTTTCTCTTCCTATACCCGTCACAGGTTTCAATCTTCTCTGTCCTTTCCTGCTTTCCATTCTCTTCTTTTTTATTCTAAGACGAGAAAAGGAAGGAGCACTGGCATCCCAATTATTTATATGCAAATATTTTCTCTACTTTGGTCCTGATTTAGCAAAATTTAGAGTCCTGAAGGAGCAGGAAACAGAGTCCCTTTTATTCCCATCAGGCATTCTTGCAGCTTCATTCCTGGCTAGCAAAGCAGTTTACAAAACCAATGGAAAAACTGACAGTCTTTTATCCCTGCTGCAAAACTTGTTTCATAATTATGTGCCCTATTCTAAAATGTATATGTGGCCTTAATCCTCCTAATATGTAGGGTTTAATATGTATAAAAAGCCTGCTATGAACATCACCTCAGCACAGAATTTCAATTGCTAGAAAGGCTGAGACTGAATTAAAAAGGAAGCACTGTGCATGGCAATGAGTTCATTTTGACAGGCTGAATTAATTTTAAATAATAAGGAAGTAATTTCCATCTCACTAAATGCCTGCATTTTTCTGTAAAAATAAAACACTATAGTCAGAAAGATACTCTTGAGAAATGTCTCTCTTAGAGATAAGTAAACCACATAGCAATTAAAAAAGTAAATAAGTAATAATTACAATAGTAAAAGGTAGTATTAAGTATTAATGCACTTCAAGCCCAGCTACTTTGATTGATTTCTGCTTTATCTCATTAGCTTTCTAATCAGGAAAATATAATCATATGAAGATACACAGATTTAAGCACAGACAAATACCTCCAGCAGTTAGACATGGATGCAATCACAACTGCCTGAATCAAAAGAAAATACCATGAGAAAAAAGTCATGGGAAGATGCAGAGAAAAAGATCTTTACACCACCACCACTGTCCCCCACTGTCTGAAAATTTAAGAGGCTTGCAAATTATATGTTCTCTGGTTGGTAATGTGGGGGACATCGCTTTCTTTTTCTGAAGCATAACCAGAAGTGATGATGCTTCCTGTGAGAATCAAGGCATGATAATGCTCAACAGGAATTGGAAGAGTGATGTTCAGCTCTCTACTCTAGAAGGTAGGATTCACTTCTGTACTCCAGACTAGTCAGGAGAGTTTTCCTACCACCAAGCTGGGAACACAGCAGGGCACTTGGCACTGCAGCATCAAAGGTTTGCACCAGAGACTCTTGGTCCACCCTCAGTACTAGACCATAGTTTGTTTAATGAAATATGCAAAGGTAGATCGTAGTAGATCCATGACCAGTGCTGCCATGCCCTGGGTTGGACTGTAACCACCAGACACCCTTCACATTTCTCCTTGAACACTGAATTATTTTTTTCACAGCATCAGGACGGGGATCTAGGTCATGGGTGTCTGTTGTTGTGTGCATTCTCCCCTTCTCTAGTGTAGCCACTGAGCTGGGGTGTAGGGCCCTTTCCTAGGTCTGGACAAAAAAACCACATCCCTTTTTCACCCAACAGCATGGTGGCTGGAACATCTGCCCAGGAGCTGGGAGATCCTGGTACAGCCCTAATCCTTGTGATAGCTGCCTGACTGCAAAGTGTTCTCTAAAATGCATCTTTCTTTGTCCTATAAATGAAACTGGGAGAAAGGGAATAAGAAAAGCAAGATCAAGGATGACATTGTAGCCTGGTGACAGGGGCACTAAGCTGTTGAAAAGGTAATCTGACTTGTGTTCTCTGCTTCCATTAATATTTAATAGTCATTAAATTAACAGTCAGGGACATGTAGGATTAACTACAGGTCAGCATCCTCCTACTTATATCTGACTGAATGAGATAGCGTTAGTATGGATGGAAATAAGCTATTAGCAATAAGCACGGCCAGTATGTCAGTAACAGGCATGAATTAAAGATTTAAACACTGTCTCTGAAAACCAAAACAATGAAATGGCTGCTCCTATATCGAGACCCACACAAACCCTGCACCAGTGCTGAAAACTCCTTCAGCTGAGGCACAGAGATCTGAAACTGGCAAAATCAGCCCTTTCTCTCTGTGGACTCAAGGGATTTGTGAGAGACTGGCACTGCTGATCACAGGGAAAAGCGACGTAAACAGCTTTTCAGGCATTCAGTAGCAGTGATCACAACCTGTGAAGGGTGCTGTAACTGAGCCACCTGCACTGCCAGGAGGGAAGGTGAATGCCTTGTGCAGGAGGACACTGGGCTCCCACTGCACAAAGCCGTCAGTCTAATTTTTAATTTGCAGCATTGGAGTGGTTGATGGTTGGAGCTGCAGGAGTGTCCTCCAGTACCCCTCCAGCTTGACCATGACACTGAGGCACAGAAGAGGCTGACTTCTCTTTCGTGGTTCCTATTTTGGGTGCAACTTGGGAATGTCACTGATTCCAGCTGTTAGTGCAAGATTTCCTTGTCCTTTCCATTCTCTTTAAAATAAAAAGCAGTTTAATCCCAAACAAGATTTCCACATCCGGAGGAACCACACGTGAGGAGTCTGATGAGTACCTTGTCCTTTTGTCCCTCAGTGGAGAGAAGGACAAGGGGCCAATCTTGTTTGTCTGGTTTGGTTGGCTTGTTTGCCACCCTCCCTGCTCTGGGAGGGCTTCTGCCATTTCCCTGTGTGGATGAGCAGAGAGGAGAGCTGTCCTCCGCAGAGGGATGCCTGCTGGATTTGACCAGACAGCTCAGATCTCAAGCAGCTTCTCTTCACACAGTTGCTAAGAAACCAAAACCAATCAGGTGCCAAAACAACTCTTGAGTACATTTTTCCCTCCATTTGTCTCATTCTGGGTTACAGCAGGTTTAGGAATTACAGGGCTTTTCCCTGTACTCCTCGTGATGAAGAGCTGGGCAAGGACAGTGCTGGGGAGGAGAGTTTGGCCTCAGCGGCTTTTGCAGTGGGGCTCCAAGCTCACAGGTTTTTTCCATATGTGGCCAGCAGGAATTTCCCTACCTTAAACTGTCTGCAGGGGTCTCAGAGACACCTATTCGCAGGTGTCATTCACAAGCTCTTTCAGCTCCCCTTAAAGCTGCTGTCAGCATGTCCATCTGAGTCACCAGTAGCTCTAGGTATGACTTTAATGAAATCTGTTGTCCAACTCCTACCTCACTGCTCCAAATGACTCCATTTATCCCTTTGCAGACCTGGCTCTGGCTATCATCTTACCTACAGCCATCTGTAGGGTGCCTGGGAGTAGGGACAGTGACGACTGCCCTGCAGGATTTTGGCTCTCCTTGCTGGAGCGCCATCAAGAAAGAGACCATATGGGCATCCCTATGGCTGAGAGCCTGATGGCCAAGGAACCACTGCAGAACAAAATCCCACAGGAGGTTTCACCTGCTGGGAACATCACCCAGGAGAAAACTCCCACCCATGTTTATCTGCACTAACAGAAACAAATGAGAAAATAGACTTGGGAAAAGGCAGGAAGCTGATCCTTGGTGAAGGCAGAGGTAGGTTTCCAGGTCTACTTTGTGTAGTGGTAGCACAAGGCATTTGTCTCTGGTTGAAGGGGACTAGAAGGCTGATAAAAAACTTTGGGAATAACCTTCCCTGCAGAAATGACTCTGCAAACTTAACTTCTTTATTTCTCTGTGATGTAAGGATTTTTCCAAGCTCAGCTGCAAGTTCACTATTCATAAGTCCAACTCAGCAGAGACTCATAGTGTCTTGGAAATGTCACCTATCAAGGTACACAAATATAGCTAAAACAACCTCAAAATATTAATTGCTCTGTGTGTTTGCTAATAGTGCAGTGCTGACCGTGAGGGCTGGATTTCTGTTCCCAGCACAATGCCTGTAAATTCTGCCAGTTCCCTGGCGGGCTTGGGTTGTTTTTATTAAGTGGTTATGTACCGTGCTTCCCTCATGTGGAACCTTCTGTTTTCTCATGGAGCTTGTGGCTCTGACAGAAGGTTACAGCCTCTTTTCCTGCGGCCTTGGCGGAAACTGGTTGTTGTACCAGCTCATATATTTAGTAACTCTGGCAAATAAATCTGTGTGTTGTGCACAGCAGTAAACCAGAGATCTCTACTGCACGAGAAAGAAGTGACACAGTGTTGGGAGTGAGACTGACCTGGGCTGGGCTTGTGAACTAAGGATGTTGTGCTGAGCCAACACTCTGGGGAGCTCCTGCTGCTCTGTGATGGGGTAGCGTGAAGAGGCATTACTGTGATGGTACAAATATGTAATGAGACAAGTACAGGGTCGATGGGAGTATGAGGGCATGTGAAAGGACAGGTCCACAATGGCCAAAGGAGCCTGGGAACAGGCATTCCCCAGGAACAGACAGGTGTGAAAACAAAGTTCTTACCTTTCATGTGTGAGGTTTGACCAGAGGTACACTCAGCCTATACCATTTTTCTGCATATGTAGGACACGGTAGGGCAGGGAAATCCATAGGGATGTTTCCCCAAAATTACATGCAGTCCTTCAACAATTTGTGTCATGGGGACTTGGGGACCTCTACAGACATGGTTGCATGTAAGAGCCCTGCAAGTCTTTCTGCCATGAATATATCCATCTGTTATCCAATAGGTCCAACCAGTTGCTTTTAGTGCATATAATCCCAGAGGGGGAACTACAGGCAAGTGAAGTCCAGGTTGCACAGGATATGCCTGCCCCACTGTCCTGAACCTGCAGCCAAGGCACTGTGTCAGCCACTAAACCACCTTCCTCTCCTGAGGGTGAATTAGCACTGACCTCACTTCAAAATTCTCCCCCCCCCACCCCGACAACATTTACCCAGTCAGTCATTAATTTTTCAAGTGGTGTGTGTGATTTCAGGTTTAGACGGGAAAAAGGGCTGGTCCCTCAACCCCAACAGCATGGCTTACAGTGATCTTGTGTGTGCCCCAGGCTAAAGCAGAGGGGGAGACTTTCTGCAATTCATGGAAACAGCTTGCTGCACCTTCTCATAGTATCATGGATGATGAGGAACAACAGGAAAATGAGGATTCCTCACTAGCTGCGTAAATGGTCGATGTTACCTAATCAAATTCCTCCAGACAGATGCTACCCTTAGCAAGAAACGTGACTGTAATATTCTAAAATGGCAGAGCGTTTATCAACCAGAGGGTATATATGGCCCCTGTTTTTTATTCTTCTGAGCAAAATATTATTTTTTTTAAAAGATGTTTCTGTCAGAGAGTGTTTAAAAACACATTTGTCTGACTGAGTTTGCTGTTCCTGAAAAGAGGCTAGAATAAATCTTCAGGATGCTTTAATTAGAAAACCAGTTCCTAAACCAACAGGTAGGAAGAAGAAACTGTCACACCTGCACATCACTGGGATGAAGTATACCCAGCCAACTTGGATGATTTTTTGTGTTTAACTTTCTTCCTGGGAAGTGACACTGGCTATTTACTGCACTACAGTGAATTCCCAGGCCAGCAGTGGTAAGTTGCTACCTGGTTCATAGGTTTTTCAAGGGAGTCTGAGTGTTACCTGAGCTTTCCCTCACACAGTCTATAAATACCGCCTGTCACCTTTCATATAACGTGCTCATGAAAGGTTATGTGAAGCAGACAGTTTTTGTAGGACTCAGTAAACTTTACCACTGTCAGTGACAGAGTTCCCTTTAAAGCTGATGAAAAGCCTCTAAACCAAGATCCTGGAGAAACATTTATTATTAGGGGCATGTAAACTACAAATTAATTAAATTCTAATCATGTGAATGGAGCATCATAATATTTTATATAAGTTATAATTAATTGGATATAAAATTTACAAGCAATGCAGTTAAGTTATGACTTGTGCATATTTTGAAACATAATTGAAAACCTAATACAAATGACTTTACAATCTTTGCTGCAGGTTATAATGTCCATCATGGGTGACTTCGGTAAAATAGATTTAGCCCTTTCAAACCCTGTAATTTTGGATGCAATTTTTGTAGCATCATCATCTTAAAAAAAAAACCAAAACAACAACAAAGAAAAAACAACTATAAAACCAAAAACCCCAAACCAAACCAAACCAAACTAAAACCACAAAAAAAACCAACCTCCCCCCCAAAACGTAACCTTTTAAGTCTAGTGCAGGGCACTCAAAATTGCCAGCCACCTAAAAGCAGTCTGGGTTACAGAGTTGAATGAACTGCTATTGTATATGCTTTCTTAAATCATCAGTACTCTTTTTCTTTCTTGTTTATTGACTTTGATATGTAATTGACAAGTCTATTTGTCACTCTACAATGATCTATTTAATCACAACTAATTCTTGTTATTTAGAAATCTTTGTGGCATCTCTGATCTTTCTAATCTGTTATGTTATCTTTAAGGAATCTGAAAATGGATGTATTAATTACAAAGTACTTCAGAGGCGGCTGCTGTCAAGCAAATAATTTCTTGTAAACCAGAGAGCTGAAATAGCTGCTTGGATATGGTAAATATTTTTAAGACTCATACACAGCTCAAGCACCACACACAAGGAAGAGGTGAGTGAATGTCCTCTGGATGGTGAGTAGTATGCTGAACTCTGCTCAAGAGACTTTACTGAGACAGTACCATGTGGTCACAGTGTCACTTTCCTTTATTTTTTGCCTGGGGAAAAAAAAAAAATAAATCTGGACATAGACATCCCCAGACACTTTCCCTCTCCCAACCTCATTCAGGGATTGCTTTTCACTTTCCAAAGGGAACTCAATATAATTTTAATGTAATGCCAGGTCGTTTATAGGCATTTAAAATACTCTCCATTTCTAATAACTTAGAATGGAGGCAGGAAAAATGCAGCAGCTGCACCTCCTCCCCAAAAAGCATGTTTTGAACCCAGGATGGTCCCCTGCTACAAAAACAAATGGCAGAAGAAGACTGACTGTGGTTTACTTTGAGGTGAATTCAAGCAAGGCTAACTTGGGCAGAATCATGGCATTGATTCCTCCTCCAGCTGCCCATACTTTGTCTGCACAGAGGACCGTAAGAGAGCTACTGCATGTGTCCCATTGAAGGCAACACCTCAGCACCAGAGGCAGGAGTAGTAGGTGGGAGGTCAAAGGATGACTTGAAAACAGCACAGAAAAGATGGATTTCCTGAAAATGTTCCAAACCTGAGGAAAACCTGAAAACTGGTATGATTTGAAATTTGCTTTGGTGGCACTCTGGGAGGAGGTTTTGTTTTGCAGGAGGCCTGAGATGGGAGAAGGAGGCACTCTGAAGAGGAAATGTAAATGCGTCATCTTGGAGGAAAGGAGGAAAAGCCATGGAGTCGATTTTATGGAAACTTTTGAAAGGTTGGACCACAAACTTGACAAAGATGATGAAATGATTTAGTGTGGTTTGCTAAGGAATTGAAGCACGGAATCAATCTTAGTTGTGACATTTTGAGAGAAGACAAGGGGGGTCAGAACAGAGAAGGTCATGGAAACTGAGGATGAAGCTATCAGGGCTCTACTGTGGGAATCAACAGCAATAGATGATTTTGTAGGATGGTCTTGAGGGAATGTTAGCAGGATTAAATGACAGCATCAGCCTAGAGAGAAGAGGGAAGATGGTGATAATGTGGAAAACAGCACTGAGGGTGCTGCCTGGATGCAGAAGCTTATAGGTTTACGAACTACAATCCAACAGGGCTAGGCATGTGAGATAAGACAAGGGGCTCAGTTCTAGCCTGAGCAGGAAGGTTGGACCAGATGGCCCACTGTGGTCCCTTCCAACCTTAACAATTCTGTGATTCTGTGATTTTGATATTTAACACAGTACAGCCCCCCCTATACACATACTCTTAGAATCATAGAATCATTAAGAATCATTAAGGTTGGAAAAGACCTCTAAGATCATTGAGTCCAACCATTAACCCGTTAATCTGGCTCTGTTCAGAGAAGTTGTCTGGGCAGCTTTTGAGTATTTTATATATTTGATCCAAAAGTTTAGCAGGATGGAGGTGTACAGGCACAGAACCACCCACAGTGTGATCCATGCTCACTTGGTCCAATCTGTATCACACCCCAATCCCATGAGGGTGTGCCTGGGATGTCTCAGACCCAGACGTTGCAGTGCCTATGATCATTTCAGTATCCAGGATAATCACCCCTTTCTCTGCTGGCCTAACCAAGTGTCCCTTTCCCACATATCTGGGCAGAAGCAAGTTTTACAGACTGAAGGGATTATGTGCTGGATATTGCACGCACCACGGATTGTACATATCTGTGCACATCTGATCTCAACAAGAGACCATCTGACCCACTGTTTTTTGGGTGGCTTGGTGTGCCACGTCCTTGAGGCAGGCCCCTAAGGTCTTTCCTACAAGGATTATATGATCTTCAGCTAGAGGTGAACATGCTCCCCACAGAGATATGCTATTGATAGGAAGATATAATGCCTTAGATGAAATCATTACTCATCCTTCCAGTAAGTTATGTCCTGATTTAGTAACATATTTCATTGGTAGATCATGTTGTCTATGCTGAGTCTGCTTTACAACAGGAGTGCAAACAAATTAGACAAAGTTTTGATATGTTTTTACCAAAGATCTGTCCCTAGTGTCCTTTGATTTACTTCTTGAGATCTCCTTTGGCATGAACTGGACGGAGGCATATTTTTCTCCCCCTCAAAGCCGATCTGAGCTCAACACCTCTGAGAATATACGAGCTCTACCTTCAGAGCTGGCTTCAGACATTCTGGAGAATGACTGCCCTCCCCTTAATACATAACAGACTGAAGACAACTGTATGTCTTCATTTCAGTGAAATTGCTTTTTCCTGCATTTCCTTGGCACACAGGTAGTGGTGCTCTGTGTGTCTCAAGTCAGTATCAAAACGAAAAAAAACCTGCTGCCTTTTTTTTGCTGGCTGACAAATGGAGTTGCAAAGGTACATGCTCTCCTGGCCTTTAACCACACTTCTCTCTCTAGTGAGGACCAAAATTAATGACAGATCAGATTTGTCAGCAGGAGAATATTTTTGCTTTTCGTAATGTTTGTAACTGTGTCACAGAGGTTAGAGATGGGACTAACCTATTAATTACCCTTTACACTACTTCAAGTCTGTTGAAGATAGTTTTCTACATCAAGAGGTATATTTTTCAGTGCACCTTCTGATATGAAACAGAAATCTGTAATGACAAAAAAGCTAGTTCCATGGACACCAGGATGGAGTCTTTTTTGTCTCTAGTCTGAACTTCAGAGGATCATTTTCTGCTGAAAATGCTGTGATTAAGAAGATGAGTGCTTGAGGTCTCATGGTGCTATCATGATTGTCAATAGGACTACAAAAGGGGAATATATCTTAAGAAAGAATAAAAAAATGTTCTTACAGATGAGTGTGTTGAATGACTGGAAAATCCAAAATAGCTGTTCATCAGGAAGACAGGTAAAGCAGTGTGTGCAAGAGCATCAGACTGCTCTAACTCAACTCATGTATAATAACTTGCCAGGTTAATATATTGACAGGTTGTGAGAGGCTGCTGGCCTGTCTAGGTTTGTGCCTGTTAAATTCTTTGTGTGGTGTGAACACAGAGAAGAGATATCACATGCTGCCACTATAAAGGAAGCCAACATTATAAAGCAAATCCAACCCTTAAGGCAGTTGATAATTTCTGATCCTTTGGCTATGTTTGATGAGTGGTTCAGCTCTGGTTTCCAAGCACTGTGGTTCCCATAGGACTGACAGCCTCCACCCAGCACAGGAGTCCCTGTGGTATGGCAGGCTTTGGGGTTGCAGATACCAGCACAAGCCCAGCCAATCTGTGCTACACAGTGAGTGTAGGAGAGGGACCCTGGTCTTCTCTATGAAGAAGATCTTTGTCCTGCTTCAGATCTTCATGATCTGACTGGTGGCTGTTGGCTGTAGGAAAATGTTGGCATTTTGGTGACACATGATGCAGAAAGGCTGGCCAGTCCTAATGAAGGATTAAAACTGCGCTCTGTTGAAGGAAGGAAAGCTTGAGGTCTGCTGAGCTTTTCAATGTCTTTGATAAAGACTCTGCAATTTTCACACATCAGGAAGTTGGACAGTCTTTGGGCAAGAGAGACACTGGTATTCCACTGGGCAGATTTTGCTTTCCAGCTGTCCCATGGGCTTTCAGGAGCAAGTTGGTCTGTGGCTGTCAGCCAGAAAAGCACTTAGATAGGAACACACCTCTCAGTCCATGGATCATTGTGCTGAATTCGTTAGGGCTCCTTATGCACTTCCAGGAAACAATGTGCTTTGTTGGGCTCAGTCCAGTGTCTCTCTCAAGTCCCCATTTGCATAAAGCTCTTTCACGTCCTTTGAAGCCATATTAATATTCTGGGTGGGGCAGGAACTCTGCCTGGGACTGCACTCCTTGCTTGAGTCATGAACACACTTTCAAAAATGAATAAGTAGAGTATGTTTCTGCTGAAAGCTAAAAAGCACCATTCTTTTGGGTTGTGATCAACATGAGCATTGGGGAAAGGAGAGCTGTGCCCACACACTAGCCCAGTGAAAAACACTTTACTCTTGTTTAGTCCTTGAGTAATCTGACTTTGAGATCAAAGCTGGCAACACTGGAGAGGATCAGCATGTGGCTGAGAACAGCAGATGGGGGCAGAGGAAGATGTGGTGTGCACCCTTTTTGTTATGGATGGTTCCCAGAGCCCCAGTGGTGGCACTGCAACAGCAGAATGAGGGATGGGTGAAGTGGAAATGTCAGGACAGAAGACCTTTTGGAGATGACATAGCATAAGTATCTATCAGCTAAGGACAGCCAGGGATTAGGACGTGAGACAAGAAATGTCCTGAGGGGGGCATGCCTAGCTGAATTTTGCTTAATGCTGATGTGAGGCAGATGAAGCAGCAAGACAGTAGCTGTGTGGGCATGTTCAAGGCCACCCTGCATCGATGTGAGGAGCGAGGTGCCTGCCTGGGAAATGCAGAGGCTGTCATGGTAAATCCAAAGGCACACGTTCCTGTTACTGAAACACTTCAGAGAGAAGCCACCAGGACAAGAAACCAGTCTCCTAATCTGACATGGTCAGAGACCACGTGGCTGAAGTTTGAATGAAATTACAGGTGATCATTTGGATCAATGACGGTATTTTGTGAATAATACTTTGAAGGATTTAACCTTCTTGTGAGTAATAAAACTGCACTGTAGGTCATTAGAAAAACTATTCCCATCATTTGCTCATAACGACGTAACTGGAGGAGGTAACTGTGTCACAGGATTTAATGAAGTATGGATGCTCTGAGGCTCTAAGAGGCAGAGGAACAAAGGAGAGCATGATCCAGTGGGCCACAATATCTGGCTCTGTGGGTACTGCTGGAGTTGACTAAGTGTGTAAATTGGCCTGTTATTACACAGGCAGGCAGAGGCAGTGTACAGTGGACTTATACCCTTGTGTGCATGTGTGTTAAGAGGGAGATGATGACATTCAACAGTCTGCAATGGTTCTTCAGGTCTGTCCTCTCTTACTGGCAAATTTGTGTCCTGGTGTCAGTCACTTAGACATGCACACTACTTAGAACTGTGATTAAATTTTTTGGCTGAGGCTCTTAAAATCATTAAAAATAACAGAATCATACAAAAACATGCAGGAGAGAACTTCAGGGGTCATGCAGACCACTCCTTGTCCCAAGGTAGGTTAATTGCACCAGAGTCACTTATGACGTTATTAAATAATATATCCCTAAGGCTTTCCAACACTGGCAGGTCACAGTATCCTTAGAGAATTGTTTTACTCTTCCACTGATGAAAGGTGGTGGGAATTTTGTTCATCAAATCTGATTTGAATATTTCTTTCTGGAATTTAAAACATGGTTGCAGGTGCTATTATCCACATATGGGCACTGAAAACAAAACCACTCTCATTTATGGACTGCTTCCTCACACTTACAAAAAGAAGATAACTGAGTTGGAGACATCCTTGCCATAGAAGGAAATCAGTGGGGAAACCAAGCTTCTTCCAGCAGCACTGGGCTGACACAGAAACCAGAGATGGCTGAGTAAGGAGATCAGCATGAAACACCCAGATTATACATTTGAATAGGCTGAAACTTTGCAGGACTTAGCAGCTCTCTGCCAGATATGGGTGTCTGAGGGACAGCTGGTTGTATCAAACCTGTAATGGGGGTCAGAGAACTGAGAGGAGGGACATGACAATCAGGGGGATATTAACCCAGTTCAGGGGATCTGAGCTTTGGACTAAGAGTAGTTTAAGGGAAGAAAATTGGAGCAAAAATGCTTAACAGGGTGCTTTGGAAAAAGGGACTACTTAATTTTACAAGACTCAAAGGCAAATTCAGGAACCTTAAGTGGTGTTAGAGACAGATCTGTGAGAAGTCTCCTACAAAAAATGGTCTGTGGGACATCTATTTATGCACAACAACTGTGGGTAAATGTTGGCCCTTGTTTGTTTTGCTGTGCAGGATGAGGGCAGATGGATCTTCTAGCAGCAAGGGGAGGAGCTGTGAGGTTGTGGGGTGGCCCAGCTCTGCACGTGTCATGGCTCCAGTATTCCCAAAGAGGGCACTTCTCTTGGGGAGTGAAGGGACCAAGCAGAAGCAGGAGCATGGTGACTTCTTGGCAGGTGGGAACAGAGATATATAGTGGTCCTGTCTCAGGGCCTTGATTGAGTCTCAGAGGCTCTGACTGCTAGCAGGAACTCACTGAGGAGAAGGAGGCAGGGAAATCACAAACCCATCACTGATTCTCTTTCTTTTCTGCAACCCATCCCCAACACTAACCATATTTGAAAATACAACTTCCAGGCTTTTCTTACAATGGTTTAAAAAACCAATCTTAGCTCTAGAGAGAATTATTTTGCCAGCCCTATTTTCCCCTGGCTTTGAGTTTGCCATTGACGTTAATTAGGACTTCCTGAGCCTCGTTAGCCTGGCATTTTCCTTTGTTACTAAGAACAGCAAAGGTGACCTTGCTCGCTAGGTGGATTTTCTCAGCTCTGACAGTCTAATCATTAATGTCGTAGGAACAGAGGTAGGGATCTTACACGGGAAACTTGAGAAGAGCTATAAAAACATCATGTAGACAGCTGTCAGTATCAGCTGGCATAGCTCCAATAATTCAAAAGTAGAGATGTTTCGGATAAGTCATCCTGTTCTCACACAACACATGCTATTCAGCACATATGTTTGTTGCATATATTGTTGAAAATAGAACAAATACCGGCACGTGTAAGCTCAGTTGCAAATGGCTGAACTGGGTATACTGAAAGGAATAACCAGCATTTGATAATCGCCATTTTATCATCCAGAAAAGTGGAACAGTGACCAGCACACTGATATATGGTGATCTGGTTTTGAATGATGGCTTACAGCATAGCTTAAGTTATTTTAGTGGCTTAACTCTAATCCCCACCTGTACAGTCATGAAACTGTAGAATCATTGACAACTGTAAGTAGGAAGGGACTTCTGGAGGTCATGTATTCCAATTCTCTTCTCTAGGAAGGTTCAACCAGAGCAGGTTGCCCAGGGTCATGTCCAGTCAAGTTTTGAGTATCTCCAAGGATGGAGGTGACACTACCTTGCTGGGCAACCTGGTCAATATTTGACCAGCCTCATGACAAAAAAACCCCACCAGCATGCTTAAAATATGAGTGACAATCCTGGGAGAAGAGAAATCCAGAGAGGGAATAATTGAGTCCTGTCTCTCAGTAACAGGCAGCACCAGAAGACCTGTGTGGATAAGTAAATTTCAACCTGCTGTGATTGGTCTCACCTTCATAAGCTTTACATATACTAAGATTAAAAGAAGTATTATAACACAGGAAAACATCATATTTGCCTGCATCAAAAATAGTCCTTTTTTAACAGAGACCGTGAAAACAACATTTGTAATCTGAAAGTGTTATCTGTCACATGAAGCAAGAGTTTGACAACAGAGGAGTCGTCACAAAGCATTCACATTGCGAAGGCACAGATGCTGTAGCAGAGCCAGCTGCACTAGTACCAGCCTTGACTTCTGGAAAAGGCAAACTGGGAGCTGCTGCTTTCCACCAGCAAGCACCGAAGGGTTGATTCTGTTCCTGACCCATTTGAATTACACACTTCAACATTTCTACCTCAGATTTCTAAACAATCATATCCAGTGGGGTCCTGATCCTAGCAAGTACTTCTGACAGCTTCTCAAGAATGACAAACACAGCTTGCAGAATTGCCACTAGCAGCTGCCACAAGCTACTGAAAAAGGCGGAATATTAAGGCTACACAAACCCAAAGCTGAGCTAGGAATATAAATGAAACACGTGTTGCTGAACATGCTGCCTAACATCAGAAACACGAGACAACAGCAGAAAGCCATGCAATGTATTTTGGCAGAAGCGCGCAAACATTTCGCAGCTTGTCCCCTGGATGCCATGCTCACACTTACGTTAGTCTGTGTCATACTACCTTAACTTGTTTTAAGCATTTCCATCATCTGTGAGGTAGGGAGGGAAAAACAGAATAGTTAAGGTATAATCAAATGAGATCTTGCACATAATAGTATAATTTGTAAATAATCTCGTTATTGGCAGTGGTGTGAAGAGCGTGAATGGTTTCTGCCTCAGTTTATCCAGACAGAGAACTTTCTGAAAGTCAGGTGAGTGATTCAATGGATTATTAAGGAGGTAGATGAAAAAACAGGATTAACAGAGAAGAAATAGTGACAGAACATAAATGAACAAATAAACAAGCAAAGAATTATTGTGTCAGTAAGATGCACTTTTTGCTGTCACGTCAGAATGAAAGCACCCAGTAACACCTTTTGATCAGTGGGCAATTTTAAACACTATGTTTATCTAGCTACTTAAAAAATATCTGAATGAAGATGCAAAATTAAGAAACAAATACCTACAAATCATTACAATGAATTACATCAAAGATAAAACTGTATCAGTTATCATCTCAGTATTACAGATCTACAGAAGTCTTTCTGCTATGGGAGAAATTGTAGTAATAAAATAAAAAATTACACATCTAGATCTTGTTGATACACTGCTCATCATTTTTGATTATACTTCAAAAATCATAGGTAGCATTTGAAGGACCCAGCCTACCAAATCCTTATATGCACAAACTTTCCTAATGGCTTAGATTTTAAGGTTAGTCATGCATCGTGCTTTTAATTACACACCCATGGAAGACTGCTCTAGTGAGATGTTGTGCTCATGATGCCCTGAGAAAGCCCAGGGGAACTTAACAATACTTTGGATTTCAAAGTATCTTCAGTCATCTACTGCAATGTATTGTGATTTTACAGTACTATGTATAGTGTATAAACCTTTCATGTCTGATGAGGACAGATACTAAGTCATCCAGAAGCTGAAAGATTTTTACCAAGAAAAGATGTGTACTTCTACATCTACACATTACACTACTTGAACAGCTAAAAATCCATAAAAAGATGGAGGAAACAAGATTATCTCCTGAGAAAGTGGCAGAGTAATCAATTGGCCTAAACTTCTCCTATTCAAGAGGAGCCTCAAAGGAGATGCTAAAAAATATAGAATTTGAGGTACTGTCTTAAAGCAGTAATTTCTTAACTAAGAACACAGACCAATGGTTCCACTATCAGCTGAAAACTGTTCTGAAAAGAACTTAAGGATTTTAATGTGGATTTGACATATAAATCACAAATAGTCAAAATATCATCAGACTTGTATTTTCTAGCTGGGTCTAATGCAGAATAGCTGCAAAAAACAGCAGAGAAATGAGACACAGTCGGAAATACCTAAATGCATTGATTACATGATTGGCATGTCCCTGGTGAAAATAATCAATACATTAACTTTTCTGAAGAGTCACAGCAGGCAGTAAAAAAAAAAAAAGTTTGTGCGTATGTGTGTATGTGTATATACTTCTTTTTTGGAAAAAGAATTTGTTTGATTTCTGTGTTTCTTGAGAGCTGTGACTGTTTCGTATACTGGTACTGGAGTGGCTCTATTGGCTTGTCTCTATCATTACTTCAGCAACGAAACATGGAACAGATAAAGGTGCTCAAGGATATGCACCCTGGATGAGTACTGAGATACAAAGCAAAGCAGCTGTCTCATTTATACTTCTGGAAAAAAGTAAGGTAAAATAGCTTTTTAAAAAGTGATGGTGGTTTTACAGTACCCCTATTTTATTTTGACCCTTCTGCATTGCGAGAGCAAACAATCAGGAATTTGTAGTGATGTAATCATACTTGGCTCCCTGTCTCCCTCAGGCACATCCTGGTTAAGTTGAACTGATGCTGTTTTGTGCAAATTAGTTGGCAGTTGTTACAATTCAGAAGGACTACACTGACTGGATACACTTGGGAAATACCCTAGGAAAACAGATTCCTTATTCAAGCGCTGACAAAGGCTCCCAAGCACCCCATGCTCTGCCATTCATCAGACACACGAGCTTTCCCCATGATTCCCCAAGGATGTCCCTGCCTGTCCGGCCCTGCAGGACACAGTCTGTGCCACTACCTCAGGACATGGAAATGTGCAGTCCCTTCCCTAGGATGCCATGGAGATGATTCAGGGGAGCTCGGGCACTTATCGCCTGTCCCATGGGCCTTGGTTTAGGCCCACCATCCCCATGGAGATGAAGGCTTAGTAACCATCCAGTTAGCATAAAACACATGTAAGTAGAGTCAGTCATCTCATTGCTCAAATATCCTGGAGAATCCGCACAGGGTTACTGTCCTGGGCAACATCTCCTCTCTGCAGGAGACACTCCTGCCACCCTTTTAGTTAAGGGCTTATTTAAGTCATTTTTCTCCTCCGTACATACATAAGTATTATGTAGCTGCAGTAGGAATCATTTCTGTCACTTCACTGGTTAATAAACAATGTTTTCCTTTGGTTGGAGGTAAAACTCTTGTCCACCCTTGGCATCCTTGCCCTCCTTGGCACCTTTCATTGAGGGATGTCCCTTTCACTGAGCCTTTCTTTCTCTATCAGTCTGGACCTCAAAATACACATACAATATAGGTTTCTAAGCAGGTTAAGTGTATATAGCAAGTCTCTCTCCTGAACAAGTCCAGCCACGGGAATGACCTAGCACTTGTGGTGCCCTGGGAAGACCGATCCACAACCCCTTTTCTTCACTAAACTGTGATGATGCGTGTGAGATACTGGCAGGCTTGTGGCCATCTGGGGATGTGCCCACATCCTTGTTTTTATAAGAACATTTCTGAAGGGAATTTCCCAGTTGCTGTGCTTGTTCCAGCTGCTAATGGGTAACTGTGGAGCCAAGCAGGAGCTCAGCTGGAATAACGTCCTCTCTCCAGCATACTACTGGCGCAGACATCAGGCTCCCAGCACAAGCTATTTCATCCCACAGTGCTGCTCCTATTGCTAATGTAGACATTGCCTGACTGAATCCTGCTGACTTGATCGATTCTACTTAAATCAATGTGATTGTTTGTATGAAAAAGGTTGATGGATCTGGCCCTAAGTGGCATTTACTCTGCCATGCTATTTGGCATATAAATTAGTTGTTTGGGGCGGTGGCAACTGTTTTGTTACCACTGTAAATTAAGGAAAAATCTATTAAAGTCAATAAAGAAAGTACATACTTACAGTGGAATAACTGATATTAGCACTTGGCTGGTCTTATTTAGAGCAGCCTTGCTCTGGAGGTAGTTTAAAGAGATTTCTGTCTTTTGGGACCCTTGAAGTAATCAAGTTCATTATAATCCCTTTCTTCCAAAATATCGTATACACGTATGAATTATGCATTTGGTTACATAGTTGTAAATCTGCATATGGCTGTTTGTACCCAGTGATAAAATATTCTTTTAGCTTTTTTAACGGTTACAGTAAAATTCTCCATGATGTACATCGCAACTAGTAATTTTCATCTAGAAATATTGATGGAATCTTGCCTATGGCAATGAACAGGTTTTAATGCAACAATAAAGCATGCCCTTTTTCTTAATTACTCTGCATTGATTAAACATGCAGATTATTTACAAAAAGCCTAACGCCATGGAAAGGAAGAATAACTAATGCAATGGCTGTATTCCCAGGATCACATGCAATTCATCTTTACTAAGCTAGCTGAGCCTCTATAATCTCAAGGCATTTATGAAATAATAAGGAGAAAGCTTTAGGTTAAGCATATTTAGTATAAAAAGTATTTGTTTAATTTGTTTCTTAAGATGAAATTCTCCTATTCTTGAGGGAAAATGAATGCGCTTGATGAGCTAAAGCCACAGACTTCTTGCAGTAAGGTGAAAGAAGCCACAGATCACTAATGGAAACAATCTTTATCATGCTGAGATTTTGTAACTTATAATTAAACTTCACAGTCCAGCCCCTGTAACCTGTATCATCCTCACATGCTCTGTTTTACACATCACAGCAATTAGTGAAGCATACAGCACACATTTAGGTGAAGGCTTTCTGTGAGGAGCTGGTGATGTAGTGACTCAGCAAGGCATCAAAAGGCATTTGCTTGTGCTAAGGCTTTGTACACCTCTGCGGGGGCTGGACCTGTCAGATTAATACAAGGGGCTATTTTTGTAACATCCAAAAAGTTTCTGCTGTACATCAAAGTGCACTAGCTGCTTATTTTAGATGACAGTAACTCTTATATCTGTCTTCAGCAATACAGTCTTTAGCAATTTTTTGGTATGTACATCTCCAAAAAGAAACCTTCCTGTGAAACATTTTGTAGAAGAAAGGCTTCCAAATTGAGATCATCAGAGACATTTTAATCTAGTGCTCCAAACGCTCCAGTAAATGTACAGCCCATATACCAAAGGTAAGTGGCAGTCGTGGTGACAGGCTACCTGGGTACTGGGGAGTACTCTGAGCATGTAATCTGGGACAATGTGAACATCTGGATTTGTGCCCTGCTCTTCTGCTGAGCTGGGGTTTGGCCCCAGGCAGTGCCAAGAGCCTCTTGAGAAGCTGTGCTCTTCGGCCGATCTGCTCTTTTATTTACCGTGTTAATTTTTTCTCCCAGTAATGTAAATCTCACTTTCCTTCCTATACACTCAGTTGTTTCCATCCTTGGAACTAACTTGCCTGAAAGCTGCTGTTTTCCCTGCAAGCATTGATGCTGGATCACATGAATGTGGCACGCACAGCCTGCCACAAGCAGAGGGGTTGTGCTTTACTTTTCCTTGGCTGCTCTTAGATCTGCCCATGGTGTTTGGAGAATTAGTCTGAGCCTGTGAGCTGAGTATTTTGCCCTGGCTTGTGTCTCTTTCCCTGTCCCTGAGCTAATGGGATCCTGACTGCAAAAGTGTGAAGAAGTGGAAGATGTGAGGCCCCAGATGTGTCCCCAAGGTCAGAAGCAAGAACTTCAAGCAAGTTCTTTCATTTTCTAGAGAGAGAATGAAAATTCCCACTGAAGCCAGGTAACTTCTTCAGAAGTTTCATCATTGACAGTGGGCTTTCACAATGTGCTCTTCATTCGTGTACATCTCAGAAGGATACTGTCAAAGAGGTCACTGTAACTAACTCTAATGGCACAGTGAATGGAAAAGGTGATACCAGAGCCAGCAAAGGCACTGAAATTGGAGTGGGCTTTTCTGAGTCACGGCCTGACTCAGCTCTCCTTGCTCCTGTTGCTCCAATGCCACTGGTGCTGCCCCCCCTTCTTGCTTGCTGTTGCCCTTCTGTGGTCCCCTATCAGCTGCCCATCCCTGCTCACCAAAGCACTTACCAAAGTCCCTTAGTTGGTGTGTGCTCCCAGGTCTCGCTTGGCAAAATGTACCTACATCTGCACTTTTCTAAATGGGGATGTATTAATTGCATGCTTAAAAGCTTTGCTGGATGGAGATCTGCACTCAAGAGCCAGACCCGCCTTCACTGCTGGAGCCTGCAAAGAGGAGGAGAAGACATATCTCTCCTTTTCACATGCTGACCGGGAAAGGGGTGAGCAAGAGAAGCAGAGAAACCCTGACTTGGTTTCTGCAGTGCACTGCTGTCAGCAAAGCACTGAGCAGGGAGGCTATGAGCACCTGCTCAGATCCCAGAGCACCCTGGGGGGAGCCAATAGCAAGGCTGAGCTGAGAAGTGTACCACATCATAGTAGTTCTGTCATATTTTTTGATAAAAGAATTTGGAGAAAAGTTTTCCCCGTTGACTTTCGAAAAAATAAACACCCAAAACCCCAACACTTTTTTTATGCAGGCAGCTATTAATAGTAGTGGTAATACTAGTTGTATGCTGGGATAACTAGTAGTTATATTAATAATTGCCCATATAAAAAGCATTGTTGGGTTTTTAGTAGGAATTGGGTATTAGTAATAATAATACTTTCATTTGAGTAGCTCTTTTGTGTGCAAAACACGCCAGTGATGGTATCTAAGTCACACAATCCAGAGGTGCTGGAACTAAGCTATTTAAAAACACCATGTTGTGTCTGTTATTATAAGAGCACAGCATTTAACACGCTATTTAAAAGAAACACTGTTCTCCTTATGTCTTTTCCTGACTGAAGCCTATTTCCATTGTTTTCTCAGAGAAGCAACATAGTTTGGACTTAATCTGTTTAATCACACCTTCAATTTTTATCCCTTTATCTTATTATCGTCAATGCATGATTTTTAGAAGGTCTGTTCCTGAAGTTATTTCACCCATTGAAAGGTTTGGCTTTGCTTCTGAGGTGCACATCTTTTATAGTAAACTTCCCTGTAATATAAAGGACAAAGATTTCTTTGCTGAATCACTACAGTCAACAGCAATCTCAGTACTTATCTCTATAGCAGTTGGGTGAGGTCTCTTTTAGTTTCTTTCCCTTTTAGTTGCTGCTTTTGTTTTGGGTGTCCCTAGACTGAGCACGGCAGCATGAGCTGAGGGTTCTCACCATGGCAGCTGTAAGAATCATTGTTTTTTTTAGTTCAGCAGCAGAAACAGAAAAAAAAAGATTTCTGTCAACCTTTTGAAATGAAATTAATTTCAGATCAGAAAAATACATTATTTGAGGGACATGGTATAAAAGTAGAAGAAAAAAAGACTGGCATCACAAAGTGGAAGAATAAGGTACGGCAGCTATTCTTCCCTGACCCAGTGTTCAAAGGAAAGACATTCACTGAGGTCAAAACCATAGTCTGCTACACACAGAGATTTGAGCCAAAGCCCTTCTTTTACTAGAGATGTTCTCTAGTTCCAGCCAGAGGTCACCTGAAATAAGATGTTCTCCAGCTCTCCTGCTGTGACTATTTTACATTTCATTGCAACTGTACAAACGCTCAGCAGCTGAGCAGAGACACAGCACCATCGGGTTGTAGCTTGGTGGCAATAGCCAATGAAGCCATTTACACCAAACTAAATCATACTGAAAGAACAGACTTCAGAAACATTCCCCCAGACTTCCTTTCAACGTGATGGGTGAGCAGCAGTGGTGGCTCCTCTCCCCCAGGCAAAGGAGGGCTAGAGCCACTATTGCTGAATTTGACCCAAATTCATCAAGAATTGTTGTGATCCCAAACTACATTTTTAAGTTAATAAAATAACTAAAAATGCTGTTTCTAAATGCTGTTCACCCCTTCTGAACATCAATCTGCACACTAAAATCACACTTTTTGTGACAGTGCATGCCTGTGAGCTTTACCTGCACACGTAGGAGGCCTGCTGGTGAATCCTTGTGAATCCTTCAGTTCCACCAACATGGTGGTCGAGACAACACCATGATTTAAGTCACCACCTTCAACTTCCTGGTCTCTCTGTCAACCAGCCCCAACATGGAGGATCTGCACACTGATGCTACTTCACTAACCTCACAGGTTTAGGGTAGAAAGTCCCAAGGCTGTATGTCAGCTCTCTCGTACACATTATTATTTTTGTATCTAAATCTTCTTTAAATATTGGGCAGACTCTTTTCATAGCTGAGTAGTCATTTCAGTAAGTGTGGCAGTTGATTTACAGTTTGTACTGTGTACACTTTCTGTACTGAAGCATAAAATTGAAAAGCTTATGTCAAATTCATTCATACATGGACACGCTCAAGAACAAATTAATTTTAAAGCACTCAGAGGGTATATAATGTTTCTATGTCATGCTATACAAATCTATAAAGTAATTTATAACATAAAATCTACTTCAGAAGAGAGCTGCAGTAGAACAGATAACAGTGACTTCAATCTAAAATATCCCAGTGCTATACTCCCCCAGATATCTGCAATTCAGATCTGATAGGAACCATGAGTAATCACTTTCTAAAGCAAAATTATTATACAAGAAAAGGTTCTCAGTGCAATGTCCTCTTACAAAACCAGGCTACTCTAGGACAAATTAAGTTTTCTAACCATCAGTATGCAGCACACTAGATAAGGTGTCAGATTTGGATCTCAAACTAGTACAAATCAGGAATCACAGTCATGCAGGATCAGGATAAACTCCTTTAGATGAATACTGGATAAATGCTGTGTGTAACTGTAATAGTAGGGCCATTGTAATTAACTTCAAGAGAGTTTCCACACCATGAGAACAGATGTCTTCAAGCTGATGTTACTGTTGTGGTCCTTCTCTTCTGGATGGCACGGCCCACAGAGGGTACGTCTGCACAGGGTGCGTCTTCCCTGTGCCATCCGAGCCCAGATTCCCTGAACATCCTTCCAGTGCTTTGTGTTTCGGAGGGCCACCAGCTTCTTTCTGCTTTCTACGGCAGGAGCTGGGAATTGCCAACACTGTTTGGCACCAACCTCTTGCTGCACAGGACCAGGGGACCCAGAAACCATGAGAGAAGCACCTGTCTTTGATCACAGCCAAGATCCCTCCTCTGCTTGCTGCAACATCATGCCTGTAAATTCCCTTACACTGAGCACTTATCATTAGCAAATGTAGTAGGCGATCATCAGAAACATTCAAAGACAAGCAGTCACCCAAATTCAACTCTGGGGTGAGCAGCTACAGCTCCCTTGAAACTGCAGGCTGGCACGGAGAGGAACAGTGCTGAGTCTAAGGAGCTGGCTCTAGACAGCTGCTGTCACAGCTAGTCCTGCTGCCTCCCAGCATCCTTGTGTCTGCATTTTTTTCCAGGGGCATTCCAGCTCTTTCTGCAACCAGCAATTTAATATATTAGCAGTACAAGGAGTAAAATATGCAGCAATGGCTGTGAATTGGTGCCACGCTCCTCTTCCCACTATTCATCCCACTTGGCATGTATGTGGCACCTGGGTAGCTAACTCTGTAATTTGGACACAGATAGTGTGTTCTCTCATCTCCTCAGGAGAAACAGAGACATAATCAGAATCTAGAGTGACTTCTAGAAGGTGCATATTTCAAAGGTAAAATTGTGACATAAAGCATTCAGAGAAACTATAAACCAAGTATCACCTGTGTGCAGAAGGGGGAAGGAAAATATAATTCTTTGTAACAGTCAGTGGTTGCAGAAAAAAGGGTCTAACTCAAAGCAACTGTTCCTACTCCTCTCATCAGAGAGAGGAAGCCCTAGTTGCAGTCCCCCCATGCAGTGAACTTTGAGATATTTATAAAAAGTGGAACAGCTTCCACAGTGCAGGGCAATAAAAGTCACCCCAGCACAGCTGGGTAGGTAACCAGTCAGTACAGCACAGCCACAGCGATCTGGGAAGAAACCCTGGCTGTGGGGAGATGGGATCGTCCTTCAACACAGACATGCAGGCCAGGGGGTCCCCATGGGGCTGGGTGGATGGTCATACAGGATGGAAGAGCTGGGCCTTACCCTTGTCTTCTGCTGAATGTTGGGACCAGGCTTCTCAAAAGTACCGAATGACATTGGGTGTATTAAACTTCCCAGCATAGGAATCGGTTTTGTTGGATATTCTCTTTCTGAAAGTCAATTCCAACTGGGTCCCCCAAAACTCCTTTTGAAAAGGTCAATCACTGCCAGTCTCTTATACTTCATTCCTTCCTCACAGCCTCACAGCTGCCACGTTGCTGACACATGTGGGGGAAGCAAAGTCCTTATTCCAGCAGGAAAGGCTGAAAAAGGAAATTCTGTCTGAAATTCTGCAACGAAAGAGGAAGATTTCAAAGGAACCCAAAGAAAACTTGCATTCAGCTCAGTGGGAATGCCTTAGGTATAGACTTCACCTATTTCTTTGCAGAAAGCCAGTTAGTTCTCCAAACTTAACAACTGCTTTAAACAAAGGAACTTCTAAAATTTGCTTTATCATCAGAAGGCAATGGCTGACAGCCAGGAAGCACAGGAAGCAGTGGGGTGCTGGAGGGTCCCTCACCAGCCCCATTACCGCCACTGCCCCCCTGTAGTGGGGAGGCAGCTGTACCAGGTGTTCTTCTGCCTGCTGCGCTGTTTGCCGAGTGCTTTGCACACTCCTGTTTGCAGTTGCTAATAAATACCTCCAATGTTAATAATTTGCACTGGAAACTTCTGTGACTTCTTTCTGCCTCAGGTTGCGCTTTTTTCTTTAGAGTTTCAGCACAGCAGTTCAGCAGTTTTTGAGAACCTGTATCATCGCCTAAGGAGTTCCTGGCTCTGAGAGAAGACAAAATTCATCAGCTTTCCTGTGGCTGTCACAGTAGTACTGAAATATTAAATAAATGGTGTTTGAAGCGAGTTTTTCTGGATTTTGATTGTGTAAATCAGTCATAAAAACCTTGACAATCAGATGTCAGTGTAGACCTATGCCACCATTGCTGTTTGTGCAGAGCACTCCGGGGCTATTAGATTCACAAAGTGGTGATAGTGTGAAGACATGATGCTGCAGCATCAACCTTTTAGGGATCTAATCCTCCTCAAGTATTCACAAAGCAGGATGTCGGTAGGCAGCTTGCAGCATGGGGGGAGAGATGGGTTCCTAAGCTCGGGATCCAGGAAAGCCAATACAATGCAGAAAGGCTATCTGTGCTCGATGATAGAAAATGTAAAGGCCAGGATGCATTTGAAATGAAAGCCTGCTGAGCTCTGCATAAAACACAGAGGAAACGTTCAGCTTTTCCTGGTTAGTGGAGAGCTTCTTCTACTCAAGAGCTTTTCTATGGACCCCTGCTGTTTCCTTCCCTTGTATTCCAGGAAGACAGTTATTGTTTGTCCTCCCTTCTACTGTATTAAATCTTTCCAGGTGGCTGTCAAGATGAAAAGTCTGCCAGGACTTCTCACAGCTCCCCTGGAGACCTCTGGAGGGCCAGGAGGGGACAAAGCCTTGGTCCCTGGCTGTGGTACCTGTTCCTAGCCAAGGCTACCTCTTCTGGCCATGGGCATCTTCAGATTTGCAGTGTGCTGTCTAGGATTTTGGGTAGAAGGGAATGGTCCCTGGAGATCGCCAAGTCTCCTGTCCACACCTAAATAAAAGTCTCCTACAGTTAGGTTCTCCCTCTGCGTGGGCAAGGGAATTATCAAGTAAGTGGCTGAGTAAATGGCAGAAAAATGCTGATTAACAAATTACATTTGTCTCTAACACTGTCATCACTTTCTCAGTGAATTGATGTGGAGGGGTTTCTCTCTTGAACTGGCTCTTTAATTGCTCTGCTAACGAGGCAGGTAAGGCGCCAGAGTAAATAAACTCTCTGCGATTATGGCTGGAGATTGCCTCCAGCTGCCAAACTAACACAGTGAGAGTGAAGCCTGCAGCATAGACAAACATTTTGCTACTGCCCCAGATTTCAGATTAGCTTATATAAAATGTGGACTTATGCAATGCATATGCAATATAAAAGACTTTCTAGGGTATTTCACTTGATATTGGAGGGTATAACACTGGCACTATGTAGGTTCAATAAAGCACATAGGAAAAAAAAATGAAGATCTGCTTTTCCTGAGCACATTGGACAATAAATCATCATCATTAAACAGGGGTGTTCCTGGTGGGGTTGTATAGAGGTTGTTCCTAGACCTAAGACTGCTCATCAGCAGTGCAGATGGTACATTAGATCAAGGCTGATAAAATCTGTAGCTTGCAGAAGAATCAATGTTATGTTTAAATAATGAAGATAAGGCAGCAATACGAGACCTGTTGCTTGGTCAGACAAATCCACTGGTTTTATGCACAGCCAAATACAGAGTTAATCTCCACAGAAAAAGAAATAGCAGCTGCTCTAGTTAAGTGCAACTTTTTCTCTAAAGGATTTAGAGGCCAAACAAGAGGCCAAAAACTCAAGTCCTCTAATAACTGAGAAGGCTAATGAGACCTTGGCTGGCTAAACAGGGGATGCTGAGATGGAGGCAGGAGCTGAGGCTGACAGTGCTATCTGCAGCGCTAGCATCCACTGAGGGTGCTGAAAAACTGTGAAAGAGGCAGAGAAGAACTGCAAAAGTGGGCCAAGGACTAGAGAAGGCACTTAATGGGGAGAGAGAGGTTTAAAAAGTGCTGTCTGTCTACCTTATAAAAAAGAAGACTGAGAAGCCTTGATTACAGTAAATAACTCTTCATGGGGAGAAATGAGCTCTGGTGAAAAAAGGATGAATGGTTAAAAGCTGAAACCAGATATATCTGAAGTGGAAATCAGGCAAAACATGTTAATAGTGAGGGTTGGAAATACGCTGCTGAGTGAAGAAAAGGAGTCTGCAGTGCTTGATGAAGATGTCTCAATGTTTTTCTGAGCAACAATTTTCTTGTATACATGCTATGTTTCAGTCCATGCCAATATGGACACAACTGTGTGATTTAAAGAGTGGTGATAAAATCTAGTTGTGTCTTCCAGCTTCAAGCTCTGGGACCCTTTATGAGCTGTCTGGAGATGCACAGGGGTGTACATGCCAGCTAGGAGTCTTGCAGGGTGAGGAGGACCCTGTTTGCTCTTTTTCCCCTTCCCTCAGGATAGCCATGCCAAGAAACAGCCCCGGCATTTAGTCCTAAAAACCTGTGTTTCCAAAATGCCTTGCAGCACAATGAACCCCTTGCTTGTCTGTGTTCATTGAAACTGTTCCTGGAGCAGAGGGGACAGCAGGGCATTGCAGTGGAGAACACGCTGACTCCCATCTGTTCCCCGCAGGGTGGGCAACTCCAGGCACTGAGCCAGGCTGACACAACTCTAGGGGGTGTTGCCTACCTCAGGGGGATTATTCAAGAGAACAACCTTTCTTCTCACTCTGAGAGAGTTTTCTATCTGAAACTCAATATTTTTTCTTCACTGAAATACATATCCTCCCCCTGCTCTATCTTCCCATCTTCCAGAGTTAAACAATTGTTTTTTCCCGAGTGGATCACCAACATCCTTCAAATACATATTAGAGGGCTTCACTCTCACTTATGTGGTGAGCTCAGCTGTGCATGCTCTGTCTGTGTGTCAGTCCTGCAGCCTGGACTAGAAATGCTGTGCTGTGGCTCTGCTTTTGCATCCAGCAAAGAGTTCCCAATATTATTGATTATAATATTCAGTCTTTGGTGGGATTGGACTCAGTAGAGCTAAACCGCTCAAAATAAGGTGGGTATGATGTCACCCGTAGCAAAACAAGAATCCCCACCTTCTCTGAAGCTGATTGTAGCTCCTTTTTAGTCCTTTAACTTGTCAGTCTCATAATAAGATGCCGGCAAAAATTAACTCCCACACTTGGCTTTGCAACAGGAAGGTGAGTGTGCCATGGAACTAGGTTTCAGGCTTCCATCAATTTATCTTTGACAAAATGCATCTCCTCAGTGAGAGGAAATCTAGGTTGGGAAAAAAGCCAAGAATGCTGACACCCTACCATGATGCTTCTAGACTTTTTCAGGATGGAGAGTCCTTTACTCAGCATTTTAAGGAATTGACGACATCTCCATATAGTTACTACAGAAGAGGGAAAGTCTGAACAATGATAGCAATGGGGGATCAGCCCTGGGAGAAGAAAGACATGTGGACTGTGGTTGAACGTGCAGTGCTTTGCATTAACCCAAATGGCATGTCAGGCACCCTTGAGGATTCAGTCCTTGGAGAGAGTAATTTTCTTTCAGCTCATGAATGGTTCCCAAACAGTTACCTCTACTGACAAGCTGCAGATCATGGATGTTCAGCAGGCATTTGCCTGATCTCATGACGATATAGTAAGAAATTGAAGATCCTGCTCTCTTATCAGCCCGTGCTCCTTCCTCCAGGACTCCCCACATATATTTTCCCCCATTACTTTCCAGGAAAAGCAACTTCTGTAGCTGGTCCTGGGATGCAAGAGTTACATTCTTGAGAAATACCACTTATTAATGTGTGGTTAAGCACAGTAATATTTCCTTTTTTTTTTTTTTTTTTTTAGAGGTAGAAAGGGGTAATAGGGATAATAAACGGTAAAACGAACGCATCAGCGATGTGTTTTCAAAAGGATGGAGAATGAGTTATTTGACAGAAAGCTGAAAGACTTTATTGCATTCTCTGTTGTGAGCATCTGCAAGTTTGGCTGTGGTATAATCCATTGACTTTTTTATTATTTTCCTAATTAAGCAATCAGAGGTGAGGTGCAGGTTAGACACAAAGTCCACATTTGCCAACAGTTAAAAGCATAGCATTCTGCCTGATAGAGATGAACATTTAAATCAGCTGATTTAGCAACTATTAAACAAAAGCTTGCTAACTTGAACAATAAAGAAATCAATAGAGTCATCAGGATAAAATATTTGGAATTGCTAAAGACTAATGAAGAAGTGAGAATTAATGACAACTACAAAAAAAATCAAACCCAAACCCCAATGGCTTTCACAGAAGAGAGCCTTCTAGAGCAACCACTCCACAGTAAAGTAGAGGAAAGCAGAACTTATGAAGACATTAATCAAGGTACAAGTGAAAAGAAAATGAGATGCTTCAGGGCACAGAGATGACAGGAAGAATATCTGTGGTAATAAGGGATGATAGAAATCATACAGAGGGAAATACAACAAAGGATACATGAGGAAAGGATGCAAGTGTTGCAGAACACCTACTCTGACAATACAGTCTTTTGCTCTCACTAAAAACGAAAATCAATAAACTCTGTGTAGGAAGAAAAGCTTATTAAATCATTGACTGTCCAAGTAGATATTCCTGTTGGCAAACACATTGCTTTGTGTGATGGATGGACACCAGGGTCAAGAGGTTGTTCACTGAAGTGATCAGGCTTCATAAAATCCAGGCTTGCAAACAGCTGGGGTGGCAGAGGCTCAGTGCAGTTACTGATGCCTGAGTTCTGTGAAGTGCAAGTTTCACAGAATGACGGAATATGCTGAGATGGAAGGGACCCACAAAGATCATCAAGTCCAACCATTAGCCCTGCACAGGACCAACCCCAAGAGTCACACCACGTACCTGAGAGTATCATCTAAACACTTCATGTTTGTTTTTTGATCTGTGAGAGGGTTTCAACTGAGGGAGGAGCAGGAGGGACCCTTGAAGCTCTGGCCCAGGGTATGCTGGATCTGTGGGCACCTGTGACTGGCCACGCTACAGCACCTGCCCCTGGAGCAGTGAGAGCTGACACCCATGGTGCTCTGCTCTGGGTCACCAGCGCTGGTGGCTCATGCCCTCACCCTGCTTATCCACATGGAGCCTGGGGCTACAAGTGGGATGAAACCATAACACTGTAATTCCTTGCCCTACCCCATCATCAGCAAAGGACTTGTGAGCCCTAGAGCCATAAGGGTTTGGCTTGGAAGGACCTGCAACGATCACCTAGTTCAAGCCCATGGCCCACTAGGGCAGGGACATCTTTCAGTGGGTCAGGTTGCTGAAGGTCACCCTTCATTAGACACATACCAAAGCAACAAAATGCCTTTTTTGAAGTGACCCTGTGTTTCTCACACTGTCAGGCAGGACGCTGTAGCTTGATCCAGTTTTTGCTCTCCCTATTGGCTAAATTACTGGGCCCCTCATCCCATTAGCATCAGCCAATTGCTTACCTATAACCCCAGCCCCATTCCTATACCCTCACCCTCAGCATTAGTGACCCCTTATTGCACGATGAAGCACAGCTCACTCACTCACCTGTTGAGAGAGAGAGGGAGGCAAAGGAAAGCAGCTTTCCATGGAGAGCAGTGGACTGTAGGACTACAAGAATGTGTGTTTTGTTTGTAACTGTGCAGCTGAGCAGACAAACCTGGGGCACAAAGAAACCAAGGTCCTACAGGAGCAGGTTGCAACCCAGTGCCCGTTCTCCCTTCCTCTATGGCACCTTTTTCTGAACTGAGGTGACAGGACTGTATCCCAAGGGAGCTCAAACACGTTTCCAGGTACCTGCAGCCCCCTCACTGAAGGGCCCTGTGCACAGTGGGCTGGAGTTTGGTGAAGGTGTGAGATGTGGAGATGTCAGACATGGAGAGGTCACTTCCCACAGTTAGGCCCTCCCGTAGGTTCCCTCCTCCCCTGTGTTTCCTTGCCAGTGTAACCTACACTGGCAGTAAGATTTCTGTGTCTAAGCAATGCAGAGCATTGGCATTTCGTTAAGTACTTTCACGATTAAATGATGTGTCATTCAGGTTTTCTTTCTGGGGTAGATATTTCTTTAGTTTTTTAGCATACTAATCATATTTTTTTTTCTTTTGGAGGGAAGATGGGAGTGCTCTGCCACTCAGGGCAAGGCTGAACTCCCGGATGCTCATTTTAGACCAATGTGGAAGCGGCCTTTGAGGACAGGCCAGTGTCCAGAAATCCCCACCACCCCAGCACTGTGTGTTTACTGCTGTGGGTTGGGATCTACGCAATTTGACCTTGATGAGCAAAATGCTTTTCTGGCTTTTTTTAGAGTTTTGGACTGGAAAAAGAACAAAGTGGTTTTTTTCTTTTCCTGGAATACAAAGTGCTGTATCAGGCTGATGAACACTTGAGGCTACTTCTGCTTCAGTTCAGCCTGAAGAATGACAGGGGATCAAACTAAGCATTGGCCCTTTGGTTATTAAAAATTTATTTTGAGATATTTTCTCTATTCTGAATTCACTACAAGAAAATCTTGTTGTTTGTTCCCTGCAAATTGGGGAGAATTTTTTATGTTCCAGTGCATTTTGTCCTGAATGTTCACATATGAGAAAAAACCCACAAAATTATTATGTATGTTATTAATAGAATACACCCATAAAGATAATTTTGAGGTGTCTAAACTTTTGGCATATTCTTCTAGATTGATGATAACTTTTGTACGTGCGTGTATTAAAAACAAGAAGAAAAACTGTGAACTAAATTGAAATGTAAATATTTTTGTCTGGAAAAGAAAAATAATTTGTATCAATAAATCAATGATGATTTATAAACAGTCTTCATTTTCCAACAACAATAATCTTTCTATCTGCAAGAAATAAATTTCTAACCTTAAGTAGTTGACACTATTCAAATTAGTTAGAGCCTAGCAAAACTCTTTTTTCCTCAAGTTATAATTTTCTTTCCTAATAGAAAGTAAAGCTTGATTTTATTTTATTGTGCTCACACAGCATCATCGCCTTGATGTTATATTTATTTAGCAAGAGAAATGAAAGGTTTAATCCTATTTCTTCTGGAATAAAGTATATTTGCAGAAAAGAAAAAATCAACAATGCTTATAACATGGTTGACAGGAACCAACCATGGGAAAAAATGTCTCCACTTACTATTTTTTTCATTTCTTCTGCATTTTTGGCCATGTTTAGAAGCAATGCTATCTATGACTCATGCGTGTGACACACTGAACCCTGAAAACCAGCAAAAAGCAGGTGGTCAGGGGTGGGCTGTTTCCTATATCAACCAGCCTCACCAGTGCCTGCTGTGTGATGTCATGATTGTTTTCTCCAGTACCAAATTTCTACGGAACATTCAACCATGGAGCTTTTGACAACAGTCGCATACTGAGAAAACACATCACATGCAATGAAATGGCTGGGAAACCTTGTTTGAGGTAACCTGCTGAAACCAAACCAAGTGCCAGACATGAGGTTTGAGGAACTTATTTTCCAAATTTAGTTATGTAACCGACATGTACAGAAATTACCCAGAAGTTATTCAGGTGGCAGAACTTTTCAAATTATTTGCCTACTGACACAGGTTAAATCAATTAGGGTTGTATTGAAGTACCTGAGTTATTAAATCAAATATATCATGGGGGCATTTCCTCTGGAATTTGACTGATGTGATGCCAGGGAGGAAGTTTGCCTTGTAAAGTTACAGGAGGCTTAACTATTCAGACTTCTTTCTGGTCTAGTTATAGATATGGAATATTTAGTAAAAGGTATGATCTAAACCTTGAGAAAACTGTACTGGGGTTCTCAGGAACTAAAAAGGGCATGAATCTGGTCTAAATGAAATCAGTGCAATCCCACAGATATATGTGCTCTGGTTGCAGCCTGGTGCAATCACTGTCACCTTCGCAGAGCAAAGGACTACAGTAAGTCAGTGGACAAAGAAGTTCTTCAGACATTTCCTTTGTAGCAGTACTGTATGAAAATAGTTTGAGCTATCACTTCCAGAATGACACATTAATCTAATTTTGGGGGGAAAGCAGAACTGACACTGATGGATGAACAGCCGGCAGAAGGGACTGAGAGAAGCCATGGAGCGGGTGTTAATCCTATTGCTGCATCCAAGCTGACGGAGGACCTCATCCTCCTGCACTGATGACTCAGCAGAGGACAGATATTTAAGGAAAGGTCTGACTCTGTTTACTTAGAAAACTGGCTGTGGGAATTTAGTCTGCATGAGGGATGCAGGATCGAGCCCTTGGTTATGCTGCGTTACAGCTCCCCTGCTTCCCCTTCTGCCCCTGAGAAAACCCCCCACAGTAAACAGGGATCTGCAAACAAAATGCTGCATTTCTCATTTGAAGACCTGCTACTTGAAATCTATCATTTTTCAATCTTCTTTGTAACAATATATTATCAGATGTATTTGATGCCTAATTTAACTCGCTTTCCACATGTCATTATGTTTATGAAATGTCTTTGTCTATCAGTGAGGTGCAACCACAAGATCCTGCTCTTTGGCTTAATTTCCAACTACTTATCATATTTTTTTTTTCCTAAATCCAGGCCAGCCTGCTAAACACACTTAATAATTTACAGTTTTCACTGCCTGCTGCCCTTGCCCAAAAGGCTAACTGTCTTCTTCTGCTCATGGGAAGCCCTGCAGAGGAAAAGACTGAAAACTGCAAAGGTCAAGAGGAGTTTCAGATTAAGGTTTATACTGTGCTGTTAAGTAAACAAAAGTAAATTCCATCAGGAGGGATGAATTTAGATCACACACAGTGTGTATTTACTGTGGTGAGGTAGAGCTGGAATGGAAGGCTCTTTCCATTGTGAGGCAGACTGAACAAGGGTGATGCAAGAGAATGTGGAGGAAGATTTACCAGAGGATGCTGGGACAGGTAATGAACAGAAGAGACAGCAGGAAAACACCCCATAGCAGAGATTACTGCAGCACACCCTGCCAGAGCAGCTTTTCACATTGGAGCCTGGGGTTACATCTACACCAGTAAATGAAAACAGTCCTCTGGTTCTGAGGGTAAGAGGCACAGCACAGCAAGCATCCACCCTTGCCTCCCCTGCCCTGCCTCCCTCCAGTCCCCTCCACCCAAAATGACCTCCTCTCTATGCCTAATGGCTCTGGGCTATGTTATCTCCAAAACTGTGTCCTAGACATTGCTATCCAAAGTGAGGAAAATACACAAACAGCATGTTAACAGCCTGGAAAGCCAGGGACAGCATTTCAGCCCTTATTCATGTACAGTTCATTCACACAGTTTTAGTCAGGGATCCCAAACTAGACGTAGATGTGTCTGTTCTTCTCTTATGGATAAGTTGTGCTGTTGTAGTTCAATGTCATTTATACTGGAACAAAGATTGTAGTGTTTATTAACAGTTTAAAAAACAGGAATTCAACCAAAGCCAGCCCACAAGGCTCCTTTAAAAGTCACTGGATGAAAATAGGTGTATCTACATGGTAGTTCATCTCTAGGCCACTGTGGATATCTTGTGTCCACTCAGGAATCTCAAATGGCAGTGGGCACTTAAATGTGGGCACCTGATGTGCCTCTCATGAAGGACAAGTTTACTCAGCACTCAGCTCTCCATTGACAAGTACTGAGTACATCTCCCTGGATGCAAGAGCTTAGGTACCTCACTTGTCAACACCTATGTGCAGGTGTTTTCTGGATGTGAGTCCCACCTGAACTGTGCCAGTGGCTGTGTCGTCGTTGGCCATGCTATTGCAGAAGAGACGTGCTGGGGATGGAAGGCAAAACCAAATGAAGAGATGTCTATGTTGCAGTTATCTGGTAGAGTGACTACAGCTTGTAATCAAGGATAAATGAGGACGGCTGTGGCCTGAAGGTTACTTAGTGAGGCTTATAGCAGTGGCAGGTGCAATGATGTAGGCGTCATTCATCTGTATTATCCAGCATTCAGATGCATTTATTTATGGATACATTTAGCCTGTGCTACTCCTTCTCCATTGCTTTGCCTTTATAAGCTATCCTGAAGCTAACTCCAGCCTTTCTGCCTGGAGTTTGCTTGCATCTCTGCTCAGGCCAAACAGGGATAGAAGCAGAGCTGACCCTGTTGGATGTGTCAAGTGTTGGCCGAGAGAGATACAGCTGTAATCAGCTGGTGTTATGTGCCTGAAACCAGTGTATGGGCTCCATATATATGTCAGACACTGTTGTCTCAACCTTGCCTGAACTTATGGGGGATGTACCATCGTGACTGTGAGGAAAATACAGAATGTCTTCTGAAGTTTATTAAAATGTGATTGAACGGTGAGAAATGAAGAGGAAAAAGGAACAGCTTCTTGAACAAAGCAGCCCTGCTGCTCAGGAAAGTAAAAACTAAAGCCCAGAATGGAGTGGGAGATGCATACAGGGAGACACCGATAGAGATATTTTAAATAACCATATGGAATGAATGGAGAATGAAACTACAAAATGAACTGCAAACAGAACAAATTTACATGAAGCTGAACAAAACCACGGAAGTTAGACTTACTATCTTTATCTTATGTGAAGGTTTTATTGTGCCTTAAGGATAAAAAGGAGCTTGAAAGCGTTATATATCTCATGAAACACATCTGCTGAGCTTCTAATGGTTATGCTGCGGGTAGAAGACATTGCTTATCAAAGCCTAAATAATGTTCTCACTTTCACATATAAACAGGAACCATAAAGTCTGGGAGCGGGATTCCCCCAAGCAGGCTCATGCCAGAAAAATTCCTACTCTTTCACTGCTGACAGGGCTGGGAACCTATGACCAATTCTGCATCAATTATGCTGCTGATCTGCTGTTAATCTATGCACAGATCCTGTCAGTGCATTAATACCCCTTGGTGTGTAGACAGGAGTAAAACAAGATACAGACAAACCAAATAATTTATTGTTTTCTATGCATTGTGATCATAATGAGACTGTTCGTTTGCAAGGTTTGGTATAAATGAGCTGGTCACATTCCCTTTCACGCTGGAAATGTCCCAGGGCTTAAAATGTTCTCAGGTGAGTTTAGTGCTTACAGAAAATATTATATTGACAGCCTTGAAAAATGAAGTCTTTGCTTCCAAGGAGCAGAAGCATAATCAGTAGAAACAGATTTCAGTACAATTTCTCACTAATAGGCTGGCAGATGCTGTCTGGAAAATGGGATTTTCCATACAAGACTCAGCTGTGCCTATTACCAGCAGAAGGGACACCCCCGTGTCTTCATAAGGCCCTCCATGACTGAGCAAGGTGGCTGCCATGGTCCTCACTGTCAGGCACCCTGACGTGGCAGGACAGAGCAGATGTACCTGCACAGCCCTGCTCCTGCTCTGTTGTCTGTCTGACAGCCTCCAGATCCTCCCCTTGTTAGCCTGAGTGCAACAAGGCTGCCACCAGCACCCCAGCACAGCCTTGGCTCTGTCTCCCCCATCTTTCCTGCTGGCACCAAACCCCCAGGCTGTCTACTTTCTGTCCAGGTCTCTTGGTATAGCTCTGCTCTGTACTTTCCCTGCTCTCTGTACACGTTCACAACCATCCCACTTGGTTCTAGCCCACGACAGATAGGGCAGAGTTAAATCCAGTGAATCAGCAGCTTGACTTGCCATCAACAACCACCTTTTTCAGGTCCTCAGGGCACCAGATCTGGGCTATAAATCTTTTGCTGTAGAGCAACCATGCTAGAAGGTGTTACAAAATTCTGCTTCAAGTACATGGAGCACAAAATGGTTATTGTTATGTTTCACATTCCCGTTCATCTGAGAGTAAAACAGTACCAAGGTGTTTCTCACAAGACCCAATGGGGTATCATACCATGTGTTTGGCAAGTTTGTTTGCTACCCCTTGATGGTTTTTTTTGTTTGTTAGTTGCCTCAGTGGGTTTAAAAATAATTTAATTGATTCAAATACATTCACAACATTTCTGTAATGGTTTTTAATTGTCTAATTAGTGTAAAGACGTATAATCATGTAATTAGCCTGTGTAATTACACCATGTAATAATATTGTAGTGCCGTTATGCACATCCTTTTTAAACACAGTTGGAAAAAAGGCATGGATATGACTCCAAAATTGTAAGTGTGAGTCCCAGAGTGTCTGTAAATATTTCCTTACATATATTCCTTGTGCAATCATGGAAGTTTAAATACAAGAATATATGCTGTTATAAGACTGCTCGAGAGACACCACTTATTTTTGGAAATCAACTCCATTAGATTGTGTGGTACCAACATGAAGTGGTTGTGCACAGGTGGGCATGTCTAAAGGCAGGTGCTGAGGAAGGATGAGGGAATTCAGCTGAAGATGTGATTACAAAGCACACTTAATTCATGCATGGAAGCTCTCATTGCAAAGGATAATGGTGTTTTTGTCACGTGGCCTGACTCTCCTTTTCTCATAGAGGAATTGGATGCTGGTCTGATCCAGCTTTTCTTCAGGTCAGTGAAAAAGCTCCCAGTGGCTTTGGCACAGTAGGCTCACCCCACTCTGCAAAAGGCTTTAGGCATCCATGTACCCATGGAAAACTGATGCTTATTCTGCTTTCCCCAGACCTTGCTCTGGTAAAGTCAGCTTTACTTTCAAGGGTGTAAGGCACTTGGATTCATGTACTTTTCTAAGAAAGGGAAATGTGTCTCAAAAAGAAAGAGTCTCTTGGTGTTAAGTTTCATCAGCTCCCGAGTGGATCAGACAATCTGTTCCATCATGCTGGAAAGTGTTTTACAATTCACAGAATTAAAGCACAATAGGATTAATAGTTAGTAATTACTGACTTGCTTTGAGGAGTTCAGGTGAATGTCTCCAATGTTCATCTACATTTTACTCATTTTAAGAAAAGGATGGTAAATCCACAAATGAGGCAGGTGTTGCAGGTTTGTGTATGTGACACCCTCCACCCCCAGCTGTGAAAACAGTACTATACCTGTCATTGCTTTTGTACAGAATTAATGAAGTTTGAAAACCTATCATACGTTGATGGGCACGTTAATAATGCCTTACTTAGTTTTGCAGAAGTATGGCCCAGTTTCATTCACACATTGGCACTGCAGTTAACTACAGCGAATGCAGCATTTAATGCAAACAGGCGCCAGTGCTGGGGGGCTGCTGTGCAGTTACCTGAATGGCAAACCCCTTCTAGACTCAGATGAAATAGCACAACTGGCTAATACTTCCTTTTTACAATATGTACTGCTCACTTCAGGATGCATCAGGCTTTCCAAAGGGTCTGAGAAACTTTGAAGGTCAGCAAGCCTCCACGTCAGTCTTGCTGCCACCACCAGATGGTTGTTTGACTCTCCCTCTCTCCTCTCCCTCCTGAACCCCCGGGCCGCGTGCTGTGCAATAACTGTCTGGGTGCCACTGGAGCTGCGGGACATTTCTGTGATCTGATGTGATCACTACCACAACAGGAATGCATTCACTTTTTCCGCTCTGGGAGCTCCAACATGCTGCCCAGCAGCCATGAGGAGGAGGATGAAGCCTGCACCTGGGGCAGACACTGGAGGAGGGGAAGGCATCTGGATCTCCTTCAGTTAGTGGTGACGAGCTGTTGCATCAGCTACTATACATTACTCATCACTAGTAGAGTATGCAAAGCATCATACTGTGCCACAACACACTCATTACTAATGGTGATTATATACTCCAATGGAGACCAGAAATGTGTATACAAAAGACAAACAGACCTATGGTCTAATATCCTTATTTTAGTTCACTTATTAGGATGAAAATCTTAGTTTTGTCTTGCTACTGTTAGGAAAAAGGTGCTTCTCCTCTCCTCAAAGTCAAAATAATAATTGCTCAGGCAAAAAGCCATGTTGCCATGTATCAGAACTGATCAATTTCTAATAATTTCACACTTTTTTGTTACTTAAGAAAATGTGGACAGAATGATACATATCATAATGCTCTTTCAGGCTCTTAAAGATGGAGGTTTCCAGTGCTGCTAAAACATTAACCATGCAGACAACTGTAAAGGAAACGCAGGTAAATACATTTGGTGGCTCCAAGTACCCAGTAAAGTTGCTCTATCACTCCCATCCCCAGTCGGACAGGAGAGAGAAAATATAACAAAAGGCTCATGGGTTGACGTAAGGACAGGGAGAGATCAGTCACCAGTTACCGTCATGGGTAAAACGGACTTGATTCAGGAAAATTAGTTTAATTTATTACCAATCAATTAAGAGTAGGATAGTAAGAAATAAACCCAATCTTAAAACACCTTCACCCCACCCCTCCCTTCTTCCTGAGCTCAGCTTCACTCCTGAATTCTCTACCTCCTCCCCACCAGAAGTGCAGTGGGACAGGGAATGGGGGTTGTGGTCAGTTCATCAATCGTCTCTGCCGCTCCTTACTCTGCAGGGGAAGCACTCCTCACACTCTTCCCCTGCTCCAGCATGGAGTCCCTCCCATGGCAGACAGTCCTTCATGAACTTCTCCAGTGTGAGTCCTTCCCACAGGCTGCAGTTCTTTACAAACTGCTCCAGCATGGGTCCCTTCCATGGGTGTCCCTATCCCAGAGGTGCTACCACCGTCACTGATGGGCTCAGCCTTGGCCAGCAGTGGATCCATCTTGGAGCTGGCTGGCATTGACTCCATTAGACATGGGGGAAGCTTCTGGCAGCTTCTCACAGACGCCACTCAAGTCACCCTGCAGACCCCCTGCTACCAAAACCTTGCCACACAAACCCAATATAAAGTGGAGGTACCCCCTGATGGATGGGGCAACATTTTGTACCTTATTCACTTCCTTTATCATAACAGTCTCACAACCATGGAAAGACCGATCTGCTGAAGACAGAGTTGGACTATCCAACTCTTGGCCAAAGTGATCTGGGCAGTAGTGGGTGATGGTAGATGCTGGTGCTCAACAGCACGTTGCAACTCCATCCCTAACTGATCTGGGGGCAGAAATGGCTGCTCCTGGAAAGGCCCAGTCATTTTTCTCCCTGACAGACTGATTTGGACCAAATGCTGACTGGAAAACTGCTGGTGATTTCTGTGGTAATGGGGTTTGATTTCCTCACATATGCTGTTTGCAGTTCAACCAGCTTGTTCTCTCTGCTTGTGCCACCCTGAGCTGCTCTGTATTCTGCTTGCTGTTCTTTGTTCTGGAGTATGGTTCCTAACTTCATATGGTGTGTTTTTCTTCTTCCTGATCATATATCTGAAACTTTTGGAGAAAGGAGAAAGAAACCCCAAGGATTTATAACTAATGTGAAGAGAAAACCTGTGTATGATATGCAACTTTTCTGGAACTTTCCTGGAATTTGATGTGCGTTAGCTGATCACTGAGATGAATGCTTGTAGCAAACAAAGACTGATATCAAAGCTATGGCATGAGTTTTATTTGTGTGTACCTACACTCGTGAATGCTTCTTACAGCTGATCTCCAGCAGTTCACCCCGAACAGTTGCTATGGCAGCTGGTTTCCCATGGCAGTCACTCAACACGGACGAGTCCTGCTGAACCCACTGATTGATGAGACACATTTTCCCTGTGCAGTACAGATTCAGGGGTTGCTGCTTGCATAAGTGGAAAAGGAAAAGCCCTGAGCAGACCAGAGTGGAGAGGAGCCTGGCACGGCATTAATGAGAGCATGGCATTAATGAGAGCAGCACTCAGCCCTGGTTGGATTCTGTCTGGCAGCCAGGAGCATGGCAGCGTCCTGCTGAGCCGCTCAGCACCATGAGGAGCAGGTGTCACCTTGTCCCCCCAGCAGCACCATCTTCCCATCACATCCTGTCCTGCTTGCTATATTTAGACACGCCTCACCTCTGTGCTTGCCAGAAAAACATTGGTCAGTTTGAGATGTACAGCCACGCCACGCAGACATGGCACCTGCAGTTCCTGGCCTTGTCCTTCTGAGCAGAACAAGTTTTGTGCTGTTCCTTCTTTGGCTCTCCCCTACATTGTTTGAACAAAACAGCACCTCCTTTCAACTTCCTCAGTTTGATGAGTTTGTAAAAAATAGTTTTTTACATTAATACACACTTCTATTGTATCTAACTCAAGAGCAGCTCCAACCGTTTCAGATGAGTTAGTTGGAAAATGCTTACAGAAGATGCTCGAGGTAAGCAAATAGTGCTGGAGCCTCTGCAGAATGGGCAGGAAACTGAGGCACAGAGCAGTTACGTGCTTTGTCCAAAGTCGCAGAATTGGAAACAGTGTTTTTACTGCCCACTCCTCCTACTCTAGCCTCAAGGTGAGGACTTATTCCAGCCTCCTTCTGTTCTGCTTTCTGTGTGCTTTTCAGCAAAACCACAGCACTCGTTTTGAATCCAGCCAACTGTAGTTATTCCAGCACTGAGTTACTTCTCTCGTTCAAGCCCCTAAATGTATTTCTTTTGATTGCAGAGGGCTAGACAAGCTCTCCAAGAGGTGGATTGGGTAGTGAGGCTGGAGGACACTTGGTGTTTCTTCATAAAATAACACAACTCAGAGGTACCCCTGTGCAGCTGCCTGTGTCTGAAAGGGCAGATGCAGCCACGACAGGGGGTTAATTCTTCCCTTGAGCCCATAAATCATGAATGTCAACTGGGTTTCTTAGCTCAGCCAGTACTGCAATAATGCAGCTACAAGATTGTGAAGACCTGAGCCAGGCTCTGCCCTGTGTGGGCTACTGTGAGCTCTGGGATCTGTGCACTGTGTTACACTGGGTGATATACACATGGCCAAAGATAAAAATATTCAAAATCATGTTCCTTTTCAAATATAAATAGGGAAATATAGAAATGTCAGTGCTGGTGACTGTGTGGGAAAGAGTACATGTTCAATGGAAGATGCGTTCCCAACCAGCTTCTCCCCAGAGTTTGGCCCATTAGTTGTCCTGTTATCTATCAAGTTGTACCAGAGGAGGTTTGGATTAGGTATTGGGAAAAACGTCTTCATGGAAAAGGTTGTGAAGTACTGGAACAGTCTGTCCAAGGAAGTGGTTGAATCACCATCCCTGGAGGTTTTTAAAAGATGTGTAGGTGTGGCACTTGGGACACGGTTTAGTGGTGGACTTGGCAGTGCTGGGTTAATGGTTGGACTCAATGATCTTAGAGGTCTCTTCCAAACTAAAGAATTGTGCTGTTCTATGATTCTGTGAAACAGCATCTCAGCAATATCTGGAGGAAAAAGCACAGAGGAATTGGAATGCAGAGACCAAACCAGCAGCTCAAAGCACATTCACTTGGCACAAGGTGCTGTGCGGATATTAGCTGAGTCCTAAACCCAATACGGCTGTGTCAGCTCAAAGCTGTGCTGACGTGCGTCGCATTGGGCTTGGTGCTGGTACAGAGCCATCCTGCTGCAGCTGCCTCCAGGCCTGGAGCAAGAGTGTCCCTCCAGGGCCAGCATCTCCAAACCCCACCACATTGCAAGATCCCAGGAAGTCACGTGCATGGAGGAATATGCTGCTCCAGGCCAAGTTTAGATGTACCAAACACTCTTCTAAAACTGTCTCAGCATGTGAATTAGTTGAATTAAGAAGACTTTTCGCTTGGGTACCAATAACTTTGTGTTCTGCTGATTTATTTATTTTTTTTTTAAATGCTTTGAACCAGGAGTTATAATCTGTCTCCACGTTGATCTTTAGCTCTTGTGAGCTGGACAGAGGACAGTGAGGTTTTTTGTTTCAGGAGAAAAACCTGTCTTCATAGTTTTGTTATAACGAAGATTACAGACTTGATTCAAATCTTACAGGGTTGAAGTATTTTGTTGCAGCTGCAGAAGAAATCAGATGATGTTGCTTTACCCTGGAGGCCCACTCCACTGACAAAAGCCTACTCATGCCCCACACTGTCTGTTGGACGTGCTGGGTCTGGGTTGAGAGTAAAAGGTGACTTCGGCCTGGACCAGCACACCCTGAAGCAGTCCCAGCAAGGCTTCATGCTAACAGCACATGCTTTTATCTCCCATTTTCCTCAGCCATAACAAGAGAAATGCTGCATCTTCAAAACACTGAATTTCCTAGACCAGCTCTTCTTTATCTTCTTTTCTTTAACGTAAATTGCTGCAAAGTGTTGATTGACAGGGTTTTTGAATGTAGCTCTTTGCTTATCTACAAACCACTTATACTATGGGCACTGCTTGCCTATTGCTCATTAGAAATAGGTATTATCTATTTTCTGGAAACAAGGAGAAGTTCCCCAGACATGGCCCATGGTCGATTCAGTTAGTCAGCTGCAGCAAACTTCATGTCTTTAATCAGTATTGTAGACTGCATCTCACAAATGTGGTATCTTAAGCCCTGGCAGCACTTGGCACATTCAAACCATAATCTGTAGATGAAAATTGGTTATTTTGTATGCACCAACCTTCAGAAAAGTTTCTTACAGCAGCTGCTGAAAGCATAATATCTCCTAGGAAGATTATCATCAGCAGAGGCAGGTCGGTTGGCTCTACTTTGTTTATCTTCATCTGAACAAGGGAACAAATTCTCTGAAGCACAGCCAGAGATCTTATCAGCCAGAATTTAAGAGGCAGTGCCAGTTCCCTGGCACGTTTTGTGAGCTGCCCCCACACCAAAGCTCTGAGCGAAAGGTACAGGCCATGCTTCCACTGCAAATATTTTAAAGCATAACTGTTAGGTAAATAGCCAATTTTTCAGTTCAGTGGCTGAAGCAAGCGGTGGAAAAAATAGTTTTGGGATGAACTGAAACAGAGTTTTTACAGTTTCTATTGAAAAATGGAGTTCCCATGACTTCCTATTGTATCACTTTCCTTAAAGTCAAATTGAATTATTTCATTAAACACTTTGTGAGTTATTTAGATACTTGAATATTGGTCAGCTTTAAATAAGTCTAATGTTGCATGAGTGGTACAAGGAATCAGTGCCTGACATTCAGTGAACAGCATGTGTCCTTCTCTTACGTGGCCGGAGTTCAATGGCCCAGGTCCTTTGTCACGTCCCCATGACACCTCCACAGCAATGCCTTTTTCCTCTTGCACTCCTGCACCTTCTATCTATGATTCTCATCTTTCTCATGCCCTCAGATCCCTCACTGGTACTTCCAACTCCCTTCATGTCCCAGACATTTCCAAACTCCCATGCTTCCCAAATGCCCCAAATGTCTCTTACAGCCTCTCTCCTACAGGGTTTTTGGCTTCACTCCACTTTCCTAACACCTTTGTACAGATAGATATATATTTATATAGAGACACACGTATAGAAATACTTGCCATGTTTTCCATGCACTCTACCTACTTTATTTAGCATGACAGATGATCCAGAAAAGGCAGGAAAGGAGGCATATCTGAAATGAGATTTGTGCTAACTTGGCTAACCAAGTGCTGTAAAGAGCTGAATCTCCTTCTCGGCTTTCTTTTAGTAGAATCACTGGCTAATTTTTTTAATTCAGTCATTAATCTTCAAAACACTTCTGGGAGTTTTATATTTTTATGATGTTAGCCTTTGTTAAATTTTGTTGAAATTGGAAAACGGGTTTAAAAGTTGTTAGAGACGGGGATTGATAAACACATGGGCAGATAAGCAGAGCAGGAATGCCAAGAGGCTGCTGTACTTTCCAAGACACATGAATGAAAAGTTGACCTTTGGCTCTCCCACAAAGCCCTGCCTAAATGCAGCAGCTCTCTCCTGACATATTTACATGGCACCCATCACATGCTCAGTCTGCAAGGACAGTCCTGTCAGGAGCAAACCATTACCATTCTTCAGAAGGGACCTCGCTTTTTGGGTGCACCATATTCAATACTGACAACCAAGTGTTCAGAGATTTGAGAGGCATGTCTAGATAAATTCCAGTTCTGGAAGTAGGTACAAGACAGTTATAGGTAGCAAGCCAATGACAAAGGCATCCAAAGTACCTATGTTCGTATTTCTCAGTCTCCCTAGTTAGAATGTTTACTAGCATAGGGTTAAGGTATATGTATTTTTTTGCTATAGGCATTTATCTAGTGTCAGTTGAACAGAAACCAATCTTTCTTACATATTTCAGCCATCAGTCATCCTCCAGATTCAGTTTTCAGTCAATTTTTGTCAAATATCTGCTATACTTGAGTCAATGATCTAGAAATGAAAAGTACCAAGTACCTCAAACTGTCAAAGCTAGCCAGTTCACAAATTCCACTCTTATAAAAAGGCAGAAAACATTAACTAGACTGGACAAGTGATAAATTGCTGCATTCTTTTCCTGTTAAAAACAGAAGGAGTTGGTCAGTGTGGAGAGCTATAGCTATAACAGTCCACATATCACATGGTAACATTCACCTCATTCCAAGCAGCCTAAGAATGACAATATTATTTTCCACACTTCTACTGTTAATGTTTATAAAGTAATAGTAGATATACATTAAAAAAATTCCAGAAAAAAATCCCTTTAACTTCTGGTTTTCGTCTGCTTAAATGATGATTCAATCTTCCCCCCTCGCCCCCCGTAATTATGAAAACATAAATTGATAAAACACCTAGTACTGGGTTTATGAAAGTTGAAGGTCTTAAATAAAATTTGAATAAAGATATTTTCTAAGCAGATGGGATATAAAGATATGCTCTATGAAAAGAGAAGGGAGAAAGACAGGGAAAAGCAAGAAAAATGTAGAACCAAGGTGGAACTGAGACACAGCCCAGGAAATCTGAAAAAAAAGAAAAAAAATGAATGTTTAATATTATTCATTAAAATGTCTTGTTTGAAAGAAATATAATTCCTCTCTCTGCAACTTTCTTGATGGGGACCTTAATTTACATCAGAAGACAACCTAACTATGGGTCTAGACAAACAAAGAACGGTAACTGTGATTTCAACGCTATGCAGAGCTTTAGAGAACATTCTGAAGAATAATGGGACAGAATGCAATCCAGCTTTAGTGGGGATAGATGGTGCTGAACTAACCTGATGGGCTTTAGAGGTAGTTCCAGAATATTAAAAAATAATACAAGTAGCACATAGTGTGCCACAGTGGGGACCAATGTCACTGGCCACCAGGATCTCTCACAGTGCTCGCCCCATTTCCCTGCCATGGTAACTGCCCCTGGGCTCCCAGTGCTTGGAAGAGTCCTGCATGTTCCTGGTGCCCTTGCATGTACAGACAACTCTGCTTTAAGGCTTGTAAGAGCACACTACAGAAGGCACTTGGTGAAGTGATAAGCACAGAAGCTGAGGATGGCACCACTGAAAGCATGTGTGCTCACACCCATAGGCACAAAGTAAGGATTTGGGTGGAAAGAAAAATAATGTGAAGATGCCACTAACCCTTTCAAGTGAACCAACTGGACCCAGACTCAGACTGCTGGTTGCTGTTCTCCTACTGGACCTCATAGCACCATAAACTTCCCTCCCTGGACTTCTCTTCATATTTCTTCACTAAGGCAGATCCAGCCTTTGCCTACAAATTAGGAAAATTGGTCCCTTCAGAAGCAGACACCCTATGAGAGCCAGAGACCAAAGATGAGTGGTCTTTGGACTTCCTCTTCGCATGCAGCTCCAGCTTCTCCAGAGGTTCCCAGGTTGTCCTTCCAAAACCACTTCCCATAGTACAGAGGGCAAAGGTCAATATTACCCTGTTCAAAGAGGGTTTTTGAGACTAATGTTGGATGAGCACGTAATCTGTATATATCTGCAGGCACATTAACTGCACTGAAAGGAAATGGATGAGCTTCAGTTGGACTCGGGGAAAAAGGTGACACCCTGGCAAATTGTTTGTGACCAGGATCTTATACAGAAATTACTCTGAAATATGAAATCCTATCAGTTCATGCTGTAATCCTCAGTACTTAGCATTTTTATAACATTTTTATACCTATATTTGTGTCTGAGTACAACTTTACTGCCTCTAACCTTTGTGAGAACTGCTTGATAGATGAGCAGACACAGGCTCGGATGTCAGCTGCTCACTAGTGTATAAATGATTGATCAGTGTATAAACCTGCTCATCTTCTGGCATCATTGTAAACATACATATTCTAATCATTTCACAGAACCCTTTTAGGGATTTATTTAAGATAAGCTTGTCAGTCCCCTTCAGGAAAATAGCTGGGCTGGTGGTTATATGGGAAGATTTATTGTACTTAATAATATGTCATCTTTGTCCATATGGGCTAAGAATTAACATCTACAGAGCAGCAGGGAGCATACTTACAAAACTGAGGCAGAACAAAGGAGGGCAGTTTTGTTCTTTAGACAGCTACTGCCTCTGCTTGGAAGTGCTGAGGCCACATGGCAGTGAATGCTCAGAGGTTTTCAGCCATCATTTTAAACTCAACAACAGCATGTTGCAGGCTGAAAGGGCACAGAAATTCCCCCTTTACACTGATAACAAATTTTTATTCTCCCAGAGCAAAGTTGATGCTTACCCATTTGGCATTACTTCTTTCCATGTTGTGAAATCCAGAATTTTTACTAAGGAGGCAAACACTGTTTTTGTGACAGTTTCTCCAAGTACAGCACGTTTATACTTTGCCAGCATGGCTTCTGTACTGAATTTCCAATCAACTCTTTGACAATGTTTTCTGCTCTTTAATATTTGAAGCACGCTGAATGATTTCCAGCACACTTCCACTTTCTCTAGTAGACTAATACTCGTCTCTGCAGGATATATGATGTCTGATCTTTATTGCTTTATCAGTTTTATTTGCAAGGGGTCAGCCAGTTGTTATTTGTCAGAGTGGTATGATAGTTCTTCAAAGGAAACGTGGATGTATTTGATACACATCAAGCATTAAAGCACCTGAAAAATAATGTTTGAAACTCTGTGCTGGAGAATTAGTATAAGTAAGACTCATACAATTAAGATTCATGACCATTTAAAAATTGTATGAATTACCTTAATGGCTAAAATTTACTCCCACCTTCTACAATTCTTCCTGATTTCACAGGACGAAGCCTGCCTCCCTCCCCTGCATAATCATATCCAACATGCCAAGTCCAAAAGATTTGAGGATTTTGGTTCAATAATCTACTTAAGAATAAAAAGAACAGTAGTAAACATTTTGCACAAAATGAGTCCACTTTAGTTAAACCAATCTAATTTGGCTTCTGAATGTGCACTTTCTGAAGTAACCATTAAATAACAGTATTATTGTACTCTGTAGATATTCCAGATGCATCCATTTTAGCAGGCATTTACATAACACTGCTATTTTTCTCAGTTCTTATCCACTATGCATTCATCTTTCACATATATTGTTATAAATGTAAAAGTACAGCTAATCTAGTGCCTCTGTGTACAGGAAGCTAGAAAATACCCACATTTACATGTAATTGCTGGTAGCAATCCTGGATTTACTGGATTTACTCAGTATTTCAAGATTGCCTACCTGAGCTGTCCACCTGTTAGACCCTACAGGGCATTCAGGGTCTCTGGCTGTACCAGACAGTGGGGAGCATTCACACTGCAAAGATCTACCTTTATCGACTGATCTATCCAAAGGCAGTGAGAACTGCCTGGAAGAGTGCGGAAGGAAAACAAAGTTATAGGAGGCACAAAATGCCCTGACATTATTTTAAGAACTGGACCTACATTGGTGTGCTCTCGTGTCTCAATTCAGCACACACGTAGAAAACAAAGAAGGTGGCTCCCGGTGTCCTCATCTTCACATCTTCTCATCTCCTAGTGAGGAAGGAGGAGACAGACCTGCAACATCCGGATTTTCTCCATATTGCTGTGAGCCAGTGGCAATGTCCATTTTCTCTCTCACATGCTGTGGTGAAGAGGACCAAGGAAATCTTCAGGTCTGTTGCCAAAAGGCTCATTCTGTAAGCATGGTCAGATGCAGAATGATACATCAAGGAGTAAGAAACACAGCCCCACACTGAGAGAGCATGTGGAAAGCCAGCTGAGCACGGGCTGGAGCGATGCTGCAGACTGGCTACTGAGTGCCTTGGCTCCAGAAGAGGAAACACTGAGCAGAAGCAGAGGGGTTTTAACACCTCTGGGCACAGCAGAATCAGAACATCTCCTGGAACAGTGTTCAACTCTGATCCCACATTTTACACAGCTGGAGGGGACTCAGGCCATCCTACAGCCTGTGTGATACTGGAGAGAAGTTTAAATGGCCATGTTGATCCTTTCAGCCTCCCTCAGGCACAAAGTCACACAAAAAGCAGTGAGTTTTGGTTTCAGCATGCAGTAGAGAGGAAAAATACAACCAGTGATTAGGAGAGAATCACTTGGGAACATCAGAAGTCAGGAACTGAGGGAAACAGCATATAGGAACGAGGGTCTGTCTTATGTCAAATGCTGTCACCCAGAAGGGTGCAAATGCATGGAGATGAAAGAGTATTTTAAGATGAATAATGTTGTGCAATGACATCTTCATCCCAGCTCATTATCATCCTGAAGATTTTTAGATTTACAAATCTAGGGTGAAGGTGGTTTGTAAAATCAAATGTGGTGTGCTGTTGTAAATACATTTAATCAAACGGGATTGCAACTAAACATCTATTTTCAGTTTTACCATGTCTGTTGAGTACATTTCATGCTAAATGCCCTTGAATTAGGTGCATAAAAATATTTATGACAGCTGGAGTGCTTACATGCCAAATGTCTGAAAGATTTAACATAATAACATGGACCATGTGATATGAATAAAACACTTTTTTTAAAAGCATGAATTAAGAAAAAAATGTCCTCCAGGTATAAGACACAGGAAAAACTTTTTAAAAATATCTTTGTATTATAATTTCACTTGTTTTCTATTGTGTACATTTCTAGCAACGGAAGTTAGCACACAGCTATAGAAATCTTGAGTGCAATATTACTCATGAATATCCCTGTTTTCTCTTCTGCTTTGTTTTCTGGTATTCTATCAAGAAAAACTGTACAGACATATCAAAGTCAACAGACAAAGACCTCAGCAGAGCACAGCAGAGTCCACACAACCTTGTGCAAGGCAGGGTCATTCCAGAGCCAAGGAACTAATATATATATGCCCTAGTCTGGTCCTGTGCCAAGGCCAGGCTTTCCAGGCATCCAGTGAGAGCTCAGTGAGAACAACAAACTGGAGTCCACCAAGCTCGTTATTCAGGAGAAGATGAGAGATTCCAGATTATCTCTGTAACTGGTCCAGAAATAATGTGAATAGTTTCAAGGTTTCAGACTAAAACCATATAATAATGACTGGCTAAAAAAATCTACACTGTCAGCACCTAACAGGCCAACTTCCACTTGTTACTGTAGTAAGTTGTACCTGTAACAGACAGCACGAAGAGCCAGATATCTCAAATATCTCATTAGTTATGACTTAAATGTCTCACTGAATATAAGTTTGGGGAACAGGGCTGTTTGCCTTCCTTTCATCTGGATTTTTTGATAGCTCCTTTATTCTAAAGCTACTGACAACAGTCTTTGTTTCAGTTGACTCTGTGCCCAGAAAGGGAAAGCTTAGCTGCATTTATTTTCAGGTGTTTGCAGATAGAAAATTATTCTAGCATCATGAAACTGCTGAAGAAACTCTCAACATATTCACAGTGGAATGAGATATTGAAACTAATGACTCTTAAAATAATGACAAAGATTTCCAAAAAAATTACTGCAATTTGCTTCAAGAAGGAACAATTACAGCTCAGTGCTACAGGCTTCCTCTGTGTGTGAGGCCAAGACATTAGGGTTGGTAGGAACATATGGAGAGCCCAGACAGCTCTTGGAAATGGCATGCTGGACTGGGCAGCAGAAATGTCCTCTAGATCAGCTGTTCCCAGTCATAGTCCAGATTCTTGGCACAAGCCTGTCTTCATTATTTCGTCTGCATGAACACTTTGTCAAAAAACATTTATGCAAGAGCAGCTGAGTCATGAGCTCTCCCTTTCTCTGATATTCCTCTTACAAACATGGTTCCTGTCAGTAAGCGAGAGGGATAGTGGGCTATTATAATCTTTCTGTGTGACTAGCCCTACCTGGAATGAAATATGTGCCAGCTACTTCCCTTTTATATTTCTATGTATTGTGAAATATCTCTGATTTTTTTGTTCAAAGTTCAAAACACCATTTCTAATGCAATGCCTAGTGATGGTACAGTCAAAGTTGTTGCCTCTTAGCTCAGTAAATACAGTCCTGCTTGCAACAGGGCATAGACTTCCTTTTAAGTTAACAACACAGGTCTCCAGATCTGTCCAGGCTCATTATGGACTTGTCTTGACCAGCCTGGAGATTTGTTGGTGGCTTGTAGCAGCACTGTCTAATGACTTTATTCCCCATTCCCATCCGTCAGCCCACGCTGCTCTGTAACACAACCCTGCTGTGGCTTGCTGTGCTACAGAACTTTTCAGCTGAGCACAGAGCCCATATAATTGCATTGAGTTGCCCATACTGTTTTTAAGAAGAATTTTTTGAGGCTGCCTTTTTTTGCTACCAGCTTGCCTTTAAGTTCCTATCCTTTAAGTCCCTCCTATCATGAGCTCATTAAATGGAATGATAATTTCTTTAACTGAGCTATTGTATGAGACTCCTTACAGAGGGTAACAGCAAGTGGGATACATCTTTCTATGAGACAGAGAGCAGTTCACTGTGTTTTTCCTTCATTAATCAGTGGGGAACTAGGACTCTTTATTCATGGTCTCCAACTTCCTTAGCTAAGTAATTAATGCATATGTTTAGGACTAATTTTACTTTCTCATTATAGAAAGTAGAGCTGGAAGGGAACTGTTGGATCAGCTGATGTATCAATCAGCTCTACTGCAAGATTGACCTTTATTTAATAAGGTATTTTAATCAGCTTTCAACTTTTAGTTTTGATGTCTCATTTGCTTCCCCTTAAGAGTATCATCATTTAGCATATTGGTAAAGTATTTTCTTGATAAAATACTTTCATAAGGGCTTAATCTTGGAATACATACATTAATAATAATTCCACCATAACTTACCTTTTCTAATTAATTTTTCATTGCTGAACCACAACACATCTTACCAAAAAGTCAGTCTCATTCCCCCCCATTTAAAACACAGAGAAATGAAAAAATCAAATGATCCAGTAAGAGAATCAGGAATCAGCTATTCTGAACACTGCTCCCATGCTTTTGCCTTACTGCCACTCAATACCAAATGAAAAATCTAAATAGCTTCTTGCATACATATGCACGTGCTTCTCACATGCTTGTAAACACAAAAGTAGACATTTTCAAAAGGAAGAGCTGGAATTGTCTTGTACGTTTGTATCAAAGAACCCTGACTTCTGGTCTCACTTCCCCATTTCTTCCATTCAGTTTCTACTAAAACCTCCAAAATAGTTCGTTGTTAGGGATCACAGCTGGAATCTGAGAACATTCAACTTAAGGAAAGAACATCCTCAAACCAAGGCAGTCAGAAGATCAGTGTCCTACACAACATACTGGAGACTGCTCTGAAGGGGGGAGACAAAAATCCTCTTGCTTGAGCTGTTCTGTGTCATGTGACAGAATTCAACATACACTGGGCCAAAGAGTGCATGACTCTATGACACCGCAAAAGAAGATTCTGTATTTGCTCCAATGGCTGTTCATACATTCCTTGAATGAAACTTCATACCGTGGGCATACATCCTCCAGCAGTACTATGAGTATCTTCACTCTGCAGAGATTAAGTTCTCTCTGATGCAAAACCCAATAAAATCTCCAGTTTATCTTATTTTTGTTTTTTAGAATATTATTTATGTAGTTGAAATCACAGGCAAATGGTTGCCAATATTTAAAGAAGAAAATCTGGGGTGGGGGAGATGTATAAAAAAAATCTCTTAGTTTGGCTTCAAGCTGTTTTTAGATGAAGTATGTCTTGTACTACTTGCCTACTGTTCTTTTACTCAGAGCTCCTTGTAGCTCATTGTAGGAGTGATACCTGAAGGAAAATGGATTATAATTGAACAATGAAATTAACAAGTGGATCTAATTGCAGTGGTGGTATGACAGATGAGCCATTTATTGGTTGAAGCTGAAAGAGGGCATGTCAGCTCTTCACAGCTGTGGCAAAACTTCATTCTTGGCTGACATGGCACAGGATCATGTTTTGAAGCTAGAAATGAGGGCCAGGAACTCCCAACCTGGAACCCATGACTGTGGGCTTCAAAGAAGAGTCTGATTTTTCCTTTGAAAAGGAGGGTATTTCAATACTTCTTATTTTGAGGCAAGACATAAACCTTTTGACATAGTTTCAGGTTCCTCTGACCAGCTGCAGCCTGGCCAAATGTATGTGGTGGGCTTTCTATAGTTATGCATCACAGATCACTCCCCAGTGAGTTTCTTCCACATCTGCCTTCTCAAATGGGAGCTCAAGTGGCCGAGTTGGTTCTGAGTTCATAATCACCTCAAATTCTTTGACATGGAGCCATACACTAAAGGAGCAAGAGTCTGAAGTGGGTGACTCTTGAACTCTTTTGAAAGGAAGGATAGAAGGAGACTTGAAGAGAAGTACCAGTATAAAAAAGGGAAGAGAGTAATAGAAATCTTGCATCTTATTTTTGACAGCATTTTTATTTTTGTAATGTACATGCTAACTGAAATGAAAACATGCATACACTGACTTTTTACGTTTCATGAGGAGTTGTGGGTACAGATCTTCACAAAAAAGGGACTATATAATTATATCATACAGAGAACATGAATATACAAGGGTACACATGTTGTTCTGCCTGGATTTGTACTCTTTATCACTACTGGGGCTGATGCTAATTCTTTTATGCATTGTAGCTATACAGGAAAACTTAAATTGGGTATCAATATTCATGGTTATTTACCAAATTTTGAACAAGTTGGCCTGAATGTTTGTGAATTCATGCCATGTGAACTACATGCTGATAAGCACGGTTTTGCAATTTTGCAGCAGTTTGCACATGCCTTGTGACCTGAGCTATTTTCCTTTTGAAGAATGACAGCTGATGTGCACCCTGCCATGCTGTCCCTCCATGGAACAGGTGAGCTGCTGGCCTCCTGTCACTCAGCTTCAGAAACAAGGGCTTTTGCAGAAGGTTTTCTGTTGCAGCAGTGATAGTGTGGGTAGGCAATTCCTGTTTACAGAAGATGATTCTCTCACCAAAGGTGCACAAATCTCCGTGCAATACTATTTTTTTTTTAATTTTACTTTGTCACCAAGAAAGCACATTCCCTTAGGTTCTGTCTTTTTCATGTTTACTCTGCAGTGCCTGCAGCTTTGTCAGATGTATGGAGTCAGCTTTCTACAACCTGGAGAGAAATTAAGGTATAAATGTCAACCAACTGGCAAGGCCTGGGCTGGGCATCCTGCACTGAGCTCTGTGATGAGTGAGCTGCAATGTGGCTGTTGGGAGAGTTGTGGTGTAGTCTGAGTCCACGTAAGTTGCAGTCACTGCAAAGTAGATGAATTACTCAAATCTTTTATCTCCTAGCTCCTTTTATCTATTTCAGCTCTAAGCTTGTAATTCCTGAAAATTTTTACTGTAAATATCTGTGACCATATGGGCCCCAAAGATGAGTCAAATGTTAAACATAAACAGCTTCTGAAGCTGTTCTATCCATTAGAAAAGCTACAACTCTTCACAAAGTGCATCATCCACCTGCTCTGACTGATACTACTTAACAGAATAGTGTCTTCTGAATGCTCTTGTATTTACCACTCATGATGCAGACCATATTAACAGTTTCTACCATAAACGTAACTGCCTTGCATTCACAATTTCTTTTGGAAACTTCTCATTTGGAGTCCTCACCCTTTGGCCAGAACTCTAATTTTATGTCATTAAGACATTACAGTTCAAAATGTTAAATCATGTAATTGCACAACACATCAAGGTTTATGCCTGATGTTGATGGCTGACTCAAAATGGTGTTGAGGAAGCTTAAAGCTAAGATGAATTCTGACTATTTTTGTTATTGCCCTGCATGCCATTAGTTTAATGACATACAGGCCTTTAAGTCATAACTATTAGTTCCTATAAATTAAAGAAAACCATGCAATACTGTTCTCTTCCCTCCTTCTGCTAATGGCATAAAGATAATGGGAAAGTCTTTTTATAAATACTTTTTTTTTTTTTCAAAAGGCAAAAGGCAAAAAGAAAAAGTAATGGATTATTGTGTAAAATTTGTATGATTGGGAAACTGCTTTAAATAGACTATAACCTGAAGAAAGTCTGCCAAACTTGAGTTATATTTCTCAGATGTGAAAGCTGCATGGTAGTTTACTCTCACACCGAAGAAATTAAGAAATGAATAAGCACTAATTTGATCATGTAGTGAAAAAAGCAAACTTTCATTTATGGAAAAAATACAGCCATCTTCTCCCATGACTAATTTTAACAGTCAAATTCCTTATTTACAAGCATTCATTAACCTAGGCAAATATACAGAACTGTGGGCATCAAAAGCAGAGAGCAGGTGGACAATTCAGCATGGTAAGTCTACAGAGAAGCACAGCTTTTTCAGTAATCTTCTCGCCTTTTTACCATCCTGTTGTTTAACTGTTTCTTTGCCACTAATGCTCAGAAACAGCTGCAGGGCCAGGTACTTGCTCATCTACCACAGACTCTCATTAATAAGCCTGTGGGAGCTGATCTTCATCAAAGCCTCCCGACAGAACTATTACATGATTAAGAAAACTGCCCAGATGTCTGATCATTGCCTAGTAATCTCTTGTCCTTGAAGTTTTTTTTCCACGTAAATGAACACTGTTGTGACTCTCAGACCTAATTTGTATTTTACTCCCTACTGAGCTACTGCATAATGTCATCTACATGCACGGGGCAAAGTCCCAGCAGCAGAGGATGAGCTGATAGGGCAAGTAGAGGTTCCTGTCATGTACAGTGTTGAATGCTCCCCACGTGCATTCTCCTGTAAAGCCATGATGGAGCCACAACTTTCCCTTAAGGGGACGCTTTAGTTATCACTGGCTACAAGATGTCCACGCCAACATCACCACGAAGAGGAAGGAGTCACTGGGATCCCACTCAATGGACAGCCAGCCTTAGCTTTTGAGCCTGGAAGGCACCAGCAGCACAGGGATTCTTCCTTGCAAAAGAGATTTTCCTCATTTGTATGTGCTAATCCAGAAGGAGAAGACAGCATAAGCCTGAAGGCAGATCTCAGGCAGATGAGGGGGAGGAGAGGATGGGAGCATATCTAATATTCATGGCTCCTCGTTATGAGGACTTTGACTTCACACTGTAAGAGCAGCTTGGAAAGCTGAGTGGAATATTGCTTATATCCTTAGTCTTCTTGTCTATATGAAAGGCATGCTAGTGATATTTGCACGTGTCAGTACTTTGGCACCCTGACCATTTCCAAGAGGTGCACGGCTACTCTGCATGTAGAGTGATGCTGATGAGTAGTTCTCCACTAACTCTTAACCTGAAAGGGGACAAGAGGACACAGTTATAGGGTAAGTGGAGAAGCCCTCTTGTGTGTTCAGGGCTGGAGTTCTGCCTGGTGGCAACATATGCAGATGAGGAAATGCTGTGGGGCTACAAGGGGATTTAGACTTGCCCTGTTGTTGCTTAGCAGAAGCTTTTCATGAAAGGGGAGAGAATGTCCTTTTTAGAAGTCAAGTTCACTCTTTTTCTTTTAATTTGCAAGACAGTTTAAAAAGTGGTGATCATTAAGCTTGACTGTGAAGGGAAAAGTGGGGTAGGTCCCTTTTTGTTGAGTTCTGGTTTGTCTTGAACCCGGTGGTGTGGTATGTTTCTGTGTTGAATCCAAGGAAATTGAGCTGCTGAATGATTTTTTTCTGACATGCTGAGGACCAAATGTTCTGGCAAGGCCCTGTGCCAGCGATGTGAGAGGTGATGAGGTTCCAGAAGCTGTTTTTTCTCACAAGGTGCCAAAACAGACGAGTTTCTTTGATACAAGTAGTTGTGTACATGAGCTCTGTATGGTGTTGACAAATAAGACACAACAGCGATGCCAAAAGGACTTGTGGCGTAGCTGCGAATGCCCTTCTGATAAGTATTGTAATTTTCAAGTGCAGATGAATATTATCCTTACAGAAGGGCCACAGGGACAGTCCTTGAAATTGATGCCCTCAGTTTACCCGCAGAACAGACGTACACATGCAATTGCAAGTGACATACCCTTTCCTAAACACACAACATTAGTATGCTCCACCCAGGTCTGGAATAGTGTGTGAAGTTCAATCTTCAAGTCCATTTATTTTTGGGCTGAGGGTGCTGACTGCAATCCAGCAAGCAGGGGCCTCTGTGCTGGTGCTCTCAGGTATACAGACAATGGTCCTTCTAGAGCAGGACTGAGACCAGCTATTTTTGTATAACACAGGCTGCCAAACAGCTTTTGATTTCCAATCCAGTGGTGAAAGGCTTCTAATATCTCTGCTATTATTAGAAGCAACCTACAAAATTACAAAGGTGGTGGATGAATTGAATGCAGAATCCTGCACTTGGAGACAGTCAGTGAAACTAGCAGGGGATCAATTTGAAACAGATAAAAGAAAGTACTTCTTTAGCAGTCAGTCGTGAGCTTCAGCCACACAGTGCTGGAGAAGCCGACAATATCAGCAGGTTTAGAAGGGATTAGACAGTTCCAGGGACAACAGGCCCATTAAAAAGACGAGGCAGGGACGTGGCCTCTGTGGTATCTATCACATCAGATACTCAACTGGGATGCTGGGGGAGCACAAGGGGAAGGGCCTGCAGAAATAAGCCAAGCTTGCACACACACACAAAACATTTCTCTTCTCACAGCTGCGTGATAAAACTACTGGTCTGAGACAGTTTCATGTTCTTAATCTAGAAATGTGTTTTATCCCCAATGCACTGCATGAGTATTCAGTTACTACACCATCCTAGATTCCCATGAGCTGACTAATGAGCTCAAAGTAACACAATTAAACAAGAACTAGGAGTCTTCTTCATTCCTGACTCTGATCCTTAGTCCACTGGTGCTTTGCATTACAGGCAGTCCTTACACATCTCATTGCCAGTCCCCAGCACTCCCCCCTCACTGTGCACTGTGCTAACAAATATGCCACATCACAGACATTCATATTACAATGCATAATCCTAAAGGAACCAAATGAACAAATCTTGCATGAGGTACAGAAAAAGATGGAGACAGTGAAACTTGAATGGTAATGAAATCCTGTAAAAGCGAGTAACACAATAACATCCCATCTACAGCTCTAAAAGCTAAGTCATGCATAGTGCAGCAATTATGGCAATTTCAAGCTTTCTTAGATTTTTGGAGGCTGGAAACCAAAACTTCCTCTTGCCTCTTGCATTTATTCTCTCCCAGCAATGTAGGAAGTAAGCCAGCATGCCAACTTTCAAGCATAAAATAAAATGAAACTGATTATTGGTTTTAAGCAATTGCCCTCAAGGCCACCCAACAACAGTGTTTCTAAAGCAGTCCTACCTTTGTTTTCCAACTTGAGCTCCTCTGCTAGCAAGCTGTCTTGTCTGTTTCCAAGCACAAATGCCAGAAATGAGAGGATCAGGGCATCCAAGATTCCAATAATTGCCAGGATATATGCCCAGCGGACTGAACAAGCCCCCAGCGTGTACTTGTCTGTCTTTTCACCACACATCCGTTTTACCTCATCTGAATCCCAGCCATCAGGAAAAATCATACAACCCAGGACGAGACAGGCAGCTTGGAGAAAAAAGAAAAGGAGAACAATGGGATAATGAGACGAAACTTTCATTTTGATGAGAACCTACACAGTTATCATTAAAGCAATGCACTTTTTCATTCTGAGCTTCAAAGCTAGGCTACTAAAAAACAAGTCACAGAATTACATGCTGTGATTAAGTATTTAATACAAAAACCTGAGATTCGGTATCAATTGCACACCTTGCTTAAAAAAACCTGTTACATCCTGAGTCCCTGGTTAGATTTTATATCACTACAATCACATTTTCCTGGTGAGACCAATTTCTTCATTTTAAGATGAAAGGATCACACAAAAACAAAAGGGCAAAATGATTAATAACCTGGATATTGAAAGGAAACACTGGGTTACTGTCAAGAGGTCAAGCAAACCAACCAGGTTAAAAATAGAGGAAAAAAAACCCCTATCATTTCTGGTAATCTAAGTGCTCATAACACACATCGGTAATAGAAAGGGATATTTTTCTTGTCAGTTGGCAGTACCCCTTTAACTGAAATATGTTTTATGCATAAAATTTGTGCTCCTCAAAACACAACTAATGACATTGTTCTGCTAGGAAAAATAAGCTACCAACATTACTGTCAGCTTCTGATCTGGTTTACCTGTGGAGCCAGCCCATGACATCTCAAACACAAAAAAGCACTTATCCTTTTAACACCAAAAGAAACAAAAAGCCTTTACCTGCATGGGAAGACACCCAACATCGATCACTAGCTCTGCTAAGCAGGGGCAACTGTACTGTGGCAGGGACAAACGCCATAGCTGTTCCCATGGGATTCTTCCAGGAAGATCCCTCAAGAGGCTAAAGTTAGCTCTCCTGAAGTTGTAATGTCAAGCAGCACACCATTTCTTGTGAGATCCTCCACTATCTATGACAAGAAGTTGTCATCAAGGCCTTCCAGGAACCTCCTGGACCGTTTGTGCTTTGCTGTATTTCTTCTCCAGGAGATGTCAGGGTAGTTAAAGTCACCCACAAGAACCAATTCCTGTGACTTTTAAACTGTTTCAAGCTGCCCATAGAAGGCCTCATCCCCTTCCTCCTCATCAGGTGGCCTGTAGCAAACACTCACAACAATGTCACCCTTACTACTCTGCCTTTTTATACTAGCCCATAAGCACTTGACTTGCTCATTATCCACCCCAAGACAGACCTTGATACATCCCAAATGTTGCCTCACATAGTGGGGCACAGTCAGTGAGGCCACTGCCTTCCTGGTCTGTCTCTCCTAAGCAGTGCATAGCCCTACATGACAACATTCCAGTCAGGTGGGCTATCCCATGCCTCCATTATTGCAATCAGATCAAAGCCCTGTGACTGCACACAGATCTGTAGTTCCTCCTGTTTGTTCTCCATTCGGTGTGCAATTGTGTACAGGCATTTTACAGAACTATTTGACTGTGTCAATATCCCAGCAGGGGTGCAAAGGGATGCCCCATAGTCTTGTCTTGTGGTTGTGTCTTTGTCTGCTTGTGCTTGATTGAGATAGTCTCACCTAAGCCTCCTTTTGCTACTAGTGTGGTTGCTATAGCTCTTTCCTTCCCACTCCTTTTCTCTCTCAAGCCTGGTTATGTCCCTTTTCCCCTTCATGTCCCTTTTCCCCTTCAAATCTAGTTTAAAGCTCTCTCACTGAGCTCTGCTAACTCCTGAGCTAAGATCCTTTGAGACAGGTGGGACCCCATTTGTTGCCAGCAGGCTTGGTGCTGTATAAACTGACCTATGATCAAAACCCCACAGACTGTCCTGGTAACACCAGTCTTAAAGCCAGGTAGAGTCATCTTCAGCAGGAGAGGATGTAAAAATATATAAGAAAAAATATTTTAAAAATTATCATGTTGAATGGGTTCATTCCTCAGTTTCTATTGCATTTAAGAGAATCAGAAAACCCATATGCTTTCAGTAGTTTTCTGTACTGTCTTTTCTAACTTGGAAACAAGAACATTTCCAGCATGATCCATTCTTTCTTAGTATAGCTGATGAGATACAATGGATCCTAAACCATCTTTTATAAGTCTTAATGTTATATGGATACACTGTGCTCTAAATTGCAGGTAAATGCGCTAATTGACAAGAACACATTGTGTGGCTTTTGGCCTTTTAAGCACTTTTAAGCACAGATTTCTGCTTTGAAACCACAGCTGATACACCAAGTATCTCATGCAACCAACAGCTGCTCTCACTGTGGGAACTGCGACGACTTGTCTTGTGTTTTCTGGACAAGCACAAGCACTGTCAATTTGCATAGCTCCAATGTCCAAATAAAAACAGACTTGCAGTGGATCAGTATGATGAAATACTGGAAAAGAGATGTGTAAACAGAACTCAGGAATGCTAGTTTCCTTTTGACAGCTACACAATTGCTGTAGACAAAGCCTTGAAAGCATGTCTGTAGAAAACATCTGACACAGAATAAAAGCTGCCCCTAAGGCATTTGAAAAATTCTTACTGAACAGTTCATTTGTGTGAAAATATAACAGTTTATGATACTTTCAAGGACAATTAGATCAGAAACAAGGACAATTAGGTAAGGACCAATCTACACAAAATATGCAGATTGGACAAATTGTAAATTGCCTATTGCCTGCCTTAACTCATTTACACAACTGCATAAGATCTTCCAAAGATCTTAGAGACAAACAGTAAAACAATTCTTTTTCTTGAGCTGGTTACGCACACTTCCAGAAAGATTATTTCTCACAGTCAACACATAAGCATTGCACTCACACTTGCAAGGAACTCCACTGAAATGACGCAGCAAATCTGTAAATTTCTGGTGTTCATAAAAATGTCCATATTTACCCAGCTAACTGTGGAGAACAGTTCTCTTCACTATATAACAGCAACAACCAAAGCCAGTTTACTTTTATTAATCATCCTCAACATAAGAGGAAGCTTAATGCTCAGTTAATGATCAATAGACATGGGATTTTTCTGCTAATTGTCCACAAATAATTAGTAAATACTGACATCTCTTTGTTTTTTTATTACATAGAAGATCAGACATGTTCTTAGTACTTCCTAAAAGTAATTTAACTTTGTTCTTTTCCACCTAGGTAATTAAAAACTGGACCCTTATCTCAGGAATTCAGTGCACTGCTTCCCAGCTGTGTTCCTCAGATTTCCAATTAACTCATCTTTCCTGAATTCTGTTCCTGCATGCTTTGATATACTTGCTTAACTTTCTGGAGTCATTCTGTTGATTGCAGTTAGACTTTTCTTGGTAATAAGACACACGGGTAAATGGTGGCTGGACTAGATTCCTTTGCATAAAGACAGTTACCAAAGAAGGGATATTATATTCTCCTTTCCCTTAACATGTTTCCCAGTTAACACGCTTTCTACTTGATGACCACTTGGTCAACATCTTCAGAAGCAGAAATAATACCTTACCTTTAAAGCTCAACATAAGTAAGATTAGTCAACCTTGAGTCTTTATTTGTTGAGGGAATATTTTGCACTGAATACCTTTAAGAATACAGGCTTGCTCAATAATATGAAACATGTATCAGCTACAAGACTGAAAAGGCAGGTATGAAATCCACCCACAGATCTACTCTGCATTGCTAGAAATTTTTACATTTAAATCTTTCTAAGGAGGATTAGAAGATTTTTCTCTAGAAGGAAATTGCTTTTAGTTTTAAATAAATTTGAAAAATGGAAATAATTTTATGCAATTTCAGTGAAACTGCTAAGAGATGATTTTATAACACAAACATGGGTCCTGTGTCATTTTCTAAAATTCCACTTTCTCTAATAGCAATGTGACTGAACTGGAAACATAACAAAGGCTACTACTATTTTACTGCTACATAGTAATAGTGTTCTAATGAATTCAGAAACTTCTGGATTTGAAAAGTTCGCCAACTGAATGAAAAGACTTAAAAATCATCAGTTCCTACAGAATTTTTGATTCAAGTAAGGCAAAAGTTAAATCTATATCAGTCTTCTATGTGTGATCTGAGTACATCAGATCAGCATCACCTTCCTGAGCCTGTAGACAGCCCAGCCCAGGACCTCTGTAGCTAATCAAGAGCTTTCATGAGAAGAAGCAGCAGGGGGAAATTGATAAATGACTGACTAGTGTCACTGACACCATTCAGAACCATTTGGGTAACTGTACAACTTAGAAGAATCATATCCACATCATTTTTCCTTTGCTTGCTTGAGAAAAGTCCTGGCAGGATTATTGTCTGTATAATGACAGCCCGGGCTTCCTCCATTTCTTCCTCTCCTTTGACGACAAGGTGACCCACTTAGTAGATGAGGGAAAGGCTGGAGGTGTTGCTACTTACACTTTACTAAAGCCTTTGACTTTGTTTCCCACAGTATTCTCCTGGAGAAACTGGCTGCTGATGGCTTGGACTGGCATAATTTTCACTGGGTAAAAAAGCTGGCTGGATGGCCAAGCCTAGAGAGTGGTGGTGAACGGAGTTAAATCCACGTGGCGGCTGGTCACAAGTGGTGTTTCCCAGGGCACAGTACTGGGGCTGGTCCTGTTTAACATCTTTATTAATGATGTGGCTGAGGAGGTTGAGGGCACCCTCAATCAGTTTGCAGATGATGCCAAGTTAGGCAGGACTAACTGCTGGAGGGTAGGAAGGCTCTGCAGAGGTATCTGGACAGCCTGGATTGATGGGCCAAGGCCAATTGTGTGAGGTTCAACAAGGTGAAGTGCTGGATCCTGCCCCTGGGTCACGAGAACCCCATGCAGTACTCCAGGCCTGGGGAAGAGTGGTTGCAAAGAGGCCCAGTGGAAAATGCCCCGGGGGTGCCGGTCAGCAGCTGGTGGAACATGAGCCAGCAGTGTGCCCAGGTGGCCAAGAAGGCCAAAGGCATCCTGGCCTGTATCAGCAACAGTGTGGCCAGCAGGACCAGGGCACTGATCGTTCCCCTGTACTTGGCACTGCTGAAGCCACAACTCAAATCCTGTGTTCAGTTTTGGGACCCTCACTCCAAGAAAGACACTGAGATGATGGAGTGTGTTCAAGAAGGGTTACAAAGCTAGTAAGTGGTCTGGAGCACAAGTCTGATGAGGAGCAGCTGAGGTAGCTGGGGTTGTTTAGCCTGGAGAAAAGGAGGCTCAAGGGGCACCTTATCATTATCTACAAATACCGACAGGAGGTTTTAGCCAGGTGGGGGACAATGTCTTCTCCCAGGTAACAAGCAACATGATAAGAGGAAAAGGCCTCAAATTGCACCAGGGGACATTTAGACTGGATATTAGGAAGAATTTCTTCACCGAAAGGGTTGTGGAAGCATTGGAAGAGGCTGCTGAGGGAAGCAGTGAAGTCACCATCCCTGTAGGCATTTAAAAAATATGTAGTTATGGTGCTTAGGGGCATGGTTTAGTGGTGGACTCAGCAGTGCAGGGTTAATGGTTGGACTCGATGATCTTAGAGGTCTCTTCCAACTTAAATGATTCTATGATTCTTACAAGACATGGGGTAGGAATCATGGAGTGGTTTGGCTTGGGAGAAACCTTAAAGATCAGCTAGTTCCAACTGCTCTGCTGTGGGCAGAGACAACTTTCACTGGATCAGGTTGCTCAGAGCCCTATCCAATCTGGCCTTAAACAATTCCAGGGATGGGGTATCCACAGCTTCTGTGGGCAACCTTTTCCAGTGCCTCATCACCCTAACAGCTGCTTTCTCCTTCATGCTGGAGTCTTGTGAAGCTTTTCAAGCTTATAAAAAATAATAAACAGTGGTTAAACATACCTTATATATACTTGCTCATCCTCTTAAAAAGTATTTTCTCATGTGAACAGCTAACAGAAACTGCTATATTCACACTATGAGAGAGAACCCAGGATTTTTACCTCCTGGGATGAAAGGATGCAGGTAGAACACTTTCAGAGATTGGAAACAGACATGGAACTGTTACTGGCACCGACAGACTTGTGACTCTGACCAAGCTAATATTATCACAGCCCGTGCTCTGTGCATGAGCTCAAATGGTAATTAGGAAACAAATAGTTCATGATCCTATAGTTGTGCCAAATACGGTGACAGATTAATATTATATCATTGCATGAACTGAGGTTCTATTTATATAAAGGCTGACTGTTGTGCAGGAAAACAGTGCTGATAAATTCCTGCTGGCAGGACTCCTCTCTCATCTTCATTCTTTTCCTAACAACATACCCAGTCTGCTTGTGTGTAGAATATGATGATGGGAAGTTTCCTGATAAAGGAGTAAAAAAAATGGAATGGTAATTATGCCGACCAGCTCTTTTCTTTCCATACCCACACATGCAAGAGACTTCAAGCCTCTGTGGTTCTAAAACCTGAGAGGTTTTCCCCCCCAGCAACGGTATTGACAAAAACAGTGACCCACTGAACTCCAGTAAACTGAAGAGTTTTTGCCTGCCATATTGGTGATTAAGACCAGTCTTTCAGGAGCTTTTACCGGGGGAAGAAAGAAAGGCTGAATGAAGGTGGCCGAATGGGGTCAAATACAGTCCTGAGGGAACACAGAGGCTGCACACCCACGCAACTGAGACTGACCCGAGCGATATGGACTGCACTGATGAGTGGGATAATAATCCTCTGTGTTTACATTTATGTCATGGCTTGGAGCAAATGTGCAATTCTGAAGCAAATGCCATGATTGTCTCCATTTACTGACTCCATCCACAGAAACACGTATGTAAAACAGATTATTTCTGGAGGAGCACAGAAGTTCATTTCCAAAAGATCTTCAATCCTGAATGTGGAGCTTAAAATTCTGATTCAATGTGTGGGCTTCATCACCACAAAACCTGTGCCTAAGAGAAAACTCCTGGACTATGCAAACCATCCTTAATACCTGAAATAGTTCTCGTGCAATAAAAAGAGGCAAATGTCATATAAGACTTCTTATTTGCTACTCTGTTTGAAGACTGCCAGATACAGTGTCCATCTTTGAAAAGGTTCTTCAGAGAGCTGCCAACTGGCTCCCCAAGGAGATGACACAGCCTCTTAATCTGTGCGCAAGCAGCCTGAAAATTGCTGGTGGTACTCACAGAGGGTTGTTAACCGCATGACTGCTGTTGGGTATGAGGCAGTCAGTGAGAAAAGTGTAATGAAATTCAAGATTCAAGGGCAGTGTTTTTGGAGAGCCAGAATGATGAAATCCTGTTTGGACTTCAGTGGCCTGGGCTCCCATGTGGGACAAGGGATGTGCCCTGGGGAATTGCTCCAGGACACTGATGTGATGTTCCCAGAAACCTCCCCCCCACAAAGGAAGAAGCAAAGGTTTGTGGGTTAATCTTCCTTCAGAAAGCCTCAAACAACATATATAATGGGGGCATATGGTCTAGGAGATGGAACTAGTTCTGATTTGAAGTAAAACCCTAGAGCCCCATGTGATGAGAATGCGAGAGACTTCAGTAGTAACTACTTTAATCTACTTATTTCACATCATCTTACTTGGTGATGTAGAGAAGCCTGAATATCTCGACAGGATTGAGAACACTTACAGGTGGTGCTAAGGGGGATAAAAAGGAGGAGGACTTCCCACTGCATTTATAAAAGACTTAGTGGAATTATGGCCCCTTGACTTATTAGGGCATGGACTTTTTCATGCCAAATCTGACAAGAATACATGTATATACACATATAAAGAGACATGTATATTTCACATGCTGATTTTAAGGGAAAAAAAAAAAAAGAAGACCAAATATTCGGTGGCTGGACAGTAAAGAGAAAGAAAATAATACTGTGGAAAGTGGTGGTGAGGTGTTACAGTCAGGGAGAGAAGACTCACCACAACCTGGTTGAGTTGACAGACAACAGATGTTTTGATGCCTGCTAGTTATGTTAGACAGCAAAATGGAATAATTTGATCAGCTATTGCAAGATGTGAAGCTGGATAACAGAAATATAGTTGACTGACAGCTATACTCAAAGACAAGCACTATAGAGAATGAATTATTCAGAAAGATGGAAACAACTGGGAAAGTAACGTTATATGTGAGGAATGTGTTAAACTGTAAACATGTAGAAAATAATAGCAGAGATAGTGCAACCTACTTTAGTTAAGATCACTCAGGGGAAGAACTGTAAGAGAAATTTTACTGCACTAAGGGGACCTGTTTTAGACCTCAAGTGTGGGATTCGTGTTTGGATAGAGAATTCTTTGATATGGTAGAGACAGAAATTCTGTGTGGGGTTGTATCATCATGGGACCATTTCACTTCCAAGTTTTGCTCATTAGCCACTAAAATTAAACTTTGAGATTAATGTAGTTCCATGAATAATTTAGTTAGTACAACAACTATCTTAGCTTGAGTATAAAGATAATGTTAAAAGCACCATAGATTTTTTTAAGTGTGTGGCAGGTGACTCACAAAGTGCATCCCAATGACTCCTTGTTAAAGAATAGAACTTACGTGCAATAGGTATTTATAGCATCTTGTCCAGAAAACATATAGAAGCTGAGAACAATGAATGGATGCAGGCCTAACCACTATGTGGGCAAAAAAATCCCTGGAAAAGTCATGACAACAAATTGCTAACAGCTATAGCAGAGGTAGGTGACTAACTAATGAAAAGTGGGTAAACTGAAATGATACATGACAAGAGATAAAAATACAGTGAAGCAGGTATGGGAGATGGTACAGCTAGAAATCCACAGGAAGGTATATGCCAAAAGTTACATTTATGCTGTATCAGCTCCTGTGTGGGTCCAATGGCCCTGCGATCTAATGATTTTTTTCCTTCTCATTTTTCTGTTTAAAGTGTCTAAAATAACATGAGAACTGTGTCACCGCTCACTGGAGTTTTTATAACATGTCTTTGTGCCATAGAATGTGTGTTATGAGCTCTGTGTGCCAGATGGGGTCCATGCCCAGAGATCACAGGAATGACAGAGGTGCTTGCAAATGCACGTGCTGAGGGCCACGACCTGTGTGTCAGCCGTCACGCAGACAGGTTGTTTGATGCTGTGAGGATATCCAAAAGGCACTTTTCTCACATGCTACACTTACCATTGAAAGTGGTTATTTTGAATGCTGTCACAGAGGAGTGTTACAGCTTTCTAATTTAATGTTAACTTCTCTTTGTAGGACCTGTTCTTCAGCTAAAACATATCAAACCATAGCATACTGAAATGCTCTAGATCTAATTAATGAATAAATTCAATATAAATACTGTGTAGGCTACAACACACTGACTGGAGAATTGCTGCTATTATGAATGGCATAAGCTAAACATTGCTTGAGCTATATACAGCTGATGTTTCATGCCAAGTTACTGATCCAAACAGCAAAGATATTTTAAACATGGTTTTGGTAAAGAGAAGGAAGAGTTGCAAATAATCCTACTTTCAATGTCCATGACTCAATTCAATCTAAATAAAATGCGAATCTGAATAAAAATGTTTCTGAACTGGGTTTTAATGAATATTTCAGAGGAACAAACTTTTTGATAAGCTAAAGAAACTAGCTAACAAGTTAACTAGACTGAAGAGCTTCATACTCAATTGTGAGGTATACCTTGAATTTCTTTTGGACAAAGAAGTAAATTTTCTGAGGTATCTTGACAAGATGAATGAAATTTCAGGGATACTTTCAGCTCTGTATGAATGACTAGCAAATTCAGTTTCGTTCCCTCAACACCTATCTCCCCAAAAAGCCTTGGAAAAAGGGAAGAAGATGTGAGCAGAGACCTTAGAAATTACAGGAAAAGAGACTAATCAGCAAAGCAAGGCACATTCTGAAGGTTAGATAATGCAGGTCTAAAAGCTTGCCAAAAGTCAAGCTGTGCTAACTCTTTCAAGACAAATTGAAACAAATAGTCAAATAATCTTCAATTAGGTTAACAAAAAAAGAAGAAAAGCAGATATGGAGTGGGACTGGGGCTAGGACCTAATCCTTTGCTTCATTTTTCAGTGACAAGGATGATAGAGAACAGGAGGATGATGCCATCCTGGGCGTGAGTATTCAGAAATGGGAACTCCTGCCTCCAAGTCTGTAGCACAGAAAATTATCATAATGTGCTCAGGCTGGAGGAATGGACCTTCCAAACCCAAGCACTGAAATAACCAACACATTGAACTGCAAAGATGGTAGGAAGGTTTTTAAATCAAGACTCCATTCTTGTTTCTGAAGCTACTGCAATTGCAAGCAAATCTAAACCTGCTGGTGAGAGGGGAAGACTGGAAGTGCACATGCCACTGTTTTCAGGATAAACATGGCAAAATTCTGCAGGCTTCTGACGTGGAAATGATATTCAAAACCAAGAGATATTAAGATAAAGAGAAAATTTCTACATCTAAGCCTATAGTAGAGTCCATAATAAATACCAGGTTTAGTCTTTTGTTACTGAAAACTAGCAACTTTACAGCCAGTAAATACTTGTTTGCAAAAAAGGAGGTGAAAACCTTTAAAAAAACACTAGTGTTGCCTAGAAAACAGATCTGCATGCGTTATGGTGCTGATCTGCTGAAGAATTTTATGATTACTCTGTATAAACACAAGAGAATGGATCCCGGAGAGAGGGAAGAGCTATTTAACTGGAAGGGCAGCCTTGGCATCTGAACAAATGGATATAAACCATCCAGTAATACATTTAGGCTGTAAAGAAAAAGGCAATTTTGCATTGTCAGGGGAGAGGTTCTGGCACAAACTCAGTAACTGTAGCCATGCCAAAAAAGTTTTAAGTTGTCAAACTTGATGCTGTTAAATAGTTACTAAAGATGGAGTTTGATCAGTGTATTAAAAAATTATTGGGCTGTGTTTCTCTGTGAGGCTAAATTCAACTACTTTGGGCCTTTAACATATGTACAGGACCTTAGGGCCCTTACATCAAGTATCTTCAGACACCAGAAACTCAGGATCATCACTTTTCTCAGCATATGATCTTTGCAATGGCTGCAGAGCTGGACACACAGACAACACAAACAGCACCCAATTGGGCCCTGGGGCAGGAGCAGCCCTGAAGTCAAACTCCAGGCTTCAGATTATGGCCATTTTGCTGAAAAGCTTTGGGTTTATTTTCTTTTGACCATAAATTTAACAAGTCTCTCCACCTGGATAAACCCTGCCCTGTACTGTAGCCAGCAAAGCCCCTTGCTGACTGTTTGCCCTCCTACAGTTACATTCTGCTTCAGAGAAACATCTGTTATGATGTCCTTGTTGTGTTCACACTTTCGTTTACGTGACCGTTCAAGGGAATTTGACAGTCATAAAATGGAAATTATTGGAAAATGGGTCAAGTCACCCATCCAGTATATGAAATAGCACAGGTCAGCACTCAGCAACTGAGACAGTGAATTCAAAGAATTCAGCTAATTGTTATCTGACCTCTGCTTCGCTGTCATGCAGGAACACAAAGAATAAAAACACTTGCAAGAGGAAATGAAATAAAAGGAGATGCAGTGGAGGGGTAGTTTTCCTAAATATGCTGAGCTTTCCTCCATCTGCAGGGCTGCCCTCAGCAAACTGGGTGGCAGATGTGGAGCAGTGAAACAGCTGCAGCACAAACCTGTGCCTGCTCTTGCTCACTGTCCAGCAGGAGAAATCTCTCCTACAGAAGGTGATTGAAAGATTCAAGAAATTGCTTGCCAGTGGATAAGATCATTAGCCAGCCATCAGTCAGATTTCTCTACTGTAATCTCTCCACTGAGATGCAGGTTCATGTTGTCTGTGACATTCTCTGCCAAAGCATGACTATGACTCTGAGAATATAATGCATCATAATAAGGAAATTTGATTTAATATTGAAATGAGAAGTGTTTTAACATCAACAATTTATAGGCATTCAACTCAATGTTTGTGGTCATGACAGTCACATAGCCTTTGCCCTCACTTGGATCTTTGTGTTCCTCATGTACTTTAGTGGAAAAAGTGAAGTTTCAGAAGCAGTGGCTGAAGTCAAGTAGAAATACCATAAGATGGACAAGGAAACATTCTGTCAAAAGCAAGGAAAAAGTAATTGACTGCACTGGGGGAGAAAGAGGAAGGGTCTCATCTCTTTCGCCTTTTGTAAAGCATTAATGGTCTGCTAGAAATCAGCTGCAGTTGACTCAATGCCATGGTTTCCTTGACATGCAGGAACTGTACTCTAGTACAGTCTTGAGCCCTCTCTAAAACAGTGGCTCATCCTCCAAGTATTACAATCTGTTCAGGATTCACCAGTTTCTTGCAGGGCTGGGGATCCTTTCATGTACTCTGCCAGAGGGCTCCAATGAGTTCTGTAACAAGTCCTATGAGGAGAGGCTGAGGGAGCTGGGGCTGTTTAGTCTGGAGAAGAGAAGGCTTAGAGGTGACCTCATCACTCTCTTCAACTACCTGAAGGGAGGTT